>CM070605.1:5335867-5755518 GCA_036346395.1 Hsuehochloa calcarea | reverse complement strand
TTTGAGCCGCATCTTGCAAAAGCTCCACCGTACTACCACATGTTACGTATGGGCGAACCGGGCTTAATAATTTGTATTACCTCGGTATTGTTTATGCCATTTTTGTTGTGTGGGTGTCGGTTAGACTTTATTCCCACTTGGCGCAAGAGGGGTTTCAGCAGTGGTTAGCCTAATGGAAGTGAAACCTTAGCGGGCATATTGGTATTGAGGTAATGCATTGGAAACGCCTTGTGATAATTGCCCTCAGTCCACACGCCTAAGGAAGCGTGTATTGGCCGACATAACGGGCAAATTATCTCGTGTGGGTAAAGTTGTACAACCTCTGCAGAGTGTAAAACTATTGAATAGCCGTGTCACGGTTATGGACATCTTGAGCAAAGCCACTCTAAGTTAGATTTGTTTTTGGTTTTAAAATAACTTTGGACATGATTTGAGGATGGTTAATCCTTGTGGTAAATTTAGGCGGGTAGCCTTGTGATAGGAGGGTATCCTTCACCATGTTTCATATGGAGGTTATCCACTATAAAATGATCAATTTTAAATCGATTTTAGTTATGTAATGAAAATGTGCCTTGAAACTTAGTATAACTATTTAAACCAAAAGGTGATTTATGCAAATAAAGCCTACAACCTTCCTTTGAATAACTTATGCATGCATTCTAAATTTTGTATTGGGTGTAATTTGCGAGCACGGTTGTAGTGCTCACTCTGTGAATATTATTATTCGGGAGAAGCGCTATCGAGAAGGTGAGAGCGGGGCGATTAGGCAATGACCTCCAGACGATTGCTGTGGCGTATCGTGTGGCTTACCATTATATTTTGTTTCCGCAATGTTTTATTTGGCCTCGGCCCGGTTGTAATAAACTCTATGATTATTAAATATACCTTTGGATATGTTTGTGATAACATTTTGTATTTGTGTACTTTGAAATCTGGACTTGTGTAGAACACAGAGAATTTGGGATCCTTCGTTCCCGGGTTCGACATAATTCTAGGAGTAGATACTCCAAATCCCCCATAAGATTCTGCAACATAGTTCAACGAAGTAAGGCATCAGACAATATCTACCCCCATGACCAAACCAATCTACAACGTGATTAACCATTAATCTATGATCAATGTATGGATTATCAGGTCATTATACATGAAAGTTCGATGAAAAATGAAGATGAGATCCGAAGCCCTCATTTTTTCCTTCTCTTCTTCTTCCTTCTTCCTCTCCTTGCTTCTTTTTTTCTTCCTCCTTCCTTGCTGATCTCCCTTGCTGGTCTCCTCTCCTCCATGGCTGCAGAAGCACATGAGGAGGTGGTGTGAGACCCCGGTTTATCAGTCTTGTAATGCTTAACCATTCATTCGGTTCTAGCATCACAAATCAAATAAACCGAGACTCGAGACATGTATACTTCCCAGAAATGCAGTATACACACCTTTTTACAAAGAGTCATGCATCAATTCCATTCATTCACATAGAATCGAAGCAAAAGCACAAACCAGAAGATAAGCTAAATAAAAGATAGTTATTACAAAAGAGAGACCGACCGGCCAATTACATATAAATACAAAAATAAACAGCGGAAGCAAAAGTGTCATAAGATGGCCATAAACAAAAGAGCCAATCAGTGTGCTTTTACCCACAAGGCAACCGACCGGACCGCCAAGCTAGTCATCAAACCCGCAGCACATCTCACAAAAGTGAGGCCCTTGGGGCTCACCTTCCTCCTCTGCAACAAATAGTTAAGCAAAGCAAATTAGTACAAAAATTGTACTCCGCAAGACTTACGTGTAGAGTAACAAACCTATACATATGCTACATGCAAGCTTATTTAAGTGGAGGATGTATGTTTTATTTTCAGCACAAAGCAATCTTTATTTGCAATAATGTAATACATTTGAAAGCAAATTTACAATCTATTTTTATTGTTTAAATAACAGTAAATGACAACATAATAACAGTAGATAGATGACCACGACAGCCCTGGAAGTGACTAAACTATAGTCACCACAACAATAGCATGAATTACCCATTCATACCAACCATGTCAAATTTTAATGAAAAAGGTTGTAGTCTAATTCTCACGGGGCGTATCCGAGCGTGTCCATAACCTAGGACGAGGCTATTCGAATAGTTTTATCCCTGCAGGGGTGTACCAATGTACCCACATGCTAGACCGCCTTTTTGCCAAGCTATTAAGCACACTCCCTAAGGTATGCCGGCACGGCTAAGTCCTACGAAACATTTCCAATATTGTGTATTAACTACGAGTCGCCCGTATGGATGGAAACCCATACGTTGTGTCGGAGTCACCGTAAAGCCTCGGTCAACTACCCATCGCAGGTGAAGCCTTGAACAACTACGATGCCCCTCGAGGTGGAGAGCCTACCCGGAATCTCCACCACCGCACACCCAACACAAGAACACAGATCCTTTTTCACACAACACACACAACCCCCTCCTGCGACTCGGAGCTAACACACGCCAAAGTACTCTGTCAAGAGAGGTCTCATATCCCTCTCGTGTGGTTAGCACGCAAATTGCTCAGTACGGTGGCGCAAGTAATTCGGTCCTTGTTGACTTAGGCATACCACCACAACCCAAACAACCACACCATCCAACCAATATGCCCAAGTCTAAATCAATTTTTCATTTTCAGATTTTGACTTTATAAAATAACAAAGCACAAGTGCTGGACATAAAGGAATAAAATTAGATGTGTGATCAAGATCATCGACTAAATCGATGATCGCCCATTACTACCGAAACTAAGCATTTCTAAGCAATTTCAAATCGCAATCTACTAAGTGACAAGACCTCATCCATCGAACTCAAATCACAGAAAATAACCTAGGCTCATGGTAGTAGAGGATAATCAATTCCTACAGATTATGCAACTATAGGATCCACCAATCATAATTTAACAACAAAATAGCAATGCATACATATAAGTTGAAATCGATATATTAGACTTGAAAAAAACTGGGATTAACATGATCAAACTGCTTGCCTGGTTGCTACTGTTCAAGATATTAAGGAGGATCACTTAGGTTATCAACGTGCTCTTCGGAACCTAACTAGAATGCGCAAAAGAACCGATAAGAACGAAGAAAACACAAAAACTCAACAGCAAACATTCTCCGAATGCTTTGAAAAATTTTCAGCAGCAAGAGCATGATTTATAAGGAATTTAGCAAAAAGAACCAATTGATTTGGATTCTTAATGCAAAAGATATGAGCAAAACAAATCTGCTCAGCCTTATAAATCCCAAATGCTACTATTCATTACAACTAAAATCTTCGCAAAAATTTCTGGAGCTAAAATGAGGTTAGAAACATTTTTAGATTAAAGTTTAGGTAAAAACATAACTAACAAAATTTGAATCAACCGAAAAGGAATTAAAATGAAATAGTTATGCATTTTACAAGTTAATTTCATTTTTCAGTTGACAAATAATCCTCTCGGAAAAACCTGAGATTTAAAACGACGTGGACGAACTTGGACTGTTGATCTTGGATCCAACGGCCCAAGTCCACGGGACAGCGCGCGCTCAAGTGGCTCACAACCCACCATTGGATTTAGATCCAACGGTCCACGTGGATGGAGACGTTCGGATGGTCCGAACGTTCACACGCACATGAGCCGTCGATCTTGAGATGGACGTCTCACAACAAAGGAACCTTCGACCGGTCCGAACGTTCACGCGAACCTGAGCCGTAGATTCGAAATCCAATGGCCCACGCGCGCAGAGCACAGCGCGCGCGGCTCATACGTTCACTATTGGATTGAGATCCAACGGTCCATGTGGATCGAAACGTTTGGATGGTCCGAACGTTCACTCGAATCTGATCCGTTGATCTAAAATCCTATGGTACGCATGGATCACCTCGTTCGGATGGTCCGAACGTTCACGCGATCGTGAGCCGTTGATCTAACGATTGACGGTCCACAGCGAACCACGTTCAAAGAGCTCGCGCCTAGTTCAACTGACAAAACTCAACGACGAAAGGAGGCTCACCGCCGGTGACTCTGGTCACAGCGGCGCAAGCTAAGGCCCAAAATGGGTCTGCGATAGCTTTGCGCACACAATGGGACCATTCATTGCGGCTGCGGCGGTCTAGAACGCCGGCAAGCCGGAGTTTACAGAGGTGACAAAAAATGCCAAAAAACGATAAATGCAAAGAAGCTCCGCTGCGCTCCAAGTAAGCTAGTTCCAAGCAACTAGGGACTAATGTGGAGTTACCTGAGCACAGGAAAGACACAGAGGAGGTTGGATCTGCTCCGGTGACGAAAAAGGGTGCATTCGGCCGAAAATGGGGATTCTCCAATTTAGCCAAGCCCTGAGGAAGATAAATGAAATTGAGCGAGGGTTAAGCTCAAGAGAAACAAGGAGGATCAGAGGGAGCAAGAAGTGGAGAGAGAGAGAGACACTATTGTACCGCCTTCACCGAAAGCTCCAAGCTCGGCAATGGCGGCCGAAATGGTTTCGGATGAATGCAGCTCAAACAAACACTGAAGTGCTAGCTAGAGTTGCGGAGATGCTAAAGGAAGCCAAAGGAAAAGCAATGGAGCTTAAATAGAGGAAATGGCAGAGAGCAATGGCAATAAACCCTCTCGGGTCAAACCTGCCATGAGAGCACTTGAGAGCGACGGGAGCAGTTGAGCAATCGACTTTTGAGGGCGGTGCACGACGGGTAATTAATGCTAGCAGAGAGAGCCGTTTAAAGGTGGCCATCGAGGTGACCCAACGCTGCTCTAGTTCTGCGCACGCTATGGCTTTGACTCAACCGCATGCTAGCTCAGACTCGAGGAAGGAGACGATGCGGCCACCATTGGATTGAAATCGGACGGTTATAATGAACGGGACGATTGGAACGGTCCGAACGTTCACTTCAATCCAGGCCGTTATCTCCAAATCGGACGGTTCAAATGAACGGGACGATCGGCCGGTCCGAACGTTCACTTCAATCCAGCCCGTTGATCTAAGATCCAACGACTCTCGTTGATCGAAATGTTCAAATGGTCTGGACGTTCACACGCATATGAGTCGTTCATCTCAGATCCAACGATCCACGATACTCGCGCACAAGGAACAGTGAAAACCAGCTAGGGTTGGAATTAATAGCTGATTTTTGGAGGATTTGCTTAAGGTAGCAACCCAGCTCCAAAAATTATGAAATTTGAACTGGAGGTTGCTAACTTAAGGATTAACGTTACATAAAATTTTCAGATATTTCTATGCAATGCATTTTTCTAAAGAAATTCCAGAAGATTGGAGTTAGGGTTTGAACAAGCTTTGACTGGGTTTGACTTGCCCCCCAAAATTATCAAATAATTTATAAAAATAATGAAATAATTCAGAGCTGTTACCAAGCCTCCCTAGAACTTGGGGAAAATAATCACAGAGGTTTGGCATAAGATTTTTGCCAAGGAGGTTTTTGATTGGAGTCAATTGAGGATTTTGATTTTGATTTTTCAACAATCCCTGTACAAGAATCATGGAACTGATCAAAAATATCCAGGTGTGAGAAAAGTGTTAATTTCTCCTCATTTTTATACATTTGAAACACAAATCCACATTTGGGATGTTACAAAACCTCCCCCCCCCCCTTACAAAAATCTCGTCCCGAGATTTGGCTCACTCGGTGAAGAAAGATGGATAGTCTGCACGGAGACGATCTTCCCTTTCTCAAGTAGCCTCATCCTTAGAATGGTTCGACCACTGAACTTTAAGGAATCTGATGGCTCTACTTCTTGTTCTTTGTTCAGCCTCATCGAGTATGCGAACAGGGTGCTCGCGGTAGGTCAAATCTTCCTGAACATCGAGAGTTTCCAACGGAGCTTCCTCTGTTGGAACACGGAGGCACTTCTTTAGTTGGGATACATGGAAAATATCATGTACCCCCTCAAGTGCAGCTGGCAACTCCAACTTATAGGCAACAGGTCCTTTCTTCTCGATAATACGGTAGGGTCCGACATATCGAGGAGCTAACTTGCCCTTAACGCCGAAACGTTGATGCCCCTTTAAAGGAGAGATTTTGAGATAAAAAGTCACTAGGCTCAAAGCTCAACTCACGATGACGGCGATCCGCATAGCACTTTTGCCTGGATTGAGCTGTGCGTAAGCGATCACAAATAAGCTGGACTTGGCTCTCGGCCTCATTGATCGAGTCCGGGCCAAAGAAAGCTCTTTCGCCGGTCTCAGACCAATTCAACAGGGTTCTACACCTTCTTTCGTATAAAGCCTCGAAAGGTGCCATGCCGAGACTGGCCTGAAAGCTGTTGTTGTAGGAGAACTCGGCAAAAGGCAAGCACTTCTCCCAATTCTTTCCATAGGAAAGAACACAAGCACGGAGCATGTTCTCCAACACTTGGTTGACCCTCTCGGTCTGACCATCAGTTTGGGGGTGATATGCTGTGCTAAAGGTAAGACGGGTTTCCATAGCCTCTTGCAAACTATGCCAAAAGCGAGAGGTGAAAAGAGAACCACGATCCGAGACAATCGTTTTGGGCATACCATGCAAGCACACAATGCGGGAAATATAGAGGTCTGCCAACTGACCTACCGAAATCTTAGCCCGCACCGGCAATAAATGTGCTACTTTAGTCAACCGATCAATGACAACCCAGATGGAATGCTTCCCCTTTTGGGTTCGGGGCAGACCGGTGATAAAGTCCATGCCGACAGAATCCCACTTCCATTCGGGAATAAGCAAAGGCTGAAGCAGTCCTGCTGGACGCTGATGCTCAGCCTTGACATGACGACACATGTCGCACTCGGCAACGAACTTCGCAATTTTTCTCTTCATTCGGGTCCACCAAAATCTCTGACGGAGATCTTGATACATCTTTGTGGCCCCTGGATGAATAGACAACGGCGAATCATGGGCTTCGCGGAGGATCAAATTCCGCAATTCCATGTCTTTTGGAACCACAAGACGCTGTCCGAACCTCACAACACCATGCTCATCCTCCGAAAAGCACTTCGCTGTTTCGTTCTTGATATTTTCCTTGATGCTGCTCACTCCAACATCCGATTGCTGAGCGATCTTAATCCGATCCACCAAGGTTGGTTGCACAACCAAGGCAGTGAGAGAACCATGCTCAACCAAACCCAAGTTGAGACGCTGGAACTCCTCCAGAAGGGTGGGTGGAAGCTCCTTGAGCAACAAGGCATTGCAATATGCTTTGCGACTGAGCGCATCAGCAACGACATTAGCCTTACCCGGATGGTAGTGAATACCCATGTCATAGTCCTTGATCAACTCCAACCATCTCCTTTGCTTGAGGTTCAGGTCAGGTTGGGTGAACAAATACTTTAAGCTTTTGTGATCCGAATACACTTCACAACGATTACCGATTAGGTAATGTCGCCAAATCTTAAGTGCATAAATCACGACCAACTCCAATTAATGGGTAGGATAGTTGAGTTCATGAGGCCTCAATTGCCTTGATGCATAGGCCACTACGTTGCCTTCTTGCATAAGGACACAACCGAGTCCTCGACGAGAAGCATCGCAAAAGATATCGAAGCTTCGATGAATATCGGGAAAAACGAGAACAGGAGCGGTGGTCAAACGCTTCTTGAGTACTTGGAAGCTTTCCTCACAAGCATCAGACCACAAGAACTTCCTGTCCTTCTTGAGCAACTCCGTCATCGGCTTCGTGATCTTGGAGAAGTTCTCGATAAAGCGACGATAGTATCCCGCTAAACCAAGAAAACTCCGCACTTCGGCTATCGAAGTGGGCTGACTCCATGAAAGAGCATCGCTGACCTTGTTAGGATCAACGGCTACGCCTCCCGCTGAAAGAACATGGCCCAAGAAAGCCACTTCCTTCAACCAGAATGCACACTTGCTTAACTTCGCATACAGCTGGTGCTCACGAAGCTTGCCTAACACAAGCCTCAGATGCTCATCGTGTTCCTTATCATTCTTGGAGTAGATAAGAATATCATCGATGAAGACCACGACAAACTTATCCAAATACTCCATGAATACCGAATTCATGAGGTTCATGAACAAGGCAGGAGCATTGGTTAAGCCAAATGACATGACGGTGTACTCATACAAGCCGTAGCGAGTAGAGAAAGACGTCTTTGGAATATCCTCAGGTCGGATCCGAACTTGATGATATCCCACCCTCAAATCAATCTTGGAGAAAACTTGAGCTCCATTTAATTGATCAAAGAGATCGTCGATGCGGGGCAATGGATACTTGTTCTTTACCGTTACCTCATTAAGCGGACGGTAATCAACGCACATGCGCCTAGTATTGTCCTTCTTCTTTATGAAGATTGCTGGACAACCCCACGGAGATGAGCTAGGGCAGATGAAACCCTTCTCTTGCAGCTCACTCAGTTGCTTCTTCAACTCCACAAACTCGTTCGGTGGCATCCGATAAGGCCTCTTTGTAATCGAGGCGGTACCGGGAACCAACTCAATGACAAACTCGAGGTCTCGAACTGGTGGCATCCCTGGAAGATCATCGGGAAAACATCAATGAAGTCACGAACTGTTGGGACTTCACTAATATCTTGAGCGGGCTTCGCTTCAAGCACGAAGAGATGCGGACCTAGCAGCTTCGGCGAAAAGTGAACCTGCTCACCGAAAGGACTAGATAGAAAGACACACTTCTTAGCGCAATCGATTTGTCCCTTACGCTGAGACAACCAATCTATGCCAAGAATTACTCCGATCCGGGAGAGCGAATGAGTAACGGGACCAACAATGGAGTAAATAGGAGCTCACTAATAGCAGCAAAAGACTCAGAAACAAATGAATGAGATGCTCTTGAATCAAACAAAACAGTAGCAGGATGGGAGTTAACAGAAAGTGTACCTAGCACGACGTCGAGTGCCTCCTGTGCCTCCTCTGTGGAGATGAGGTTGACGCGACCACTACCCACGCCTTGGGTAGCAGGGACTATCTTCAGGTCCTGAGAAGAACCACCTCCTTGCCCGCGTCCTCCATTAGGGCGAGGGGCGCTCTGTCTTCTTAGGGCATTGATTCGCATAGTGCCCTTTTTGGTTTTGGCGAAGCAAGTGACTCGGCGGCCGGGTTGCGGGGCCACCTGGCGACTCGCAGTGCACGTGATTGGGGCACGCGGCTGCGATGAGCGAGGGGCAGCCTTGGCGACCTTGGGGATCTTTGAAGCTCGATGATCGACCCACGAGACTGACTAAAGCGGGGATAGCTGGCCCTAGATGACTTGTGGGCCTCCCACTTACGCTTGCGGGAATCCACAAGTGTTCTCCCTGAGTACTCGGCGACGATAGCCTTGTCCACCAAGGTCTGGAAATCAGGGAAGTCGACGATGGATAGCTTGTCCTGCAGCTCCTCGGACAAGCCATCCTTGAACTTCTCTTGCTTGGCCTCATCAGTGGCCACCTCCTCCGGAGCATAACGAGCTAAATGGTTGAACTCGTACAGGTACTCCATGACGGAGAAGCGCCCTTGCTTGAGCGACAAGAACTCCTTCTTAAGCTTCATCAAGCCAGTAGGAATATGACTCCGACGGAAGGCAGTGTGGAACTTCTCCCAAGTGACGGTGTGGCCGTCAGGCTGCATGGTGAGAAAACTCTCCCACCAAGACAAAGTTGCACCCTCCAGCGGGTGCGATGCAAACAACGCCTTCGTGCTCACGGCGCTGCGCTATCTGCGCTTCGCTCAACCGCGAAGTCAATAAATGCGCATCAAGCGGGTCCTTAGACCTGGAGAAAGTGGGGGGCTGGGTGCGAAGAAACTCCGCAAGTCCCCCACACAGCTGGTGTCCACGCCCTTGCCCGGATCCCGAAGCACCTATAAGGGCGGAGGTGTTGCGCGCGATGACGTCCAGAAGAACCCTCCTGTCTTCCACACGGTTGCGCTCAATCTGCATAAGGACCTCGGCCATGGTCGGAGGAGGAGGAAGCTCCTCGTCCGGACCAGCTGACTGGCCTTGGCCGCTACGAGTGCGTCCGGCCATCCTATTACAAGGAACTTTGGTTAACAACTAGACCCAAAAAATAAAGCCGAAAGAAAGCAAAAAGCTAACGACTAGGGGAATGGAATATCACCCTAATCGAAAGCCAAAAACAGCAAGTAGATAAACTTTAAAGACTTATAAAAAGACTCCAAAAATAGCAAGGAATCACCAAACCAAAGCTCAACTTCCCAATGCAACTAACCCGTATTGAATGAACGAGTAATTCATTGAGAAGTTAGAAATCAGAATATAACGTAAGATCTAATACCACTAAAGAGCAAGGTTAAATCAGCGAAATTAGTGCTAGACATAAAGCTAACTAGTATCACATCTTACTCTTCTATTCCCACAAGTTTTAGTTAATTAACCTCTCATTTTCTACCCCATTTAGAACCTTTGAGCTTGCTGTCCGGAAATTGAAAGATCGTTGTCCAGGTTTTGCATCCAAGCTCCTAGTCGAAATTATCCATTCCAGAAACTTCAAAACCTTGTAGAGCGCAGCCAACACTTCAATTTGCCAAACTCATTAGTTCCCAAAACCCAATTAAACGATAACAACTATCTTTGAAGAAAGGGGAGGTAAACAATTTTTAAAACTCAAATTAGAGTAAGATGAGAGGAGAAAGCTAAGATAGGTAAGGAGGAAAATCTGAGAATTACTTAAACTTTCACAAATCATTTGATACTTTGAAATTAGAGTTTTCCAAAATATCCTAAAGACGACCAAGCTTGGGTTACTACGGTCAGTCTGGCTCTGATACCAACTCTTGTGAGACCCCGATTTATCAGTCTTGTAATGCTTAACTATCCATTCGGTACTAGCATCACAAATCAAATGAACCGAGACTCGAGACATGTATACTTCCCAGAAATGCAGTATACACACCTCTTTACAAAAAGTCATGCATCAATTCCATTCATTCACATAGAACCGAAGCAAAAGCACAAACCAGAAGATAAGCTACATAAAGGATAGTTATTACAAAAGAGAGACCGACCAGCCAATTACATATAAATACAAAAATAAACAGTGGAAGCAAAAGTGCAATGATACTTCGCCTTCTGAGAGGCCGAAGCTGCAGGTGAAATCACCTTGCTGTCAGAGATCCCTTGAACAAAACCCGCCAATTTAAAATTGACATTCTCAATCCTGGGCTTAGTCTTGATCACACCTGGTGCTATGGTTCTGAGCACGACAAGTGGATGCTTTCTCATGTCCTCACGGAAATCATATCCTAGACCCTGATTAAATCTGCAAATCTTAGTTTGGTCTAGAATGAGGTTGAGCTTCTCCTTGCCTCCTACAAACCTCTCGAGAGTGTTCATAAGATACTGACACTCCCGAAAGAGAGAGGTGCAAGAAGAGCAGGGGAAGAAGGAATAGCAAAAGATAAGGGAGCAGAAGAAGAACCAACAGCAGAGGAAAGATTGGCTTGTGCATGCACAACCGACTCTGAGGGAACAATCCTACTACTAGCCAGTTGGTTTACATCGCTAGGCGTCTCTATCAAACCCTCATGCTTCTTCCCAGCACACACATTACAAGCAGATGGTTGCTTCTCTAGAAAGTCCTCAGATAGATTCAAACATTTTTCATCTAGAGCAATCAATTCATATTTTAGTTTTTCACAGTTATTGCATGGTGAGCTAACAGGGTCCTTAGAAGCATACTGAGCAATTTTCTTATCATGGTCAATCATTTCTTGAAAATGTTTTGAGACAGATTCAAGTTCAGCAGTTAACTTAGGACAGTTCATACAAGAAACAATTGGCTCAAGTAATGAAGCTTGCAAATCAGCAATTTTATGATCTGCTCGTTTTAGATTCATCTTCAGATTATTACAGCTTTCACATATCTCGGGCAGATCAAGCAACATGGTATAAACACCTTTAAAAGCATTGTCCTTATCCTCACATGAGGTGCAAGAAGTAGTCTCTACAATAGTCGATGAAATAGGTGCTACCCTACTCATGTCTAGTTAGCAAGCCGACTAGCATTCTCCACCTTAAGTTTATCAAGCTCAGAAGTCAGACTATCATGCGAGGTCCTTAATTTCTCCATGTCACCAATCAAGATACAGCATGTATCACAATCATCACGGGAGGGAGAAGATCTAAGCGAAGTAAGCTCCCGTGATAGTCTATCTACTTCCTTCTCAAGATCAGCAACCCTAGCTCTAGATCCAGCATAAAACTTTTCAAGCTTAAGAAATGCATCATTGAGCTGGTCGTAGGAGGGACCTACCTCATCGGAATCGATGTAAAGCTCGCTGTCGCTGACGTCGGTCCCGTTGGCTATGAAGCACATGCCGATGAAGTCGTCACCGTCCTTGGGATCTTGATCATCCTTGCCCTCATCGTCGCTCCATCCTTCCACGTCGCTGAAGTTGATGTCGTCGAAGGCGGTGAGGACGCGATGGAAGAGCTTCTTGGCCTTCCCAAAGTTGCGGAACTTCTTCTTGCCTTGAGCGGGTGCTGAGGGCTTTGTGTTGCGGTTCTTGTCGATGTAGTCGTTCTTACCCGAACCGCAGTAGTCACCTTTGCCCTTCCCCAGCTTGGGGCAGTTTGCTCGGATGTGGTAGGGGCCACCACACTCGAAGCAAATCATGGGTCCTCCTCTTTTCCCAACCCTCCTTCTCTTGTAAGCATGGGAAAATTTCCGAGCTAGGAGGGCTAACTGCTCATCCACAAGCTGCTCTAACTGATCATCAGTTATGTCACAGAGAGCAACAGGAGAAACCATAAGCGACTCAGAAGCCGATGATCCAGAAGTGGGATCGGTGACTAAAGCCATCGACTGTGACTTCGACCTTCGAGAGACTATGTCAATCTCGTGAGTCTTGAGGCGCGAGTAAAGTACGTCAAGAGTCAAAGTCGAGAGATCGGTGGTATCCTTGATGGTAGTCACCTTCATCTCCCAAATGCACAAATTAAGAGTTGCGAGCATCTGACGAGCATTGTCCGAGTCGGGGTATGTGAGACCGACCGCTCGGAGGTTACTCAAAATCTTGTGAAAACACGCAAAGCACCCATCAAGGGACTCGCCAGCGAGCATTTCAAACTTATTGTAATCTCGCTTGAACTGGTCCTGTCGAACTGCCTTGATCTGGGTGGTGCCCTCATGGTATGCATCGAGGGTGACCCAGATGTCGAAAGCCGACGTCAGATGAGAGATGCGATCAAACTCGCTTCGACTCAATCCCTGGATTATAATATTACTTACCTTTGCATTGGCCTCAACATCGGGCATGTTTCCCACATTGATGTTTTCATCGGCAGAGCAATAATCGACCTTCACCTTCCGCGGATGGCATACCCCTCAGCCTGGATGTATGTTTCCATTCGGCTCTTCCAGAAGGGGTAATCCAAGCCATCAAAGACGGGAGGCTTGGTGGAATACATGTCCATTGCCATGGCTCACAGACCGGTTAAAGATCTATCGAAAAGAGCTAACCGGCTCTGATACCAATTGAAGGACCGAAAAGGCAACAGAGGGGGGGTGAATGGTGCCTTAGAATTAAGATCTTCCCCTCTTAAGTATTCATACTGATAAACAATACCCTCAGATAATCAAGAGAAAAGAAATGAACCAAAACCAGAAAAGCAAATGAGATCGGGATCGTTTCGCCGAATCGGAAGTTAGATTATCCAGTGATAGTTCCGCATCGCGTAGTTCCGATCAATCGGTGGAAGTTCCCAAATTTACGGTCGCTCTGTCGACAATCGGAAGTTCCGGTCTTCGGTCGCGGAAGTTCAAGACTGTGTAGTTCCGCGTGTAAGCAGAAGTTCCGATTGTCCTGCATGTAAGAACACCACGTACTGGAAATTTCCAAAAATCCAAAATACTCAAAAATTGCTGCTCTTCTCGGGTCAAGTCTCACAGGACATCATCCTAAACAACATCTTGACCTCATTGAGAAGGAATCGCAAACAAACATCCATTAATCAAAGCAAAATCGAATTTCTTGAATATTTGGCAAGAAAAACCAAAAACTTGAAATTCGCATGATTCTTGGATTCTTGGGTGATAAAACTTTGAGAGTAGCTACTTAATAGCCTATAGATTCAGCATGCTAAGTTTCATGCCATCTCAAGAAGGGAAACAAGATTTTCATCTAAGACCTAGGTACGGGAAGAAAGAACAGAGAAAACCAAAAATCAAGAACTAAGATTACAGTTGATTTGCTCTTGGGAAAAGTCGATCAAATGATCTTGAGGCATCATCCCAACCAAGAGCAACCCATTTTGGCACTTCCCAACAAGAATCAAGCCAAAAACCAAAATATCAAGAATCAAGCTTTAACGAGAGAATAAGAACAAAGACATGAACAGGAGGTAAACAAGAGATTTTTCATTCATTGCACTAATGGATTACAGAGACACACACAGAGGAATGATTACAAAGAACTCAATCCATCCTCTCCCTTTCCATCTCAAGAACACACAGAAGCACAAGAGAGCTCTAGAAGAGAAGAACAGAGAGAAGCCACATACACAGAGACATCTCTGCTATCTCCCAACAACTAAAGCCTAAAGCCAAAACAAACTATCAAAGCCACTTTTGACTCTAGCAAACCCTAATACTCTCTCAAAAAGTATCACCTTACGACCAGGTCTTCACCTCTATTTATAGCCCTTGGCTAACGGGTCTCCAACCCGTTACGCCGGCTAAACCCGGACGGATCCCGCTTCCACTTGTGCCGTCTTGCGAAATTACCCTTTCGCCCCTCGAGCACCTTCTCGAAGGTCCCGCATTCCTTGTTGTCTACAACTCGCAACCACCTCGAGTGCACACCGTCTTCGACACACCTTTACCGTTCTGACCTCAACGCCACCTGCGCCTAGTCCGGTCTCCACCTGTCTCGCCACGACTCCGCCTCGACGTCCTGCAACCAGCACAGACAAGAAACACATCACATAGCATTGTTCTAGATACTAGAATCAACATTTGCATTAGACACAAAACCATTCATGAACCACACAACTCAAAATCAAAAACTATGCGCTCACTGCTGAGTTCTGCACACAATCGGAAGTTCCGGTTTCTCCAAGGCGGAAGTTCCGAAGATCGGTACTTCCGCATTCCCAGGGCGGAAGCTCCGCTCATTACCAAATCAAAACACACTAGTCAGGTCAATCGGAAGTTCCGCTCTCCTAGGGCGGAAGTTCCGATGATCGGTACTTCTGCATTCCCAGGGCGGAAGTTCCGCACAGTACAGAATCACAACGGCAGTGAATCAAATCACAAACTTTTCAACAACAGCGTCAAATACTCATCACTCGCATGGGGACACTTCTCACATGGTCTCTCAATCTCCCCCTTAATGAGCATATTGACAAACACTGAAAAAGCATAAAGTTGAGTTTGTGATGATGATCAAACATGGTCTAAACTAGGAACAAGGAAGCTCAAGACCATTTTTGACAAAAGAGAAGGACTGGAGCAGACAATGAAAGAGTAAATTTTTCTGCAAAACTCCATAAGACTTTCCAAAATTCTCTCCCTTTTGGCAATAAACACATCAAGATGTATTAAAGAGAGAAAATGATTATAAGATATTCATATTAAGCATTTGGAGCCATGAAGATTATCCAAAATGTCTATTAGAGTATTACACCAAGCCATAACACATAAGAATGCTATCAAGATCATGACAATTGATGTATAGAGTAGCTGAACCAAGAAAGTCATAATCTGAGAATTGGTTCAAATTCTTAGCATGTCAAGTCAACCAAGATTATAGTCTAGCTAAAGGTATCCAAGGATGATACAAGCCATGTCAAATACTCTAAGTGGAACCGAGAAGCACATATTGAACAGTTTAGAGAGATACCAGTTTTAAGAATGACTCATTTGATCAAGGACTTGGTCTGTTTGAAGAGAAGCAAATTTAGCATATTTTTCTTTTTCTGAAAACATTTACGGCTTTATCTTAGTAAAGCAAGTCCTGGACTAGGAGCCATCCACAACTGCCTTCTAAGCTTCAACCATTTTTCAAATCTTAATCATGTGCTAGATCCCAAGCCTTATGTGACCACTCCAAGCAACAGACTTAAGAAAATGATCTTAGGTCATCCAAGACTCCCCCTGAGTTCATGCCTAGTGCAATGGCAAGCAGTCTCATGAGAAAGAGTTGGTGAGATCAGTTTTTTCGCACAAAAGAGATCATTTTTGCTTTTGATGTTTTAGACCAAAGATTTAATGAAAAGTCATGCTTCTTAAAGCGACATGCTCCAATCTAAAGCTCAATAGAGATCCAAGACTCCACTCAGCCTACTTGACATGGCGAGAATTATAAAGGGATAACTATAACAGACTAGTCTCAAGCGCTATCATGACAAGATTTTAATTCAAGTTGAGCATTTTTAGTCACCTTAACATGGCAAAGCCTAGACTACACATAAAAAGTCATGATAAATCTAGCAATTTAGCACAGATCATGGCAAGATGTAAGACATTGAAAACAGATCATAAGGGACAATAATCAAGGCTCCATGTAATTATTTTATAGTGCAGAATGCAAGAAAAACCAGATCCCCTTCAGAATGAGATGCACTTTTAATTTAGGTTGAGTTATGTCAATTTTAAGCAATAAAAGATTCAAGATGAACTCCCTCTGAACCAAAGGAACAAAAACGAGAAACTGGCAAAAGAAACAGAAAAGGCAGTCCTTAGAGCATAGATAAGATATAGAGGATACTATAGCTCAGACTGATTCTCATCTACCCCATACGATTCCAAGACTATCAGCTAGTCAACTAACACACTAAGGAGCAAACACTATCCCTATCTACCCAAGGGTGGCCCGACCCTCGCTAGAACCTATAAGAAGTGAGTAAGCTCAACCTAGTGAGAAGAGAAACAGCTAATAAGCAGCATCCTAGAAGCACAAGATAAGAACAAGCAGGCTAAGCAACTCGGCAAGAGAACCACTCTAACCTATGCTGGAAGGACTTAAACCCAATGCACCCAAATGCAATGCAACCAGAAAGGAGTAAGAGCATAAAAAAATATAATACAGCAGTAAAGCACAAGCTCCCCCTCACAACAGTCTATAAGAACAAACCACCCCAAGCTCTCCCCGCAGAGCTGAAAACCGGGAGCTATCCAAAGGCTTGGTGAAGATATCAGCCAACTGGTGGTCACTCTCCACAAACTGGAGCACGATGTCACCCTTCTCTACATGGTCTCGAAGAAAGTGATATCTAATATCAATATGCTTGGTCCGAGAATCTTTGCTTTGGGTTCTTGGCAATGCTAATCGCAGACGTGTTATCACAAAAGAGTGGAACACGGTCGACACTAACCCAAAGTCCCGCAGGTCGAGACCATCAAAGCACTTGTCTCTGACAACTAGCCGCAAAGAACGCGTACTCGCCTCTGCGGTGGACTGTGCAACACCGGACTGCTTCCTGGAAGATCAGGAGACGAGAGAAGTGGCAATGAATTGGCAATTGCCAGAAGTGCTCATCCTATCGTCTCTGACCAAAGACAAAATCTGCATCGGAGTAGGCTCTAAGAGATAGACAAGAAGAGGAAGAGTACCGGATACCATAGTCAATGGTAGCTCAAGGTACCGAAGATGCGCTTCACCTTTGGCGGTGAGATACGCGAGGAGAAGCCTGAAACCGAGCACAAAGACACACAGAAAAATGTATGTCTGGTCTCGAGGCTGTGAGGTACAAGAGAGAGCCAATCATGCTTCTGAACTCCTTTTGATCAACTGGCTCGCCGTCTTCATCTGGGTCAAGTGAGGTTGTAGAAGCCATTGGAGTTGACACTGGCTTACCATCACTCATGTCAAAGCGCCTCAGGAGATCACGAGTGTACTTGCCTTGGTGCAGAAAAGTACCTTCCCGAGTCTATTTGATTTGGAAGCCAAGGAAGAAACTCAACTCACCCATCATGCTCATCTCAAACTCCGAGCTCATGACATCGGAAAACTGGGAAACAAGAGCATGCGAGGAGCCGCCAAAGATGATGCCATCCATATAAATCTGGACGAGTAGAAAATCAGTGCCATGCCGGTGGATGAACAAGGTCTTGTCTATTTTACCCATCTCAAAACCATGACTCAACATATAGGACTTAAGCCTTTCATACCAGGCTCTAGGAGCCTACTTAAGTCTATACAAAGCTTTGGAAAGCTTGTAGACATGATTAGGGTACTTGGGGTTCTCGAAACCTGGAGGCTGTCTGACATAGACTTCTTCCTCAATAAATCCATTGATAAAGGCACTCTTGACGTCCATCTGGTAAAGCTTGAAGCCCTTAGAAGCTGCAAAGGCAAGTAAGATTCTAATAGCTTCAAGTCTGGCTACAGGGGCAAAAGTCTCCTCAAAATCGAGACCCTCAACCTGGGAGAAGCCCTGAGCTACCAGTCTAGCCTTGTTTCGAATGACTACCCCATCTTCACTTTGCTTGTTCTTGAACACCCACTTGGTCCCAATGATATTGTGACCTCGAGGGGGGTCAACTAGCAACCAGACTTTGTTCCTCTCAAAGTTTTCCAATTCCTCATGCATGGCATTAATCCATGACTCATCAGAGAGAGCATGACAAACGTCTTTGGGCTCAAATGAGGCAACAAAGGCAGAATAAAGACAGAAAAGAGACATGCCAGATTTTGAATGAGTGACTCGCTCAGAAAGATCTCCAATGATTTGCTCTAAAGGATGGTCCTTTTGAATGTGTCTAGGAGGTCCAGGGTGAGATGAAGAAGTGGCCTCTATCTCACGAGCAGATGAGATAGGAACAGAGCCACTAGCTTCCGAAGAAGCAGAAGATAAGGGTTGATCTCCTCGAGGTGCGGTGGAAGAAGGCACCTCAAGAGGAGGAGAAGGAACTGGATCGGTTAGACAACCCTCATCTCCGTCCTCCTCATCATCCACAAAGATGGACTCGGACTGCTCTAGAGAACCTGAGATATCCGGCCTAGTCCCCGGACTGGCCTCATCGAAGGTCACCTCCTGAGTTTCTACCATTTTGCTAGACTCGCAGCCTGCACTCTATAGGCACGAGAGGAAGTCGAGTAACCCGTAAAGATCCCATCACAAGATCGTGACTCGAACTTATCTAGGTTCCTGGACTTCGTAATAAAACACTTGCAACCAAACACACGAAAATGTGAGACGCTGGGCTTTCGCCCATATCTCAACTCATAAGAAGTGCGATGCAAGAGTGCCCTAAGAAAAACTCTATTTGAAACATGGCATGCAGTGGCGATAGCCTCAGCCCAAAACTTCCTAGGTGTAGAATATTCATTTAGCATCGTCCTGGCCATCTCGACCAAGGTACGGTTCTTCCTCTCCACAATGCCATTTTGCTGAGGGACGTGCGGAGAACAAAACTGGTGCTCTACACCTGTCTCACCACAGAAACTCTCAAAGTAGGAATTCTTGAACTCCGTGCCATTATCACTCGCGAATTGCTCGTAATGCACTTGGGAGCTCAGCGAAAGCCTACTAAAAGACCACGAAATGTGTAAGCGTCTCATCCTTCGAGGCTAAGAAAAACACCCAAGAGTAGCTCGAGAAGTCATCGACCACAACAAGAACATACCACTTCCCTCCTGCCGACCGCACTGAGCCGGGCCTCATCAGATCCATGTGGAGCGGCCGGTCCCGTGCATCGGTCATTGTCATTGTGGATCGAGAATGAGAAGCGGCAACCATCTTCTCGTGCAAAGATGGAGCGCAAACAAGATCCTTGACCATCTTGAGTTTCGGCAAACCACGAATGAGATTGTGGCCGCTAACTCGGGTCAAATGATCAAATCCTATATGACCAAGTCTCCTATGCCAGAAGGTCAAATCACGGGATTCAGAAGCAATTAAACACCGGAGAGGATCACCGTAAGACTCGGAAAAATCAGCACGAAAGATCCTCCCATAACGAAATCCATAAACGGACTACCCAAGAATCAAAAATTTTGCAATTGTTTTTCTTAAAACTCACCTCGAAATCATCATCGGTGGTGAGAGACGAAAGCGATTATCTTTGCAGCCTTACTCACTAAGGCAACATCTTTCAGAATAAATGAATCATTAATGCGCACAGTACCTTTAGCGATGACGCGTCCAAACGAAGCATCTCCGAAGGTGATTGTCTCATCACCTGGAGCACGGGCTAGGGAAGAAAACCAACAAGAATCTCCGGTCATATGGCGAGAACAACCAGAGTCTACAAGCCAAACCTTTCCTTCCCGCCTCGCGAACCCGAGTCAACAGAGTAAAGTCTCGATCGGGTGAATCAAAAGTGATTTTGGCACCCAATACTGAGTAACACGTCGAACAGATGAAGTAGTCAAGCAAGACTGACCTCTATCTACCCTACGCTCTCTGTCACTCAACAAGCCAGAGGGTCTCAGATGCAGACCTAAAGTCATTCTTGAATCCATTCGCTATGGAAAAGCAATCGGAATGCTGGCAACATGCTGATCTCGTCGCGGGTAGCCATCTCGAAAGGGAAAACGAGATCTACCCTCAAAACGACGGAAGTCACGACCAAAGGGAGCATGAGGACGAAAACCAGAAAGCTTGGAAAAACCAAGTCATCGATGCTGCCCAAAACCATCAGTTGGAGCAAGCCTAGACCTCGTATTGGTCTTAGGTGCACTCAAGGTCTGGGGCTGACCCTGAATGCGCCTAGAAAACTCAACACGGTCTCTACGCGCAATCTTGGCGCGCCTGAAGCAGTGATCGAACAAGTGTTCATCCTTCTGACAGAAGGTGCAATGATACTTCGCCTTCTGAGAGGCCGAAGCTGCAGGTGAAATCACCTTGCTGTCAGAGATCCCTTGAACAAAACCCGCCGATTAAAAATTGACATTCTCAGTCCTGGGCTTAGTCTTGATCACACCTGGTGCTATGGTTCTGAGCACGACAAGTGGATGCTTTCTCATGTCCTCATGGAAATCATATCCTAGACCCTGATTAAATCTGCAAATCTTAGTTTGACTAGAATGAGGTTGAGCTTCTTCTTGCCTCCTACAAACCTTTCGAGAGTGTTCATAAGATACTGACACTCCCAAAAAAGAGAGGTGCAAGAAGAGCAGGGGAAGAAGGAATAGCAGAAGATAAGGGAGCAGAAGAAGAACCAACAGCAGAGGAAAGATTGGCTTGTGCATGCACAGCCGACTCTGAGGGAACAATCCTACTACTAGCCAGTTGGTTTACGTCGCTAGGCGTCTCTACCAAACCCTCATGCTTCTTCCCAGCACACACATTACAAGCAGATGGTTGCTTCTCTAGAAAGTTCTTAGTTAGCTTCACACATTTTTCATCTAGAGCAATCAATTCATATTTTAGTTTTTCACAGTTATTGCATAGTGAGCTAACATGGTCCTTAGAAGCATACTGAGCAATTTTCTTATCATGGTCAATCATTTCTTGAAACTGTTTTGAGAACAATTCAAGTTTAGCAGTTAACTTAGGACAGTTCATACAAGAAACAATTGGCTCAAGTAACGAAGCTTGTAAATCAGCAATTTTATGATCTGCTCGTTTTAGATTCATCTTCAGATTATTACAGCTTTCACATATCTCGGGCAGATCAAGCAACATGGTATAAACACCTTTAAAAGCATTGTTCTTATCCTCACATGAGGTGCAAGAAGTAGTCTCTACAATAGTCGATGAAATAGGTGCTACCCTACTCATGTCTAGTTCAGCAAGCAGACTAGCATTCTCCACCTTAAGTTTATCAAGCTCAGAAGTCAGACTATCATGCGAGGTCCTTAATTTCTCCATGTCAACAATCAAGACACAGCATGTATCACAATCATCACGGGAGGGAGCGGATCTAAGCGAAGTAAGCTCCCGTGATAGTCTATCTACTTCCTTCTCAAGATCAGCAACCCTAGCTCTAGATCAAGCATAAAACTTTCCAAGCTTAAGAAATGCATCATTGAGCTGGTCGTAGGAGGGACCTACCTCATCGGAGTCGATGTAAAGCTCGCTGTCGCTGACGTCGGTCCCGTTGGCTATGAAGCACATGCCGATGAAGTCGTCACCGTCCTTGGGATCTTGATCATCCTTGCCCTCATCGTCGCTCCATCCTTCCACGTCGCTGAAGTTGATGTCGTCGAAGGCGGTGAGGATGCGATGGAAGAGCTTCTTGGCCTTCCCAAAGTTGCGGAACTTCTTCTTGCCTTGAGCGGGTGCTGAGGGCTTTGTGTTGCGGTTCTTGTCGATGTAGTCTGTGAGACCCTCAATTATTGAAATGTGCCTTATTAAAATTATACTGATAGCATAATTCTTATTTAAGGAACAGTGCAAATCCTTTATTAAGAATCATACTAAAAGCATAATGATAACAAGTAACAATTTCAACATTCAGGTTCTCGGATATATGTCATGCAATATTTCCCAGGATCAGTGAATATTGCACATATATCCTAAAACAACATTGCATCATTCACATACAAGTCATACATTCACATAATTATACATCAATAATTACATCTCTAAATTTCGGTTGCTACAAGATCAAAGTTGCTACAAGATGCAGAATAAAAGCAGATGACCTTGGGTCATTAACAAAAAGAGCAACAATGAAACAAAAACATAAAAGCAAAACCACCAATGGCCCCATTATCCCGCAGGCTATTGCGTGGAGGCTAGAACTAGCATTACTCGTTAGCGTCACCCAGATCGGCGCTAACGGGCATCTCATATAGATATCCATCCTCACCTGCAACAAGAGGTCATAAAACCCTGAGTACGAAAGGTACTCAGCAAGTCTTACACAAACTAATAAAAGAAAGTGTTTGATAGAACCTATACAAAGGAATAGAATTTTATATGCATAAGGTTATCAACAGAAGGCTTAATTGGTTTAATTTGCATAAAGCAATACCTGTTAACCTACAATTGCTAGATTTTGACAAAGCAGTTTTAATAAATCAATTTGGACTAAAAACAGTAAGTAATTGAACATAAGCAGAAACGGTATCAATAATATTCACTGATCATTACCAAACCAAGCATGACACTCCTCATACCGAAACTAATAATTCCCAAAACCCAAATTAGAGCAAATTCTATACAGGTGACATCAATCCAAGCGTTGCCCGTAACCGTGGACACGGCTATTCGAATAGTTTTAATCCCTGCAGGGGTGTACATCTTTACCCACACGACTTAGTTAGCCCGTAGCCCCTAGGATAATAGCACACTGCCTTTGGTATGCCGGCCGGGTAAACTAAGATTCGGTATTTTTCAACAAGTTAACACTATTGAGTTGGATGACCCATGTGAAACTGATCCCGCTTAAACAACGACTGATAGCATATATTCAACCGAGGCTCACATGTTGTACAGGAATGCCGACCAGTCAATTAAATGCAAACTCGTGTTAGCCACACATATTACACATAGATCGGGCCTCGAAGGTACGTACATGCGATGTAACACATCTACGCCCTTACCCTTCTAAGAACATCCGATATCGATATAAGCTCCACATGGCATACGACACGGCCCAAGACTTAAGCATCTATGCCATATGAAATCAATACACATGTCCTTACTCTCTGTATCCAACTCAATAATATTAACCCTTTACTTAACCAAACAATACCATACTTTGCATGTGGAAGTACGTTGGTGCTTGAATTGGGCCGTCGAGTTCGGTCCTTAATCAACCTGCATAAGTCATCCACAGTTCCCATTCTCGCACTAGGCACCATCACTAGCATCCACTTGTCCAGATTTGAATTAAGTTTAACAACAAGATTTAGATTCATATCAGTTTAAATAAATCTGAACAAAGAATCAACAAAAATAAAAATGTATTTGTTGTTCCCGTGTTTGACAAGATAAGCTCACAAACATTACCGTTCTATGGATCGCATGGCTAAGCAAAATTGAAAATTTAGTATTATATCACCACAAACTATCGTAGGTTGAGTGTATGATCAATTCAAGGTAAGCCATAAGTTCTGGTTATAGCTAACTAGGAACAGAGCATAACTAATTTTTAGAAAATTGCATGCAACAAAGATCAACCGTATTTTATAAATCTACAGTTCAAAAGATTAGGATCAACATGGTGCAGAGAGGAAGCTTGCCTTGGTAATAATAGATAACCTCTTGTTCAGGTTCTGGTGGCTCAACAAAAGACTCAACAATCTCAGAAGAACCAGTATCTAGAACACAAAAATCCAATAAATAGCAAGAAAATGGCAAGGAACAAAATGCAGAAAAGAGTGCATGATCAATAGCTCAATGCATATTTAACAACATGCTTAAGTCATAACTATTTTACATAAAGTCAAAAGCATATAGCCGGCTTCTGCTAATACCATTTGTCCCAAGTAGATTAAGTTAAAACCACAATTTCAGATTTTAGCAAAGCTAAAAAAAACTGGACAGATTTTCAACATGGTCGGCAAGAAACGGCAAGACCGAACTGAGATTCGGTTAGCTAAAGTTTCAGATTTTGAAACTGAAAAGCTTAGCTTAATACTTAACATCATTAGTTGACAAGAATTACAAAATTGAAATCCTTGCTATGCATTGCCGGTTTGATCAGCAACAGTAGCAAATCAGGAATTAACTCTGATTGCTACAGCTTCAGGTTTTAGCAAAAGATGACATTTGGACAGATTTTCAAAGAAATGATTTGCTGCATCAATATGAGTATTCTTGATTAAGCTACAGCTAAATGAGCAATATTTAAAATCTATCTCATCACATAGCATCAACTAATACTCACTAGCAGAATGATCAAAATCTGGATTACAAGTTTCAGATTTTTAGCAAACCAAAATCAAGCGTAAATTCAAAAATCAGATTGATGAACTAGGACATTAGAAGAAAATGATATTCTGGACTAATTCTCAACTACTTGAGAAATAAACTAAGTCTAGTCCATCAATTACTATCAACTAGCAACCCTCATCCACTTTGGCTAAAACTGCTACAGTATCTCATTTGGCAAAAAATGAGATTTGGGCAGATTGCAAAGTGATGGCTTGCTGATTTTTGCTTTGAATCAAGAATTGATTTTTACTTAGATTACTTGCTAATGAGTAAAACTTATAGCCTAGCATACTATTTAGCATCAAATACTAGTAGTTATCAAAATTTGAGGCTTACAAAGTAAAGCAAAAGTCAGATTTTGAAATCTGAAATTCTGGACAGATTTAGAGATGCAAACTTGATGCTCCATTAGACTATATCAAATTGACATACAAGATGGAGTTATAGCTAGATAAGTACCTATACAAGTTTAACTTATCACCTAGCAACCATTAACACTAATTAGCAAATTTCACTCAACCAAAGCAAATGACTTTCGATTTGCCAAACCGAAAAGCGTGCTATTTCACAAAAGAAAGATATCTGATGTATTAGGCTATGAGAAATTGGTATTCTTAGATTAAATTACAGTCAAATGAGTATATTTTAAAGTCTAGCTCATCTTTAAACATTAGTGGACACTCAAGACTAAATTTTGGTTCAAACTGGATTGCAGTTTTCAGTTTTCAGAAAACTGAACAGGACAGATTGCCAAATGAAGTTTGCTGCACTAAATATTCACAAGCAAAGTGCTACACTTTAGTTTAGAGTATTTCTAACTAATGTAGCAGGTTAGCTTATCATTTGCTAGCAGTAATTGACAAGAAATAATGAGGTTGCTGTGCACTACTAGTCCAACCGAAAACAGACAGTGAACAGCCGGCTACTAATGCCCTCTTGCAATGTTTGAAACTGCTGCTTACATCACTAAGACCCAGAATATATTTGCTAAAGTAGTAACTAAACAAGTACTAGAGTCTACTAAAAATTATCAGCACTAAGTGATGAGAAATGGAGAACAAGAATCTGGCTGTGCATGCTTGCTAGTTTGACTGATAGCAAACAGCACAAGATAAAAATGAAGTTCTGGACTGGTTTGGGAACATCAAAAGAAGAAATTGCTACTAATGATTCTCAGGTTCAAATAAGACCTAAATAGGCTGATAAGTTAACAAGAGAAACCCTAAACCTTGTAATGATATGAAAGACCGAAAAGTTATAAAAACAATAGTTTTGTCAAGACAAAACTTGAGCACCACATGCACAAGGAAGTGATTTGGATCAGCTATTGAGTTTCCTAAGAATATCAAGAAGAGAAGACATAAGATCATGTCTTACCCATTTCTGACTAGAGGAGAAACTAAGATCTTTCAGTTGAACAAGAAAACTTTGAAAACCACTTCCCTTCACCGAAACAGGAAAACACCAAGCAATATTCTAACCATTCGGTTCATGGGAGCTACTCCATTTTCACTGATAAGGAAGAAAGCATGAGCGCAGCAGATGAGCCAAGACTTGCAGTCAAGAATGGCAGGAGGCTTAACACTAAGGCTTGGGAAGGGTTAAAGCTCCAGAGCAAAGGAGAGGGTTCTAGAGATCCGAGGTGGATTCTGCTTTGGTACTGCTTCTTGACCGGCTACATCATTGACCATTGCCAGACCGCCTCAGTAGAAAGAAGAGAGAGGGAAGAGGGTCACTGCTCTGAGTTACTTGCTGGACAAAGCACTGCTTCCCAACCGAAAAGAAGGAAGGAAAAAGGGCTGCTGTGCTGTGCTGAAGCTGCTGCTCTGCGCTGGTTGCTATGCCCAGCCGAAAGAAAGAAAAGGGAAAAGAGATCAGCTGCTAAACTAAATGATCACAGCAGCAAGGAAGCAACAGAAATTCAAAAGAAAACCAGCCACTTAATCAAAAAGGGATGGCTGAGATTGATGGAGACAAAAAGAAATAGCAAATCAATATTTTGGATTGTAACAACATACCCAAGTTTCAAAATAAACAGTGATGCTATGAAAAGCATCTAATTACTGTTTACTAAAACTGAGACTGTTACAAACCTACCCCCCTTAAGAGAATCTCGTCCCGAGATTTCGGACAGTTCAAAAGTTGCAAAGGAATTCAGCTGAAATGATTCTTTCTGGAGATAAAACACATGTTGTTTTGACTTCCTATAAAGATAGCATAGAAAGATTCTAATAGACAACATAGTGTTGTTATTACATCCTTCTTTTACATTGCTTTGTTTAACCTTGCCTTTCTTGACTCAAAGGCAATTTTTAAACAGCAAAAAGATGGGGGTGTTCAATCCTCATCAGATCTTCACGCTCTCACGTGGCTTCATCTTCTGAATGATTAGCCCACTGAACTTTTAAGAACTTGACAGTGCGGTTTCTTGTCGTGCGTTTCATTTCATCAAGAATACGCACCGGTTGCTCTTGATAGGAAAGATCTGGTTGGAGATCAAGATTCTCATAAGCAGTGGCCTCGGTAGGAATACGAAGGCATTTCTTCAGCTGAGAAATATGAAAAGTATCATGCACTGCCGAGAGAGACTCAGGTAGCTCTAATTGATAAGCTCTGACTCCTCGTTTTCAATGATTCGGAAGGGTCCGATATAACGAGGTGCTAGCTTTCCTTTCACCTGAAAACGATGAGTGCCCTTCATCGGTGATACTTTGAGGTAGACATAATCATCTACTTCAAAACTTAACTCACGTCGACGATGGTCAGCATAGCTCTTCTGACGAGACTGAGCAGTTTTGACGGTCTCAATCGCATTTAACTTGCTCTTGGCTTCTATTACCAAGTCCGACCATAAAATGGTCTTTCACCAGACTCGGACCAATTCAATGGAGTCCTACAAGCTCTTCCATACAAGGCTTCAAAAGGTGACATTTGAATACTTGCTTGATAGCTATTATTGTAGGAAAACTCCACATACGGCAAAGATTTTTCCCAGTTCTTGCCATATGATAGCACATGTGCTCTAAGAAGATCTTCCATCACTTGATTTACCCTTTCGGTTTGACCTTGGTTTGAGGATGATAAGTCAGATCGAAGAGAGTTACATCCCCATGGCTTGATGGAGACAATTCCAGAAATGAGATGTGAACTGAGGTCCACGATCTGAGACAATGACTTTTGGAACACCGTGGAGACAAACAATCTTAGCAATATAGAGCTCGCTATCGCTTGCCATTGAAAATGGTTTTGACAGAATAAAATGAGCCACTTTCGTTAGACGATCAATGATCACCCAAATGGCATCAAACCCATTCTCGAGTTTTCTAAGTCGGTAACAAAATCCATACCGACTTCTTCCCATTTCCATTGTGGAATAGGCAAGGGTCAAGGGTACCAAGAGGTTTTAAGTGCTCGGCTTTAACCCTTTGGCAAATATCGCACTCAAGAACATCTCGAGCGATTTGCCTTTTCATCCGCTCCACCAAAATGTCTTCTTCAAGTCTGGTACATCTTAGTACTTCCGGGATGTATAGAAAATTTGGAATTATGAGCTTCCTTGAGAATTAGCTCTCAATCGAGAATTTGAAGGTACCACCAAACGACACGATCTAGAAGGATACCATGGCATCTTGAGAGAATTCGATGGCTTTACTCGCCTTCAAATTTTCCTTGATTTCCGCCACTTGCATCGTTTTACGAGCTTTGAATCGATCTTCGAGGGTTGACTTCACTTCTAAAGCAAGAAGAAATCCATCGCTACCATTTGAGACTTAAGCGCTGAAAATCAGCACATAAGCTCTTAGCGTGGGAAATGTTGATAAGCAATTGCAATGTGATTTTCTCGCTTAGGGCATCACCACAACATTGGCTTTGCGGGATGGTAGTGAATACCCATATCGTAGTCCTTGATTAATTCAAGCCATCTTCTTTGTCTCATATTCAGTCCACTTGAGTGAATATATATTTGAGCTTTTATGATCAAGATATATTTCACAACGACACGAGAAGGTAATGTCGCCAAATCTTTAATGCATGGACTACGGCCGCCAATTCCAAATCATGAGTAGGATAATTCACCTCATGAGGTCATAATCGCTCGATGCATATGCCACAACTCGGCCTTCTTGCATAAGTACACGCCAAGTCCATGGCGAGACGCATCACAAAAGATATCAAAAGTCTTATGGATATCGGAAGAGTGAGAACAGAGCTTGGCGGGAGCTTTTTCAGAGTCAAAATGTTTTCACATTCCACCGACCAAAAGAATTTGTTCTCCTTCTTTAGAAGTCGGGTCGAGGCCTAGAAATTTTAGAGAAGTTTTCAATGAACCGACGGTAATAACCCGCAAGTCCAAGAAAACTCGAATTTCATGAACATTCGAGGTCGCTTCGGTCCAATACATCTTGTATCTTCTTTGGGATCAACCGTAATACCTCCTTGGATAATACATGTCCCAAGAATGCAACTTGTTTGAGCCGAAAGCACACTTGCTAAATTTAGCATCGGTGATGCTTGCGAAGTGTATCCAGCACAAGTCTCAAATGCTGATCATGCTCTTCGGCAGACTTGGAATAGATAAGAATGTCGTCAATAAACACGACAACAAACCTATCCAAGAATTCCATGAAGACTGAATTCATAAGATTCATAAAATAAGCTGGAGCATTGGTTAGGCCAAAGGACATGACAGTATATTCATATAACCCATAGCGAGTAGAGAATGCTGTCTTTGGAATGTCCTCAGCTCTAACCTTGATCTGATGATAGCCCGATCGCAAATCAATCTTAGAAAAGACACGGGCTCCAGTCAACTGGTCAAACAGATCATCGATTCGAGGTAAAGGATATTTGTTTTTGATAGTGACTTCATTTAACGGACGGTAATCCACACACATCCGTAAAGTCTTGTCTTTCTTTTGGACAAAGATGGCCGGGCATCCCCATGGTGAGGAACTCGGTCGAATGAATCCTTTGTCAAGCAATTCTCCCAGTTGTTTCTTCAATTCAAACAACTCATTAGAAGGCATGCGATAAGGTCTTCTCG
Organism: Hsuehochloa calcarea; assembly: GCA_036346395.1. Classification (NCBI taxonomy): domain Eukaryota; kingdom Viridiplantae; phylum Streptophyta; class Magnoliopsida; order Poales; family Poaceae; genus Hsuehochloa; species Hsuehochloa calcarea. The sequence continues at coordinate 5,725,749 of CM070605.1, read as the reverse complement.
ATATGGGAGCGATCAGAACTAGTTCAATCACGAACTCCACTTCCCGATCCGTGGCATCTGGGAAGGTCTTCAGAAAACGTCCAGGATATTCACATACTACAGTGATCGACTCCAAAGTAGGGGTGGTATCCATTTTCATCGCACCAGATGAGAATGAACCGTTCTAGATTGAAAAATGAGTGAAAGGCCATTTTTATTAGTGACGGATATGGTTCGTTGAGCACAATTAATTTGCCCCAGATTCTTGGTCAACCAATCCATTCCCAAAATAACATCTATCCCTTGTGAATTTATCACAATCAGGTCTGCCCAAAAATCTACCCTTCAATAATGATATTGACATTAAGGCGATTTGATCGCTTAAAAATACCGACCAAAGCGAATGAATAATATGTGGTGGATGAAGATGATGCATAACTAATCGATGTTGAGTAGCAAGCGCCTACTAACAAAAGAATGGGATGCTCGAGTCAAATAAAACGAGAGTCGGCTGGAATTAACTAGGAGCATACCAAGGATAACTTCAGTGCCTCTACCGCTTCTTCAAGATTAATTGATTTACACGGCCGCTGGCCGGCTGGATCGAGCTTAACAATTGCCTTTGGAGAAGGTGCAGACGAACAAGAGTGGAGATGGTGAACAGTGGCAACCCTTTGCCTTAGCAAAGCATCGATTTACAAAATGCCCGGCGTCCACAATGATAACATATCACACCCTACCGACATTGATGGCAGCAGTGGTGCGTGGTCCACTAGGTCGGGACCGCCGGAAGGTGGCGGTGGACGAAAGGCAAACATTGGAGCCACAGGTGGAACCAAATGGCGCCGGAAGATCGAGGCCGCCATGACGCGTCCGATTGAACGGCTCTTGGATGCAAATTGGGTAACCTTCGCGCTCGCGACTCCTCCAACGCCTTGCTTTTAGTTTCAAAGAATAATGGCTTTGTCCACAAGATGTTGGAAATTTACGAAATCTTGTACCGCCAAAGCCAATCGCAACTCTTCGATAAACCATTCAAGAAGCGGTTTCGACGACGAGTGTCCGTCGAAACATCGTCGGGCGTCATCGAGCAAGAAAATTAAATTCATGAAGGTACTCGGTCACCGATTTTCGCCCTTGCTTGAGAGCGAAATTCCTGCGCTTGAGCATCATCACTCCCTCGGTATATGGGCCTCGCGAAGGCCTCCATGAACTCAAGCGGTAGGAGTATGTCCGCGGGTTGGATAGCCGATAATTATCCCACCAATTGCTAGCCGCCCGATCAAGCGGTAGCTAGCATACAGACCTTCTCCCTTCGTAACACCGGGCAATGGTCGACTTCTTTTAATCTCCTTAAGCCAATCCTCCGCCTCCAAAGGATCACAGGAGCTAGAGAATCTTTGGCGGATTAGTTATTGAAAGTCGCAAGACTTCCGCCCATGCGAACTCTGCTCTACCGGTGGTGGAGTGATGGAAGAGGTATTGAGCGCAATCTGCTCCAAGATGCGTGTTCGTCCATGCGGTTGCGCTCAATTTGCATGAGCACATCCGCCATAGTGGGTGGTGGAGGAAGCTCCTCTTCTGTCTACCACCTTGCGGACCATGGGATCCGGAAGGTCCGTCTGCTCCCCCCGAGTCTGAAGAGCAGGGTGGAGAACCTCTCCTCTTGTTGTGTTCGCGATCGAGTGGTTGGTCTGTCATCCTGTTGCCATATAATGGTTAACATTATAACAAGGATACACTCGTGCTAACACATACAAGCTTTGGAGAAAGAAAATAATTAAATACTAAACCTAAGCATGCAAGATGTCATGATATGCAACCAATTAACACCAAAACAACGGACAAATTACGGTAAAGGATGCGGCTTCCATTCCATGAAATATCGGTGAACAAAGACTATAACAGACTCAATTACAACCAAAAGTCGCATCCACTTTATTATGACCACAGAAACATGTTATACCCAAAATACACAAGTCGGCCACTACCTCACCAAGTTTTAAAATACAAGCGTTAACACACAATATTTATCTGAGACATAGGCTATGCTATTACACACTACTTAATGGACAACTACTAGCCTATTACACAACTAAAGCCGATCACATCCTTCAGTCCTAAACATGGTCGTCTCGGTTAAAATTCACCGGAAACTCATTTAGCAAATGAGCCTCAGGTGAACCAGTATCTAAAGGGTTCAATGGGCTAATAAGGCGAGTGGGAGAACCCAACGGCAGATGATGTCCCCAGAGTGAGTAGGCCGAGTGCGAGGAAATCCAGCGAGACATCCCGGCCGGCGACATCGACCAAAAACAGAACGGTCAGGGAACTTCGGAAGTCGCCATCCTTGGGGTGCAAATGGCGGTGGTGGAATTTCATTGTTGCCATAAAGCACGTTACGAGGAGCGGTTCGTGGCAACACCAAGCCTCAAATATTCTGTGCCTCGTGCAAGCGATGGCGGTCTCCCATAACTCGCACACGAGGCGGTGATAGGTTTGGGCCATGATACGGACCAACCTTACTAACTTCGCACGTATGGGTCCTCTCCAAGCAGTATCTCATCAAACGTAATCACATCCGATCTAGGGCCTTGTTTTGGGAAGTGCACATAGGGTGGTGAGACAGCTCCGTCAAGTCATGACGAAGGAGGCTCATCATCCCACGCGCAGACTTCTGCATGACCATAGACTCGGAGGTGGCACGCACATGGATGCGAGAGGGAACACTACCCACCACCGTCAGCGATCACATTAATGATAGCTTGGTACTCTTCCATACCGGGCCCTCGGTCTCTACGGTAGATGGCATACTCGGCCGATAAGTGAAATTAGCTCGCCACATCATGTCTCAAGTAAGGTGAAACCGTCCACACCTTGGCATGAGTCTCCTTAATCAAATACCACCACTCATCTACGGATAAAAGACAAGGTAGGTAAGAAACTGATCAAAAAATCAAAAGAAAGGTGGATAAGAATTGATACTAAAAGAAGATAAGAAGTAAAAGACAAGATGCTTAGATCTTTTAGAAATTAATTATGTTAAAATAGTATCACAGAGACTCACTAAAGGCAACAACCATGCTAATTCTACCCTACAGCAAGCGTATGCTCGATATTAAATTTGTGAGACCCTCAATTATTGAAATGTGCCTTATTAAAATTATATCGATAGCATAATTCTTATTTAAGGAACAGTGCAAATCCTTTATTAAGAATCATACTAAAAGCATAATGATAACAAGTAACAATTTCAACATTGTGTTCTCGGATATATGTCATGCAATATTTCCCGGGATCGTGAATATTGCACATATATCCTAAAACAACATTGCATCATTCACATACAAGTCATACATTCACATAATTATACATCAATAATTACATCTCTAAATTTCGGTTGCTCTGATGCGAGGTTGCTCTGAAGCAGAATAAAAGCAGATGACCTTGGGTCATTAACAAAAGAGCAACAATGAAACAAAAACATAAAAGCAAAACCACCAATGGCCCCATTATCCCATGAGGCTATTGCGTGGAGGCTAGAACTAGCATTACTCGTTAAGCGTCACCCGGATCGGCGCTAACGGGCATCTCATATAGATATCCATCCTCACCGCAACAAGAGGTCATAAAACCACGAGTACGAAAGGTACTCAAAGAAGTCTTACACAAACTAATAAAAGAAAGTGTTTGATAGAACCTATACAAAGGAATAGAATTTTATATGCATAAGGTTATCAACTGAAGGCTTAATTGGTTTAATTTGCATAAAGCAATACCTGTTAACCTACAATTGCTAGATTTTGACAAAGCAGTTTTAATAAATCAATTTGGACTAAAAACAGTAAGTAATTGAACATAAGCAGAAACGGTATCAATAATATTCACTGATCATTACCAAACCAAGCATGACACTCCTCATACCAAAACTAATAATTCCCAAAACCCAAATTAGAGCAAATTCTATACAGGTGACATCAATCCAAGCGTTGCCCGTAACCGTGGACACGGCTATTCGAATAGTTTTAATCCCTGCAGGGGTGTACATCTTTACCCACACGACTTAGTTAGCCCGTAGCCCCTAGGATAATAGCACACCGCCTTTGGTATGCGTAAGGGTAAACTAAGATTGGTATTTTCAACAAGTTAACACTATTGAGTTGGATGACCCATGTGGCCGATCCCGCTTAAACAACGATCGATAGCATATATTCAACCGAGGCTCACATGTTGTACAGGAATGCCGACCAGTCAATTAAATGCAAACTCGTGTTAGCCACACATATTACACATGATCGGGGCCACAAGGTACGTACATGCGATGTAACACATCTACGCCCTTACCCTTCTAAGAACATCTGATATCGATATAAGCTCCACATGGCATACGACACGGCCCGAAGACTTAAGCATCTATGCCATATGAAATCAATACACATGTCCTTACTCTCACGTATCCAACTCAATAATATTAACCCTTTACTTAACCAAGCAGCGCCCATACACTGCATGTGGAAGTACGTTGGTGCTTGAATTGGGTTGTCGAGTTCGATCCTTAATCAACCCAGACAAGTCATCCACAGTTCCCATTCTCGTGCACTAGGCACCATCACTAGCATCCACTTGTCCAGATTTGAATTAAGTTTAACAACAAGATTTAGATTCATATCAGGTTTAAATAAACTGAACAAAGAATCAACAAAAATAAAAATGTATTTGTTGTTCCCCAGGTTTGACAAGATAAGCCTGTCAAACATTACTAGTTCTATGATTTGCATGGCTAAGCAAAATTGAAAATTTAGTATTATATCACCACAAACTATCGTAGGTTGAGTGTATGATCAATTCAAGGTAAGCCATAAGTTCTGGTTATAGCTAACTAGGAACAGAGCATAACTAATTTTTAGAAAATTGCATGCAACAGTATCACTGTATTTTATAAATCTACAGTTCAAAAGATTAGGATCAACATGGTGCAGAGAGGAAGCTTGCCTTGGTAATAATAGATAACCTCTTGTTCAGGTTCTGGTGGCTCAACAAAAGACTCAACAATCTCAAAAGAACCAGTATCTAGAACACAAAAATCCAATAAATAGCAAGAAAATGGCAAGGAACAAAATGCAGAAAAGAGTGCATGATCAATAGCTCAATGCATATTTAACAACATGCTTAAGTCATAACTATTTTACATAAAGTCAAAAGCATATAGCCGAAGCACGCTAATACCATTTGTCCCAAGTAGATTAAGTTAAAACCACAATTTGATTTTAGCAAAGCTAAAAAAAGCGAATGATTTTCAACATGGTCGGCAAGAAAGCGGCAAGACCGAATCGAGATTGGTTAGCTAAAGTTTTGATTTTGAAGCGAAAAGCTTAGCTTAATACTTAACATCATTAGTTGACAAGAATTACAAAATTGAAATCCTTGCTATGCATTGCGGTTTGATAAATAATGATGAGCAAATCAGAATTAACTCGATTACTCTGACTTGAGGTTTTAGCAAAAGATGACATTTGGACATGATTTTCAAAGAAATGATTTGCTGCATCAATATGAGTATTCTTGATTAAGCTACAGCTAAATGAGCAATATTTAAAATCTATCTCATCACATAGCATCAACTAATACTCACTAGCAGAATGATCAAAATCTGGATTACAAGTTTCAGATTTTTAGCAAACCAAGCTGGCGAAATTCAAAATCGATTGATGAACTAGGACATTAGAAGAAAATGATATTCTGGACTAATTCTCAACTACTTGAGAAATAAACTAAGTCTAGTCCATCAATTACTATCAACTAGCAACCCTCATCCACTTTGGCTAAAACTGCTACAGTATCAGATTTGGCAAAAAAATGAGATTTGGGCAGATTGCAAAGTGATGGCTTGCTGATTTTTGCTTTGAATCAAGAATTGATTTTTACTTAGATTACTTGCTAATGAGTAAAACTTATAGCCTAGCATACTATTTAGCATCAAATACTAGTAGTTATCAAAATTTGAGGCTTACAAAGTAAAGCAAAAGTCAGATTTTGAAATCAAATTCAGACAGATTTAGAGATGCAAACTTGATGCTCCATTAGACTATATCAAATTGACATACAAGATGGAGTTATAGCTAGATAAGTACCTATACAAGTTTAACTTATCACCTAGCAACCATTAACACTAATTAGCAAATTTCAGCTCAACCAAACAAAGACTTTCGATTTGCCAAAACCGAAAACCTGTGCTATTTCACAAAAGAAAGATATCGATGTATTAGGCTATGAGAAATTGGTATTCTTAGATTAAATTACAGTCAAATGAGTATATTTTAAAGTCTAGCTCATCTTTAAACATTAGTGGACACTCAAGACTAAATTTCGGTTCAAACTGGATTGCAGTTTTCAGTTTTCAGAAAACTGAACAGGACAGATTGCCAAATGAAGTTTGCTGCACTAAATATTCACAAGCAAAGTGCTACACTTTAGTTTAGAGTATTTCTAACTAATGTAGCAGGTTAGCTTATCATTTGCTAGCAGTAATTGACAAGAAATAATGAGGTTCTTTGTGCACTACTAGTCCAAAAAGCAGACGATGAGCACAATGGCTACTAATGCCCTCTTGCAATGTTTGAAGCTACGCTTACATCACTAAGACCAGAATATATTTGCTAAAGTAGTAACTAAACAAGTACTAGAGTCTACTAAAATTATCAGCACTAAGTGATGAGAAATGGAGAACAAGAATCAGGTGTGCATGCTTGCTAGTTTGGTGATAGCAAACAAAGACAAGATAAAAATGAAGTTACGGACTGGTTTGGGAACATCAAAGAAGAAATTGCTACTAATGATTCTCAGGTTCAAATAAGACCTAAATAGGTGATAAGTTAACAAGAGAAACCCTAAACCTTGTAATGATATGAAAGACCGAAAAGTTATAAAAACAATAGTTTTGTCAAGACAAAACTTGAGCACCACATGCACAAGGAAGTGATTTGGATCAGCTATTGAGTTTCCTAAGAATATCAAGAAGAAGACATAAGATCATGTCTTACCACTCTGACTAGAGGAGAAACTAAGATCTTTCGGTTGAACAAGAAAACTTTGAAAACCACTTCCCTTCAAAGCAGGAAAACACCAAGCAATATTCTAACGATTCGGTTCCACCGAGCTACTCCATTTTCAGCGATAAGGAAGAAAGCATGAGCAAGAAGATGAGCGGCACTTGCGATCAAGAATGGCGGGAGGCTTAACACTAAGGCTTGGGAAGGGTTAAAGCTCGAGCAAAGGAGAGGGTTCTAGAGATCTTTGAGGTGGATTCTCTTTGGTGCCGACCTTTGACCGGCTACTATCACTTGGCCACAGACCTCAGTAGAAAGAAGAGAGAGGAAAGAGGGTCTCTTGCTCTGAGTTACTTCTTTGGACAAAGCACCGCTTCCCAACCGAAAGAAGGAAGGAAAAAAATTTCTTTGTCTTTGTCTTTGAAGGCTCTTTGCTCTTATTTGGTTGCTATGCCCAGTAGAAAGAAAGAAAAGGAAAAGAGATCATTTGCTAAACTAAATGATCACAATGACAAGGAAGCAATGAAATTCAAAAGAAAACCGACCACTTAATCAAAAGGGATGGTGAGATTGATGGAGACAAAAGAAATAGCAAATCAATATTTTGGATTGTAACAACATACCCAAGTTTCAAAATAAACAGTGATGCTATGAAAAGCATCTAATTACTGTTTACTAAAACTGAGACTGTTACATAGTCGTTCTTGCCCGAACCGCCGTAGTCACCTTTGCCCTTCCCCAGCTTGGTGCAGTTTGCTCGGATGTGGTTGGGGCCACCACACTCGAAGCAAATCACGGGTCCTCCTCTTTTTCCATCCCTCCTTCTCTTGTAAGCATGGGAAAATTTCCGAGCTAGGAGGGCTAACTGCTCATCCACAAGCTGCTCTAACTGATCATCAGTTATGTCACAGAGAGCAGCCAGGGAGAAACCGCAAAGCGTCTCAGAAGTCGATGATCCAGAAGTGGAATCGGTGACTAAAGCCATCGACTGTGACTTCGACCTTCGAGAGACTATGTGAATCTCGTGAGTCCTGAGGCGCGAGTAAAGTGCGTCAAGAGTCAAAGTCGAGAGATCGGTGGTATCCTTGATGGTAGTCACCTTCATCTCCCAAACGCGCAAATCAAGAGCTGCGAGCATCTGACGAGCATTGTCCGAGTTGGGGTATGTGAGACCGACCGCTCGGAGGTTACTCAAAATCTTGTGAAAACGCGACAAGCACCCATCAAGGGACTCGCCAGTGAGCATTTCAAAATTGTTGTAATCTCGCTTGAACTGGTCCTGTCGAACTGTCTTGATCTGGGTGGTGCCCTCATGGTATGCATCGAGGGTGACCCAGATGTCGAAAGCCGACGTCAGATGAGAGATGCGATCAAACTCGCTTCGACTCAATCCCTGGATTATAATGTTCCTTGCCTTTGCATTGGCCTCAACATCGGGCATGTTTCCCACATTGATGTTTTCATCGGCAGGAATAGCGAATCTAACCTTCACCTTCCGCCAGATGGCATACCCCTGAGCCTGGATGTATGTTTCCATTCGGCTCTTCGGAAGGGTAATCCAAGCCATCAAAGACGGGAGGCTTGGTGGAATACTTGTCCATTGCCATGGCTCACAGACCGGTTAAAGATCTATCGAAAAGAGCTAACCGGCTCTGATACCAATTGAAGGACCGAAAAGGCAATAGAGGGGGGTGAATGGTGCCTTAAAATTAAGATCTTCCCCTCTTAAGTATTCATACTGATAAATAATACCCTCAGATAATCAAGAGAAAAGAAATGAACCAAAACCAGAAAAGCAAATGAGATCTCGATCATTACGCCGAATCGGAAGTTAGATTATCCAGTGATGAGTTCGCACTGCGGTAGTTCCGATCACTCAGGCGGAAGTTCCCAAATTTCTGGGCTGCTCTGTCGACAATCGGAAGTTCCGGTCTTCCAGTGCGGAAGTTCCGCACGCGGTAGTTCTGGCGTGTAAACAGCGGAAGTTCCGATTGTCCCAGATAGAAGAACACCACGTACTGGAAATTTCCAAAAATCCGAAATACTCAAAAATTGCTGCTCTTCTCGGGTCAAGTCTCACAGGACATCATCCTAAACAACATCTTGACCTCATTGAGAACGAATCGCAGACAAAGATCCATTAATTAAAGCAAAATCGGATTTCTTGAATATTTGGCAAGAAAGACCAAAAACTTGAAATTCGCATGATTCTTGGATTCTTGAGTGATGAAACTTTGAGAGTAGCTACTTAAAAGCCTATAGATTCAACATGCTAAGTTTCATGCCATCTCAAGAAGGGAAACAAGATTTTCATCCAAGACCTAGGTACGGGAAGAAAGAACAGAGAAAACCAAAAATCAAGAACTAAGATTACAGTTGATTTGCTCTTGGGAAAAGTCGATCAAATGATCTTGAGGCGTCATCCCAACCAAGAGCAACCCATTTTGGCACTTCCCAACAAGAATCAAGTCAAAAACCAAAATATCAAGAATCAAGCTTTAACGAGAGAATAAGAACAGAGACATGAACAGGAGGTAAACAAGAGATTTTTCATTCATTGCACTAATAGATTACAGAGACACACACAGAGGAATGATTACAAAGAACTCAATCCATTCTCTCCCTTTCCATCTCAAGAACACACACAAGCACAAGAGAGCTCCAGAAGAGAAGAACAGAGAGAAGCCACATACACAGAGACATCTCTGCTCTCTCCCAACAACTAAAGCCTAAAGCCAAAACAAACTATCAAAGCCACTTTTGACTCTAGCAAACCCTAATACTCTCTCAAAAAGTATCACCTTACAACCAGGTCTTCACCTCTATTTATAGCCCTTGGCTAACGGGTCTCCAACCCGTTACGCCGGCTAAACCCGAACGGATCCCGCTTCCACTTGTGCAGCCTTGCGAAATTACCCTTTCGCCCCTCGAGCACCTTCTGGAAGGTCCCGCATTCCTTGTTGTCCATGACTCGCAACCACCTCGAGTGCACACCGTCTTCGACACACCTTGACCGTTCTAACCTCAACGCCACCTGCGTCTAGTCCGGTCTCCACGTGTCTCGCCACGACTCCGCCTCGACGTCCTACAACCAGCACAGACAAGAAACACATCACATAGCATTGCTCTAGATACTAGAATCAACATTTGCATTAGACACAAAACCATTCATGAACCACACAACTCAAAATCAAAAACTATGCGCTCACTGCTCAGTTCTGCCCACAATCGAAAGTTTTGGTTTCTCCAAGGCGGAACTTTCGAAGATCGGTACTTCCGCATTCCCAGGGCGGAAGCTCCGCACATTACTCGCGCCCAAGGAACAGTGAAAACCAGCTAGGGTTTGAATTAACAGCTGATTTTTGGAGGATTTTCTTAAGGTAGCAACCCAGCTCCAAAAATTATGAAATTTGAACTGGAGGTTGCTGACTTAAGTATTAACCTTACATAAAATTTTCAGGGATTTCTATGCACTCCATTTTTCTCAAGAAATTCCAGAAGATTGGAGTTAGGGTTTGAACAAGATTTGACTGGGTTTGACTTGCCCCCCAAAATTATCAAATAATTTCTAAAAATCAAGAAATAATTCAGAGGTATTACCAAGCCTCCCTAGAACTTGGGGAAAATAATCACAGATGTTTGGCATAAGATTTTTGCCCAGGAGGTTTTTGATTGGAGTCAATTGAGGATTTTGATTTTGATTTTTCCACAATCCCTATACAAGAATCATGGAACTGATCAAAAATATCCAGGTGTAAGGAAAGTTTTAATTTCTCCTCATTTTTATATATTTGAAACATAAATCCACATTTGGGATGTTACAGGTGGCTAGGGGCAAAGGGAGGCATAGGCGAGGGAGGCGGCTAGGGTTGGAAGGAGGGGTGGCAGGGAAGGGGAGCACAGTGGGGGCACCCCTAGGGCCCTATTTAAAGGCCAAGGAGCTGGAGGGTCGTGGCTTGTACATAGTAGGGTTGGAAAACAACTAGTATTGAATTTAATTCGAAATAACACTTTGAATTCGAGTCAGTTTTCCGCTTTCCTTTTGTGCGATGAACATCCCGGATGCCATAACTTTCTCACTTAGACACGAAATTGTGTGAGTCCTTTTTCCCGTTTAGCTAACTTAGAGTAATTTAACTTTATATCTGTGGACATTTTTTGAAAACGCCATCTTTAGTGCCACATTTGCCTTGGAAGTAAACTCTGTTACGGACTCTGATTCTCTGTGCAGCCTACCTTACGGGCCCCATATCTCACATGTCAGAACTCCAAATTAGGTCAATGAGGAATATAAATTGGACTATGTGAAGAGATCTACAACCTTGTAGTTATTTTTTTCCATTTGAAAACGTTTCAGTCGCGACAATCTCGTTGCAAGATGATGGACAGATTCTATCATATTTTTATTCTCTTTAAATAAATGTGGTATTATATTTACGTATGTGAGAGCCTCATGCAATTTAACTTGTGATGTTTAACCTTCCAATTAGTCCTAGCAACACAAATTAAATTTTCCATTCTCGGTGTATTATGTACCTCCTACGAGCGGTACACATACACCCTCACAAACATTAATATCAATCCATACATAAGTTATTACAATACCAAAAACTTCATAATTTACAACATAATGAACATACAAGGTTCAGTTTCATACAAAGGGCCGACTTGCCAAATAGCATGATAAACTATCAAGTACGCAGCGGCACACAGTAAATAAACTGAAATAAAATCAATAATTAACCATCAATAAAGTTCCAATGGCTTGCCATAACCCGCAGGGCAACCGATTGGGTTCAAAACAAAGCAAAACGACGGTTCCTGCGCATCTTTCCTTACCTGATTCGATCTCAACACCTGCTGTCCAAATTAGTAAATAAAGCAAACAGTGAGTACACGAATGTACTCGGCAAGACTTTAATAAGCCTATACATAGCTACATGCAAGCTCTACTCAATGGAGAAGGCTATATGGTTCATTTTCAGCACAAAGCGATATTTCAATTGAAATATAAGTAGTAGATTCAAATTGCAAGTGACCAAATATTTTTAATACTTCAAATAACAGCGAGTAATTAACATATAACAACAACTAAACATCAACAGGTGGCTGCCCCTGCAGCACACAAACGTAGCATGAGAAGCCATTCTCAATACCACTGATCAAGTTTTAAGTTTAAATTCCAAAATATTGAGTCTAACTCTTGAAAGACCTCCCCAAGCGTGTCTATAACCAAGGACTTGGCTATTCGAATAGATTAAACCCTGCAAGGGTATACACCTTTACCGACACGCCCGACCGCTCCTTTTCTAGGCCATAAAGCACACTTTCGAAGGTATGCTGGCATAGCAAAGTCCTAAAAGGCGCTTTTGAACAAAAAGTATTAACTAAGAGTCGCACGTATGGGGGTTAACCCTCCACGAATCGCCCATCTCAGGCTTCCACGGAGGACCCATTTGTTGTGTCAGAGTCATCGGCCCAACCTCAGTAACGGTCGATGCTCCTCAGGAGATGGGACCTTCCCGGAACCCACCCCGCACAATCCCAACAACAACAAAATATCAAAATATTTTCTCCTAACATCTACCATCTATGACTCATTAATTAACACACCCTAAAGTAGTAAGTCAAGAGGGGTTCTCAATACCCTCATGTGGATGCACACAAAAGTGCTTGGATAAGTGTAACAAGATGTTCGGTCCTTGTTGACTTGAGCACACAACCACACACCCAACAAACACACCATTCGATCATTTGCCCTAGTACAAATAGTTTTAATTGAACTTTTAGCTTTCAAATTAAAATAGCACAGGGTGTTGAACGTAGCATAATACAATAATTTATGTGATCAAGATCATCGCCAAAGTCGATAAGTGCCCAATCTACCAGAAGCTAAGCATTACTAAGCATCACATCGAATAAGCATAAATAGACCATATAACATCCACCGAGCTCTAATTCACCAATGGAAATATTAACTTAGGCTAGTGGCGGGGTATGAACAATTTTAGGGAATCCATGCAATAAGATTAGCTACCTCTAATCCCAAGTAAAAGTACATTAAAAATGGAAACCAATAAAATTGGTTTCACTAAATTTGGAGTTAATTTGAATAAGTTATGAATTTTTAAAGTTATTTGAATTTACAGTGTAAAAATAATCATTTTATGAATTTTCTATTGCATTAAATATTTTTTACAATCAGCCGAACCTAGGCCCTGCCACGACATGTGGGGTCCACAGCATAGTATTTTTCTTTTCCATTTAAATTCCGAATAAAACCTTACTAACATGTGGGGTCCACATGTCATAGGCTCAGTCCATGGCATAGTGCATGGACCGAAGGTTCACATGCATAGTATTTTGTCCACTGCCACTGTGCACAAAGTGCAGGGCCCATATGTTAGCGAGTTAAACGAAAAACCGGGATTGAACCCTTCTTGTTTTCTGTTCACGGGGCCCACGCACCAGTCTAACAAAACGGTATTCAATTCCGGATTTACACAAAAATTAGTGCTTAAACGGTGATTTGGTTTGTTAATCCCGTTGCTACAGGGTTTGTCCGAATTCGGACAAGCAAAGAGCTCCCAGTCGCTGGGTTCTCCGGCTCATCGCCGGCGAATGGGTATGTGGCGACGTCGGCCAAAGGCCAAAACGGAACCTTGGGGTCAAGGCGAACTCAAGAGTACCGGCGGCGCAAACAGCAGAGGTCCGACGCGGTGGTGCGGGGAGGTTTGGCGATGGAGGAGCCACAACTAAAACGGAAAACGTGACTCGGCGATGCTTTGAGCTTAACAACACGTGCACAGGCAACAGGAAGGCTCAAGGAGCTCACCGGTGTGACGCAGATCAACAGAGGAGGTTGGAGTGGAGCAGGCGGCGGAGTCCAGTGGCAGCAACAATGGTGCTATCATCGGGGAGATGACCTGAGCAGGGAGGAGGGAAAATGGAGGTTGGGGAAACTCAAGGAAGTCTAGGAGCTGCTCTGAGAGGAAGTAATTGAAGAGGATCTCACCGGAGATGATGCGTCGGCAAGATTGGTGCTTATGACCAAAGACGCAGAAGACAACGACGTCGACACGATTCTACGAAAGAAGGGCAAAATTAATAGCGGGGAAAAGATGGAGGTGGTCTGGAACATGATGTGATGGGGATAGAGATGGAAAAGCTCCACTAGTGCTGCCAAAACGCTACGGCAACGTCTTAGCTGTGAACGGGAGTTTGAGCTCGACCTTGCGCTCGGGCTCGATTGAGAAAGTGTTCATGGGGGAATGAGAGGACTGGCAGGAGGTGGAAGAAAAGAGGCTCAGTGATACTAGGGGTGGCTTAAAAAGATGACTCAGCACGCGAGATCTCCAGCTCTTTCTCCTCTCGGCCATGGCAGTCTTCCTGTGATTTCTCTACGTTGACGGAGAGCGGAGTGACAGCGTTGGCAGGGGTAGGGCTCTGGTTGGCTGCCTCGTGCAATGGTGCAACGGCATCAAGCGGCTTGGTCGGAGGAGGCCGGGGCGAGGTGACGCTCATGCGAGCACACTCGGCAGAGGAGCGCCAGCGCGTGGAGAAGATGACCAGTGGTTGGGGCCCGCAGGTCAGCGGCTGAAGGAAAGGTGGCTCAGTTGAGTTTGTTTTGGGTTGGGTCAGACCGAGTCGGAACAGTATTGACTTTGAAATTCTATTTGGCCGAAAAGCAACAGAATTGACCGAGCGATCTAAAATAGTAAATAAATTCTAAACATTTTGAAATTTTTTGTGAGTGTTCTCATATTCAAATATAACCTAGTAAAAACTGTTGGAGGTACTTTTAAGGCTCCAGTTGTCAAAATTAATTCATTTTCAGAGCTGTGTGATTAAGATGGTTTGGATTTTAGTGAGGTCAATTTGACTTCTAGAAATGTGGGAAATTGATATTAATTCAGGATACATAATCTGGTATTTGAATAAATCATTTACAACAAAATTTATGCACACATTCCTCTGGATTTCTAAAGGAAACTTGAATTCACATTATTTCTTCATATTTCAAATTCATATTCAAATTTGAACATGCAAAAATAAATGGGAAACAAATAACCTCCAAAAATTATAGAAAATTCAAACAAGCATATCAGAGAAGATAGAATTCAACTGAATTATTTGCACACTTGAAACCTTTTTAGTTTTGAGCTAAATTCAATTTGGGCTTTTGAATTGGAGAAGGAGTATTGGAGTGTTGGGTTTTAAATTCTATTATTCAACTATTAAAGAATTTGTAACATATGGTTTACACTCCACTCTGAACTAAGTTTCACGATCTTCCCAAAATTTCATTTTGTTTTAGAAAATTCATTTCTAGGATTTGGAAGATCGGATTTTAACATATTTGCTTTGCAACAAAAAGTTTCAAAAAGTCTAAAATTCTACAAATACACATTAGATGATTAACTAATCTAACTTAGGGATTTTGGGAATGTTACAAACCTACCCCCCATAAACAAAATCTCGTCCTGAAATTCCGGTAGTTCGGAAGTCAGAACGAAAGGCTGTGGAAAACCCAACTGGGTTTGGTCACAGGGTCACACTTTGGATTTTATCGCAAACTGTACTCAAATCTGAATCAAGTAAGGTTCTTCCTAAGTTTTAGGTCCTATACAGTGAAGCTTTGTAGAAGGGTTTCTATAATCCTTCAGACAAGTGTTTCCTAGGCGTTTCTTTCAACCCCAAACAAAATGAACTATCTGCTGTCTTGATTTCCTTCAAAGATAGAGCTGAGAGATCCTGACGAAGTAACCTGGCGTTGCTGACATATTTTCCTTTCCATTGCTTTGTTTAACCTTTCCGTCAATTTGTTTAACCTTTCATTTCTTGACTCGAAGGCACTTCGACATATCCTGCTCCACGTCGTTTCCCGGTAGGACGAAAGACTACCAACTACCTACGAGGGAAGAGGTCACCTAACGAGAGGGTTTAGATCCGAAACCAATGAGATCCTTTAGAAATTTTAGGTTTTAGGTAGGAGGAATACACGGCTTCATTCATTCAATCGAAAAAGGCATCGAGCGATAGAACTGGAGGACTGGTTAAACGGTAATCTAGTTCTATTTGCCCAGCTTGGAGAGGATGCATTGGATGAATGCATGAAAGGATGCATATATGAACTCATCTTTAAGACAAATATAGGTTTGGTTAGTGAGAGTGCAAATGCTCACATGCATGCTTACATGATTTTATCAAAATGCAACAAAACAATTTCATTTTTGTTAGGTGAGCATATGGTTCAACAAATAACAAGGATCCACACTAACATGACATGGTCCTTAACATAACAATCAAACAATCAACTTGCCACTTGAATAAACACTCAGTAAGGCCTACGCATGCTGGTACATTCATATTAAAGTTTACACATACATCAACAATAGCTCACACACAAACAAGCCTAGCATCAAGCTCAATACAGATTTTTATTTAAATACTACTAGTGAGCAACTAGGGTGCGGGAAAATTACTAAAATAGCTACAAAAATTCCTGTCCAACGATGTGTGTCGTAACCAAACGCTGTGTGCATCGGTTGGCCGGCAGGAAAGCACATCGGGAGTGTCAATGCTTGAGATGAAGTTTCTGAAAGGTTTTGTTGTGATCAACTCTGATCTGATTGATTTTATCGTGTGGGTAAAGTGTACAACCTCTGCAGAGAGTTAAACCAATCTATTCGAATAGCCGTGTCCTCGGATATGGACATGCTCGGGGATTTCACACGAGGGGTAGATTTTCATAAAGACATTTGGGAAGGGTCAGCTGTGTGAGATAACTTGTGCAGCTGTGTGAGATAACTTGTGCAGCTGTGTGAATAATTTGATTAGACTGTGTTTCCTTTGTGAAATCAAATGTTCAATTAATATTCTTTATTTGTTTTCAATTATGTTTCAATCTATTATCTGTATTAAATTGCCAATGTTGCATTTCTGCAAAATAACCACAGAAGCCATTCCTTTGGAATAAGCCATCATGTATAATTGCATTCTGTGGTATGACTTGCGAGTACGGTTGTGTACTCTTGCTAAACAAATCAACAGAAGTGGAGGAATCGTCGCCAGTTTTTTAAGAGGAATTCTACGAAGGTTGATCGTTAGGGTCTTGATCCCAGTCAGTTGCCTGTGGTGTATTGATGGGAGTCCGCTGGAGTTTACTTTGTTTCCACTGCAGTTTATTTCATTATTGTCAGCCTTGCATGGCTTAATAATTATAAAACTCGACCTTAAGGTCACAACAATTATTTGTTATTCAAATTACTCGTTTACTTAATATTTCATTGTATGGAGTT
Source organism: Hsuehochloa calcarea (assembly GCA_036346395.1). Taxonomy (NCBI): domain Eukaryota; kingdom Viridiplantae; phylum Streptophyta; class Magnoliopsida; order Poales; family Poaceae; genus Hsuehochloa; species Hsuehochloa calcarea. Next base: position 5,708,423 of record CM070605.1, on the reverse strand, counting down.
GAAATTTCATCAATGTTGACACTGTGTGCACTAGCGTGATCCTGGACTAGTGCAGAATACACAGAGGGTCTAAATTTGCATGTTTGGGTCCCGACAGAGGTGGTATCAGATCCATACTAACTGTAGGTCTTGACTTTAGTTAGATCGGCCGCCTTAGTATGTCCAAAATTATTTTCTAAAGCAAAAATTAACTTGCAAGATTAATTGAACTCCTTAACTCATCCCATATCTCTCTTGACTCATCTATTGCTGAAAATTCTTTCTCTCCCCGCTGTTTTAAAGTTGTTTTCACCCTTCTTGTCCGTCTTGACAGATGCCTCGTCTTCAGAGCTATCGAGAGCGCAAGGGAGGACTTGCCGCTGAACTTTGGAAGTTGTTGCAAGTACTTGGAGGATTTGACCGTCTGATGTACCGTGGCAGTGCTTGGATCATGAATGGTCGATACTGTGGAGTGATTTGCCATTTGACCATCTACGCCAGGAAGAACACCAAGGCGAGCAAACCCCTGAATATCTCAGTCCGAAGGAGTGTTTGGATTGAAGCAATCCAGGAATCTTCGTGCCTCGCCATCCTGAGGATCTGCAATATCTACGCTCAAGAGCTTCGAGACACCGTCTTCCGTTACCATCCTCGCTCTTCTGCAGTGGATCTTACTGCACGCTACCCATCTACGGAGGGAGAAGGCAACGCTACTGTTGTGCATCTTGCCCAGTTCGCCACTGCCCAGGAGGAATCTTTGGAGTTAGCCGCCACAGAGCTGGAGTGTGTCTACGAGACCCTTCATAGAGCCTAGGAGAGGATCGCCATTCTGGAAGACACTCTCTATGGACAACACGATCACGAAGAAGACACTGAAGAAGAAGACCCAGAAGAAGTCGATGGAACTGGTGAACGGAAAAGCCACAGAGGCGTGAGCCGGAGGAACCAAAGACACCTTCACTGAGACACCTACTCCTGTTGCACCAGTCCTGGGCATCAAGATCAGTTTACAAGGATGCCAGCTCACTTTCAGGTTTACAGCAGGCGGGAGCACCGTCAGGGCTACGGAGGCTATCTCATCGAGTAGGCCATTCAAGTTAGTTTAGGCTTAGCCAGTCTTAAGTTTGATGGTCGCCCTTTAGGAGGTAGTTTGTGTGCTTAGGTTCGTCCTTGTTTTCTTGTGTGCAAGTATGAGCTGCATAGGCCTTTAGGCATTTGTTGCAAGCCATACTATTATCTTAATTAATATAAGAGTTTTAGTTGAGTTTTCTTAAAATGTGTTGTTGGGTTTTACCTACCCCTACCTAGTTCCTAACTTATCTTGTGCTTGCTACCTTATCTAACCTATGGAGATTCACCAGATGGTTCAGACTCGTCAAGCTGCTGCAAGTGGCTCCGATACACCAGTGTCAGAAGGCCAGGAGCAGACCCCCGCTGAAGCAGTTCCACCACAAGCACCTTCAGTTGATCTGTAGAATTTTAGAGCATTCATGGCAGCTCAGACTCAGCTGATGTATACCATGATAAACCAGATGCAAGCTATGAACAACCAGAACAATAACAATCAGCATCACAATGGAGCCCCAGTTGCTCATGGTCACAATGAATCATCCAAGTTGGCCGAGTTTATGAGAACCCGTCCACCAACTTTCTCTGGACATGTCTCGCGAGTAGAAGCTGATGATTGGCTTCATGTTATTGAGAGGAAGCTGTTGATCACTCAATGCAGCAATCATGAGAAAGTTCTGTACGCCTCTCACCAGATGGAGGGCATTGCTGCCGAATGGTGGGAAAACCTTTGTGCAGCACATGGAGCGCTGCAAGACATTACTTGGGAAGAGTTCACAACTGCTTTACGCCAGTATCATGTGCTAGAAGGAATCATGGAACTGAAGAAGGATGAATTCCGTGCTCTCAAGCAAGGAGGGATGTCAGTGACCGACTACCTCAACAAATTCTCTCAACTTGCTCGATATGCTGCATAAAATGTCGCCACCGACAAGGCTCGCCAGAGTCGTTTTCTGAAAGGATTAAACACTAGACTTCAAGTTAACTTGATCGCCCACACCTTTCCTGATTTCCAAGAGATGATCAACAAAGCTTTGATTCTTGAGGATAAGCGTAAGGAATTGAAAGATCATCGCAAGCGCGGAATGGACCAGCAAGGAAGTCACCAACCCCAGCTGAAGGCAAGAATGGTTCCACCACAGTTTAGCCGTTTTCCACCACAGAATTCTATTAGACCACCTGCACCAACTTCAGCACCTCGTCCAGTTGCTCAGAACTTCCGCAACCCCGCACCAATCAACCCCAATCCAGGAAGCAACCCACAAGGTGGACCCAGACTTTGTTTTACCTGTCGTCAGCCAGGACATTTCGCCAACCGACATCCGCAGAATGGGACTATCACTCCAGTACGCTTCAACCTTGGGAACACACCAGCTTAGACACCAGTGCAAGGCAACCATCAAGGAATTTTTTAGGCTACTGGTAAGGCCGGAGGAGCACCGCAATTAGTTGTCAGAGGCCGTGTTAATCACGTCACTCTGGAAGGAGCCCAAGAAGCACCCGACATTGTACTGGGTAAGTTTCTGGTAAATTCAGTACCCGCATCAGTTCTGTTTGACTCTGGAGCTTCGCATTCGTTTGTTTCTGGAATTTTTGCAACTAAGAATAAATTGGAAGTTATGCATCTTAAGCATACCTAGTTAGTCCAGCCGCCTGGAGCGGAGCTAAGTTCTAAAGTGGGATATTTAGGAGCTAAGTTACTCATAGCTAGAGTTGAGTTTCTAGCCAACCTAATAGTTCTAGACACTCATACCATAGATGTCATTCTTGGAACGGATTGGTTATCCAAACACAAAGCGGTGTTAGATTGTGGCCGAAGAGCCGTAACAATTGAGGATACCACCGAAAGGAAAGTTGAATTTCTAGCCACCTCAGTACGTGATGGACATTTGGTAGTCAACAGTCTGAAGACAGTTTCTTTGGAAGATGTACCTGTAGTAAGAGATTATCCAGATGTATTTTCGAAAGAATTACCAGGAATGCCACCGGACCGTGACATTGAGTTTGTCATCGATCTAGTGCCAGGAACCGCACCAATTTCTAGGAGACCCTATCGGATGCCAGCCGATGAACTTGTGGAAATGAACAAGCAGATAGAAGAACTACTGGAGAAAGGTTTTGTCAGACCTATTTCATCGCCATGGGGAGCGTCAGTCTTGTTTGTCAAGAATAAAGATGGGAGAATGAGGATGTGCATCGATTATCGTTCTCTCTATGAAGTCACCATCAAGAACAAGTACCCACTGCCCCGAATCGATGATTTGTTCGATCAGATGAAAGGAGCCGGAGTGTTCTCAAAGATCGATCTGCGATCAGGATATCATCAGTTGAAGATTTGTCTTAAGGATATATCGAAGACTGCTTTCTCAACCCGGTATGGACATTATGAGTTTCTAGTCATTCTTTTGGACTCACTAATGCCCCTGCCTATTTCATGAACATGATGAACAAGGTATTCATGGAATACTTGGACAAGTTTGTAGTAGTATTCATTGATGATATTTTGGTATACTCCAAGTCAGAAGAAGAACATGCTGAACATCTAAGGCTAATCCTAGAGAAACTAAGAGAGCATCAGTTGTATGCCAAGTTCAGTAAGTGTGACTTTTGGAAGAAGAAAGTTGATTTCCTCGGTCATGTGATGACAGCCGAAGGAGTAGCAGTTGACCCCGGAAAGGTTAAAGTTGTAATGAATTGGGAGTAGCAGCCCAAGACTGTTACTCAAATTCGTAGTTTCTTGGGAATGGCAGGATATTTTCGTCGCTTCATTGAAGGATTCTCAACGATTGCTAAGCCCCTCACGCAATTGTTGAAGAAAGAGAAGAAGTTTTCCTGGACCCCAGCCTGTGAAGAAAGTTTTCAAGAATTGAAGAAACGTTTGACTACAGCCCCAGTGCTAATTTTGCCAGATATATGCCAGGATTTTGATATCTATTGTGACGCTTCGCGTCAAGGATTAGGATATGTCCTTATGCAAGAAGGAAGAGTTGTTGCCTATGTGTCAAGACAATTAAGGCCTTATGAAGAGAATTATCCTACCCATAATTTGGAATTAGCTTCCGTAGTGCATGCCTTGAGGATTTGGCGCCATTACCTCATTGGTAATCGCTGTGAAGTTTATACGGATCATAAGAGTCTAAAGTACATTTTTACTCAGTCTGATTTGAACATGAGACAGAGAAGATGGTTAGAATTAATAAAGGACTATAATCTTGGAATCCATTACCATCCGGGTAAAGCCAATGTAGTTGCAGATGCATTGAGTCGTAAAAGCTACTGCAATGCTTTGGAAGCAAAAGAGTTGTGTTCGGAACTTCAGGAGGGATTCCAGAAGCTGAAGCTAGAAGTTGTATCTGAGGGATATGTGGCCAGTCTGGAAGTCCAGTCTACTCTAGAGAAACAGATTCGTGAAGCCCAACCAAAGGATTTTGAATTGTCAGATATCAAGAAGAAGATGGCAGAAGGAAAATTTAAAGACTTCACCATAGATGAGCAAGACATGATGTGGGTCAATGGACGTATCTGTGTACCAGATATTGATGGTTTGAGACAGCTAATTCTGAAGAAAGCCCACGACTCCAAGTATTCGATTCACCCTGGAAGTACCAAGATGTCAAGAATAAGTTTTGGTGGCCAAACCTAAAGCGAGACATCGCAGAGTTCGTTGCCCTGTGTGACGTGTGTTAGAAAGTGATAGCAGAGCATCAGAGACCAGCAGGTTTGTTACAATCGTTAAACATACCAAAGTAGAAGTGGGAAGAGATCGATATGGATTTTATTACCGGTTTACCCAAGACTCAATCAGGTTACGATTCGATTTGGGTAATAGTGGATCGTTTAACCAAAGTTTCCCATTTCTTGCCAGTCAAAACCACTTACTCAAGGGATCACCTTGCAGAGTTATATATGTCAAAGATCGTCAGTCTGCATGGTGTGCCTAAGAAGATAGTGTCGGATCGAGAATCTCAGTTCACCTCTCGTTTACGCGAGTATGCATGAAGCCACAGGAACTCACGAATTTGATCGCATATCATCCCCAAACAGATGGACACACTGAAAGAGTCAACCAGATATTGGAGGATATGTTGAGAGCCTGTGCCCTAGCAAATGCTACCAGTTGGGATAAGAGTTTTCCGTATGCAGAATTCTCGTACAACAACAGTTATCAAGCCAGTTTGCAAATATCACCATTTGAAGATTTGTATGGTCGTGCCTGTAGAACTCTATTAAATTGGTCAGAGACAGCTGAACGTGTGGTATTCGGGCCAGATATTATTCAGGAAGCCGAAGAACAAGTTGTTGTGATCAGAGAGAGGTTAAAGATAGCCCAGTCCAGACAGAAGAGTTACGCTGATAACCGTCGTCGTGACCTCAGCTTTGAACCGAAAGATTTTGTGTATCTACGGGTTACTCCGCTCAGAGGTGTCAAGAGATTCCATGCCAAAGGGAAGCTTGCCCCTAGGTATGTTGGACTGTTCAAGATTTTGGAACACCGTGGAAAGGTCGCTTATCAGTTGGAGCTACCACAGTCATTAGCAGGAGTGCATGATGTCTTTCATGTCTCTCAGTTAAAGAAATGTCTCCGGGTGCCGGAAAAGCAAACACCATTGGAATCAATCGAGCCGAAAGAAGACCTCACCTATAAAGAGCAGCCTGTCAAGATTTTGGATATCGCAGAGCGCCAAGACCAAGCAAGGCCGTCTGTTTACGCAAAGTCGGTGGAGCAACCACTCAGAAGGAGAAGTAACGTGGGAACGTGAAGAAGATTTGAAAGTCGAGTTTCATAGCCTTTTCTCTAGCTAGCCTAAATCTCGGGGTAGATATTCGTTTAAGGGGGGAGGTTTGTAACATCCCAACTTTTGAGCCTTTGAAAATCTTTTATTTATTTGCTAGTTGAAAATCTCATCGTCTGCATTTTATTTGAATTTAAATTAAAAGCTTAACATGGACTTTAAGGAAAAAATGATTTAATATGATTAATCCCAACATCAACAATTCTCAAAACTATTTTATTTAGATTATATGAGCTTGGATATATTTTCCAGATTTTTTTGGAATTTTTCCAAAGTCATTTGCTATTTTCTATTTGCTATTTGCATTTTCTAGATTTATTAAAAAGAAAAAATTTATTAAAATCCCTCCGGAACAGTGATAGGCCGAGCCCACCACTATTCCCGAAGCCAGCCCACCCTCCGGCCTTTCTCCGCTCTGCAGCCCGCCCTCACCCACACGCGCTCGCTCCGCGCCGCTGGATCGCCATCGCACGCTCGCCCTCGCCCGCTGCCAGTGGCCTCGCCTAGTGCCGCGTCAGCATCGTCTTCGTCACAGACTCCTCCCCGCGCCCGACTTCCATCCTACACGCGCCGCCACCGTTTCCTTCGTGGACTCCCCCTCCTTCGCCTATAAAAGACCCCCCTACCCCCTCCAATCCCTTGCCCTTCCCTCCTCCACCAAAGACCCAACCTTCGGCTGCTCCCTCGTCTCCCTGGCACCGCCATTGCCGAGAAGACCACCGCCAGCCGAAGCTGCTCCGCCGCCGAATTCCGCCGTCTCCCGGTCTTCGCCGACCGTGCAACCACCGCCGCCGAGTATGCATTAGCACGGGCTTCACATTGCCTCCATCGCCGCCATACGAGCCTCCCGATCGCCGTTCTTGCGCATTGTTCGACAACGACCGCGCGTCACCGCCGCCTCCTTCGCTGCCGCTGGTAAGCCGTCGCCTCCCGAGCGCCGCCGCCACCCCCAGCAGCTTCTCCTCCCTTGGCGATCCATTTTACCCCTCTACCGCCACCGACTCACCTCTGTCCGTCGTCCGCCGTCGCCGTCACCGGCAAGTTCATCGACCGCTGCCTCCTCTGCTCTCCCTCTGGCCGACGTGGCAGTCGGGTCCGCAGACACCGCCGCAACTCCAGCCGAGGTGGCACACGCGTGGTCGCCTCGTGGCATCCACATGGCTAGTCCACCGTTTACCCGCACCCTCGGCTCGGTGGACTCGGTCCAACGTGAGCCGAGGGCTGACGGGTGGGGCCCACCTGTCAGTCCGATTTTTATATAACTCTTTTTCTCCAGCTAACGCAAGCATTGCGCAATAATTCAATTTTATTTATAAAAATAATTCAGGAAATTCAATAAAATCCTAATTTATGGTTTTATTTGATTTTCAAACTTCCAAAGCCCATATCTTTTGCATTCGACCTCCGATTGAGCCCATTCAAGTTTGTAAATTCATATAAAATCAAGATCTATTTAATGGTGAGATACGAGTAGATTGCTTAGCCATGCCACGAGTCATCATTTCATATGAGTCGCAATTATGAATTTGACTAATGGAATATGGAACTGTGTGATAAAACTATGTGTGATGTGTGCTATTACTCGTTGATGGCATGTGTTGCACTTAATCAACAGGGTGGAAAAAGATTTAGACTGAGGCAAGTGGTGGATTCTGTGTGATTGGTAGAGATGTGTGCTATAAACTTTGTGATTTGGGAAAAACTGGAAGCCTTGCCTTGGTCAATTAAGGACTTAACTTTGTGCGCCATTGAACTGGGCTTTACTGTACGACCACATGCCTAGTATGGGCTGGGCCTAACTTAGTAAGTTATGGAGTTTTGACATTGACAACTCAGGTTGTATTTTAAGTTGTGTGGTGCGCTGGAGGTGTGATATGTCACATCGCGGGACGGTTCGCTGCATCCCTGTCCAACGATGTGTGTCGTAACCAAACACTGTGTGTATCAGTTGGCTGGCAGGAAAGCACATCGGGAGTGCCAATGCTTGAGATGAAGTTTCTGAAAGATTTTGTTGTGATCAACTCTGATCCGGTTGATTTCATCGTGCGGGTAAAGTGTATAATCTCTGCAGATAGTTAAACCAATCTATTCGAATAGCCGCGTCCTCGGATATGGACATGCTCGGGGATTTCACACGAGGGGTAGATTTTCATAAAGACTTTTGGGAAGAGTCAGCTGTGTGAGATAACTTGTGCAGTTGTGTGAATAATTTGATTAAATTGTGTTTCCTTTGTGAAATCAAATGTTCAATTAATATTCTTTATTTATTTTCAATTACATTTCAATATATTATCTGTATTAAATTGCCAATGTTGCATTTCTGCAAAATAACCACAGAAGACATTCCTTTGGAATAAGCCAACATGTATAATTGCATTCTGTGGTATGACTTGCGAGTACAGTTGTGTACACACTCTAGCTAAACAAATCAATAGAAGTGGAGGAATCGTCACCAGCTTTTGAAGAGGAATTCTACGAAGGTTGATCGTTAGGGTCTTGATCCCAGTCAGTTGCATGTGGTGTATTGATGGGAGTCCGCTGGAGTTTACTTTGTTTCCGCTGCAGTTTATTTCATTATTATCAGCCTTGCATGGCTTAATAATTGTAAAACTCGACCTTAAGGTCACAACAATTATTTGTTATTCAAATTACTCGTTTACTTAATATTTCGTTGTTTGGAGTTGATATTTCATCAATGTTGACACTGTGTGCACTAACATGATCCTGGACTAGTGCAGAATACACAGATGGTCCAGATTTGCATATTTGGGTCCCGACAATATCCAACTCTAAACCTAGCAAGTTATACATTCATATCAATCAATCTTCAGATCTAGGCAAGGAATCCACATGAGCATGGCAAGTTGTCAAATTTCAATTTGGTTAACAATTTTAAGATAAAGCAAATTAAGGGTAATTTTAATTTATACTTCTACATGTTAGTCATTTTCATGCTTTAATTCCAAGATGAACTACTAACCATGCTTCTCGATTTATATATATCCTTTTTAGTTGCGATTCTTGCTAATAACTTGAGTAACATGATATGCTTGAGTTAACTTAGAAACTATATGCATGATCAAAGTGTATGAATCATGATGCCAACACATAACTTGAGGTATCTTTTGCCCCCTTAATAATTTGGTGCATAAAAGATGAGGTGAGATAAAGATGAGTATATTGTAAGTAATTGGGCAACGGGTATGCAATTTAACTCTAGCATGTACTAATCATTCCAAAATCAATAAAATGAGATATAAATGAACTACAATTAGTTTTCTGACATAGTTGCTATACATGCTACCCGTATGCGATGCGCAACTACTTGGAACAAAAGAGAGCAGATGAGCACACTACAAAATCCAGTGTCTAAAAGCTGTTGAATATAATTAGGGGGTATATAATCTAAGACCAACTAGTAACTTAATCCTCATATCATAGCAAGGCACCGTCTTCTCGTCCTTTCGCCATTGCTCTCACCGGTGACTACTTAGCTTGTCTATTGTTGGAAAAGAGAGACGAGCAACGGAGGAAATCATTTTGCACAATTCATATAAATAATCAGGTAAGAATTAGATGCTAGGATGGGTAAGAAATAAAGGAATTATATTACTTACATTTTTGCCAAATTTTTGCTAGTTTGAAAATAAACTTTGCAAACCAAAATACTAATAACGTCCATTGCTACGACATAACCTACCATCAGTATGGCTCTTATACCAAGCCTGTGAGAGCCCTAGTTATTTAACTTCTAATGCTTAACCTTCTAATTGGTACTAGCATCACAAATTAAATTTCCCGCTCTCGGTATATTATGTACCTCCCAGGAGTGGTACACATACACCCTTACAAACATCAATATCAATCTAGACATAAGTTATTACAATACCAAAACATCATAATTTACAACATAATGAACATACAACGTTCAGTTTCAAACAAAGGGCTGACCGGCCAAATAGCATGATAAACTATCAAGTACGTAGAGGAAAATAGTAAATAAACTGAAATAAAATCAAGAATTAACCATCAATAAAGTCTCAATGTCTTGTCACAACCCGCAGGGCAACAAACTGGGTTCAAACCATAGCAAAACGACATTTCCTGTGCATCTTTCCTAACCTGATTCGATCTCAACACCTGCTGTCCAGATTAGTAAATAAAGTGAATAGTGAGTACATAAATGTACTCCGCAAGACTTTACCAAGCCTATACATAGCTACATGCAAGCTCTGCTCAATGGAGAAGGCTATAGGGTTTATTTTTAGCACAAAGTAATATTTTAATTAAAAAAACAAGTAGTAGATTCAAATTACAATTGTGCAAACATTTTTAATACTACAAATACCAGCGAGTAATTAACATTAGACAACAAGTAAACATCAACAAGTGGCTGCCCCTACAGCACACAAACATAGCATGAGAAACCATTGTCAATACCACCGATCAAGTTTTAAGTTTAAATTCTAAAATGTTGAGTCTTACTCTTGAAAGACCTCCCCAAGTGTGTCCATAACCAAGGACTTGGCTATTCGAATAGATTAAACCCTGCAGGGGTTGTACAAATTTACCCACATGCTAGACCGCTCATTTTTCAGGCCATGGAGCACACTTCCAAAGATGTATCGGTAGAGCTAAGTCCTACGAGACGTTTGTAATACCCCGGCCTGCTCGTAGTGTGACCCATGTAGCCCATGAGGAGTTGTGTGGTGGGATTAGTCCCACATTGCTTGTCTCAAGTGAGTTGTAGTAGTATATAATGCCTGTTGGATCCAAATATAGCACCTCAGGTTAACCCTTTACTGCGGCGGGACAAAAGTGTAAGTGAGGTGCTATGTGTACGTGAGTCCGCCCACGGTGAAATTTGGGCATTGAGCGATTTTGCGTCGGTGTTACGGATGGTATCGAGCATCAACCTTATTTTGCGCGACGGCGTGCGGGGGGGCGGCGCGGGCATATGGCGCATGGCACATGTGGGCGGAGTGGACACACGGCATGGCATATGTTCGACCTTTGGACATACAAGCGTGTCGAGGGGTGGTTACGGGCATTTGCGCGTATACGGTATCTTTGAGGCGTCAGCCCTTAACGGGGGTGAATGTAATACCCCGGCCTGCTCGTAGTGTGGCCCATGTGGCCCATGAGGAGTTGTGTGGTGGGATTAGTCCCACATTGCTTGTCTCAAGTGAGTTGTAGTAGTATATAATGCTGTTGGATCCAAACATAGCACCTCGGGTTAACCCTTTTACAAGCGAGGGCGAAAGTGTAAGTGAGGTGCTATGTGTGTGAGTCCGCCCATGGTGAAATTTGGGCATTGAGCCGATTTTGGGTCAGGGTGTTACAACGTTTTTCAATAAAATGTATTAATTAAGAGTCCCACGTATGAGGGTTAACCCTCCGTGAACCGCCCATCTCGGGATCCCAAGGAGGACCCATACGTTGTGTCAGAGTCATTGGCCCAGCCTCAGCAACTACTGATGCTCCTCAGGTGATGGAACCTTCCCCGAACCCACCAAGCGAAATCCCAACAATAACAGAATATCAGAACATTTTTCTCCTAACATCTATCACCTATGACTCATTAATTAACACACCCCAAAGTATTAAGTCAAGAGGGATTCTCAGTACCCTCATGTGGACACACGCAAAAGTGCTAGGATCAGTGTAACAAGATGTTCGGTCCTTGTTGACTTGGGCGCACAACCACACACCCGACAAACACATCATTCAACCATGTGCCCTAGTCCAAATCATTTTATTTGCACTTTAGCTTTCAAATTATAATAGCACAAGGTGTCGAACATAGCATAATAAAAATAATTTATGTGATCAAGGTCATCGACAAAGTCGATAACCGCCCAAGCATTGCTAAGCATCACATCAAATAAGCATAAATAGACCATATAACATCCACTGGCCAACGAAACAAACTGCAGGGAGTTATTCCATCTTTCTGTGAGTTGAGAGCCACCAGGTACGTGACGTCTAGTCATTGTGACTTTGTGTCACTGTCAGTCTGTCACTGTCTCTACTCTTTTTCTCTGTCTCTCTCGTTCGGTCTCTCTCTCTTCCATTAACCTTTTCCAGTCTCTCACTCTCTATCTCTTCCATTATCTATCATTCCGCGCAGTGCGAGTGGACTGTAGGGAGCTAGCTGCTAATACTAGTAGCATGCAGTCTTGGTAGCTACCTTCGTAATTCGTAGATGCGGTCTCGGGAGCTACGAGCTAGTACCTTCTCCTCTGTCTCCAGGCCCAACTTGACCCCACCAACCCTGCCCCCCTCACCACCATCGTCATCACCGTCCTCCGCCTCTGCCGCCTTAGCCTGCATCAGACCCTCTAGATCCGCCGCCCCAAACCCCTCCAGGCCGTCGCCGCCGACTCCAACTCCGACCCCTTCTTCCAGGAGCGCGCCAAGGACATCCTCGTCGTCGTCTCCGGCCTCCTCTTCGACTTCAGCTGCGACGCCCTTAACGCTGCCTCATGTACCTCATCTGGTCCCTCCTTGCCTCCACTTGCGCCTCCTCCTGCGAAGATGGTGCGCCAAGCGTGTCGATACGGGCGTGCGACCGTGTGGTAGTCTGTAGGACCGTAAAGGCGACTAGGGGGGAATATGCGCTTTCTCAACTTTCTCGCCTTAATCAAATTCAACACGAACTTTACTCCTTTAGCTATGAAAGCTAAGAAGATCAGTAAGCGCACAGTGGAAGCCTTGTGCTGAATTCGATGATCCCCTCAATCACACGACACAAATGTGGAGAATTGAACTTCTTGCTCGGTGATGCAGTGGTCGAGGCCGGCCGAGATCGGCGGTCGGACCGACGTTTAATGAGCGGTCGGACCGGCTACTAACTGGCGGTCGGACCGTTGGATATCGGTTCGACCGCCGCCATCTTGGCGATCGAAGGCGGCGGTCGGACGCCGTTACAAAACGGTCGACCGATTTAGTCGAGCAAAACCCAAGCCCAAATCCAAAACGAAATTTGATCCAACTTTTGATTCAACCAAAGAAACTTGACCAAATTTCGAATACACCTCCCTAAGGATATTAGAGAGCTATTTCTAGCGACGATCCTTCATATCCACTTCGTAGAAATAATCTCTCAAGGTTTTACCAAAGAAGTGCACAAACCCTAGAAATACGAAAATCTTTGATTCAAGACTTGCTTGTGGGGGTTGATGGTCTAGATGATACTAGGAGTATTCCCACACATCAAAGCAAGAGAAAATAGGTCAAGAGACCAAGCTTAACCACTTGAATCAAGGAAGCACCAAATTCATCCAAAAGAGAGAAGAACACAAAGGGAGACAAATGATCTCTCAAGCAAGCATCACAAGATTGATTGATCTCACAAGATGCTTACAAAGCCACTCCAACAAGGAGGACAAGAGCTCACACAAGGAGCACACACAATTTCTCCAAACCCTAGCTCCTCCTCTCCTCTCCTCCTAACCCTAGAAAAAGAAGAACGGGTCAAATGAGTGCTTCTAGGGTTTTTCCTCTCCCCCCTTTCTATTTATAGGAGAGGCCTAGGGTTTCACATTTGGGACCCATACACACATGGGACCCACACACACATAACTATTGAAGCAATCTCCTGCTTCACCACGTGTAGGTTGATCAGTGGCTCTCATCACGTCGCCAAGTCTCTCCCGTCTGAATCCCATCGGAACCTCCCAGAGACTCGCACCAACTTCCGCACCGCCTGATCCAACCAGCTGCACCGAACTACCCGTTCGATCCATCCTGCCCATTCTGCACCATGCTTGAGTCACACGACCTCACCCGGCATCCATGATCGTTCTGGACCTCAGCTCTCCAAGCGTAGTCCCGATCCACATCACCGTTGCGTCGTTGACACGCAAGCCACCGCGACAATAGACAAACAAATCGTCTCCGGGAACAAGTTCTTCACAACTTGACCCACGTTAGTTCCGCAATGCAATATGCAACAATAAGGCATTGAAGTTCATACAATAAACACAATCAATACACAACAATGCCACGAAGGCTCACCTTCAAGTGATCGGCGGTCTGACCGCCCCACATCGCCGGTTCGACCGATTTCAGGCCGGTCGGACCGATCCCACAACGGCGATCGGACCGCCCGAAAAGACTTAGCCAAAATTCCATCGTGAAAATCCAAAACCTTCTGGAATTTTCAACTCAATAGAACTTTTGACTGGGAGCTCCAAAAATGATGCGACCACATCCAGGAGACTCCCCTCACTTGCCTACACAACCTATTTTTGGCTCAGCCCCAAATTCCATAATCACTTTTTGGCGGTCGGACCAGCAAGCACTGCCGGTCAGACCTTCCCACTGGCCGGTCGGACCGGAGACCTGGCCGGTCGGACCGCCGTGACTGACGATACTCGAGCAAACCCAAAACGTGACAAATTGCAAACCAACAAAGCCATTGCCAATTGACTCATCATCCTGAGATCGTGCACATATCCTCACGATATCCACAATCTCCCCCTTGATGAACACATTGGCAATTTTGCAGAAAATGTGGTTTTTCGAATTGAAAAGTAAAAAATTATCGTTTTCGCATAAAGGCACAACTTGGTCCAAAAGCAAGAAAAAGCCTAGGAACCGACCAAGCTGGCTTCAGAATAGTATAAGCAAGTGAGATAAGGCAATGAAAGCACAACAGAATTCAATTTCCAGAAAGTAGCCAAAAATCTCACTTAGGTCCATATGAAAGACAAATGTTCTATTTGACCTTTGATCATTGTGAGTCTTCTTCAATTGCAAATAAAATCAAAAAAAGGCAATAGAACCAAGAGACTCAACTCACTATGATCACAAATTTTCAAAAGGTTCATCAATTTTTTTATATATGAGAGTTCTTTTATATGAAACCTTATGTATGAAACCAAAAGCTCCAAAACAACATTTTTCTTCACAATCTTTCTCCCCCTTTGACAATGAATTCATCAAGATGCATGGGAAAAAATGAGTATGAAGAAATGACTTTATTTTTTAACTTTAGTAAAAAGGAGCTATGACCATTATACATGTAGACAGTACAAGTATTATACCAAGCCATATAAAGAGTAGAAGCTATATTCAATCATGGCAAAACATGTCTTTATAAGCTAAAACCAAAATAGCGATGTCTGAGATTAAAAGAATGAATACCATGAAAAGTTGCTCAATATCATAGTTTCACTCAAAGCAACCAAACATGAGTCAAGCCATGTCTATAAGTAAAAAGAGAC
Source organism: Hsuehochloa calcarea (assembly GCA_036346395.1). Lineage (NCBI taxonomy): Eukaryota > Viridiplantae > Streptophyta > Magnoliopsida > Poales > Poaceae > Hsuehochloa > Hsuehochloa calcarea. The sequence goes on along the minus strand of CM070605.1, from coordinate 5,693,353 downwards.
TCTAACCTAGAACTGGGGCATTTTGAGCATTAAGAGTTCAAATATGAAGCAATATTCAAGCACTTAGCATTTTGAGCATTTTCCTAAAAAGGATTTTTTTTTCAATGTGCTAGATCTCAAGCCTTGCCGCGACCATCTCAAGCGATAAGCTTAAAAGAGTGGTCTAGGTCATCCAAAACTCCCCCTGAGTTCATGCCTAGTGCAATGGCAAGCCGTCTCATGAGAAAGGATTGGCGAGATCGGTTTTTTCACGAGAAAATCTCATTTTTCATTTGCTTGACTTAAGAAGTTAAAAAGCTCATTTTTTATCTCAAAATAAGTTCAAGACTCAATTTAACCTATATGACATGGCATGAATCATAAGAAGATCACTAGAGCAAAACTAGTCACAAGATCCAACAAGACATGATTTGATTCAATTTGCTCACAGATATAAAGCTAGCAAGGCAAAAGCTAAGCTAAACAAGAAGAGCCATAAAAGAAGTCTAGCAGACTATTACTTGATATGACAAGGTATAGAATATGAAATCAAGCCATACAAGGATAATGATCAAAGCTCCATAAATTTTATCAAACAATGCAAGACAATTGAAATGAAACATGCATTATGATACAATGAATGTAAAAAGAGCAAATTCCCCCTCAAAACAGCCCAATAGGACTAATAACCCATAACTCTCCCCGCAAAGCAGCAAAACGAGAAGAATCAAGAGCTTTAGTGAAAATATCTGCAAGCTGTTGCTCTGACTCTACAAAGTGAAGCACAACATCACCCTTCTCAACATGGTCTCTAAGAAAATGAAATTGAATATCAATGTGTTTAGTCCTGGGATGTTGCACTGGGTTTTTAGCAATATTAATTGCAGAAGTGTTGTCACAGAAAAGAGGAACACTTCTCAAGGATAACCTATAGTCCCGCAGCGTGGATAAAATCCAGAACCTGAGAGCAACCATTGGTGTGACTATATACTCGGCCTCAAGCGTGGATGTGCAAATCAAGACATTTTCTAGAAGACCAAGAAACAAGATATGTGCCCAAGAAATGACAAGTGTCAGAAGTACTCTTCCTATCCACTCTACACCCCGCAAAATCAGCATCAGAAAATGCTCGAATTGAGAGAGCTGAAGAAGAAGAATACCAGAGTCCAAAGTCAAGCGTATCTTGAAGGTACCTGAAGATGCGACGTACTACTTGACGATGAGAAGCACGAGGGGAAGCCTGAAAGCGAGTGCACAGACATACGGTAAATTGTATATCCGGCCTCTTCTTCTTTTTCTAGGGTTAGGAGGAGAGGAGAGGAGAAGCTAGGGTTTGGAGAGCTTTTGTAAGCTCTTGTCCTCCTTGTTGGAGTGACTTTGTAAGCATCTTGTGAGATCAATCAATCTTGTGATACTTGCTTGGGAGATCATTTGTCTCCTTTGTGTACTTCTCTCTTTTGGATGAATTTGGTGCTTCCTTGATTCATGTGTTTATGCTTGGTCTCTTGACCCACTTTATCTTGCTTGGTTGTGTGGGAATACTCCTAGAATCTTCTAGATCATCAACCCCCACAAGCAAGTCTTGAATCAAGATTTTCATGTTTCTAGGGTTTGTACACTTCTTTGGTAAAACCCTGAGAGATCGATTCTATGCAGTGGATCTGAAGGATCGTCGCTAGAAATAGGTCTCTAATATCCTTAGGGAGGTATGCTCGAAATTTGGTCAAGTTTCATTGGTTGAATCAAAAGTTGGATCAAATTTCGTTTTGGATTTGGGCTTGGCATTTGATCTTGGACTAAATCGGTCGACCGGTTCAACGGCGGTCCGACCGCCGCTTTCGAACCACCCAATAGCGGCGGTCGAACCGATATCCAACGGTCCGATCGCGATTAGTAGCCGGTCCGGCCATTGGTTAAACGTCGGTCCGACCGCGATCTGCCGTCGACGCCCGATGCCAGATCGAGCAGTGAGTTCAATTCTCCACTTTTGTGTTGTGTGGTTGAGGGGGTTATCGAATTCAGTACAAGGCTTCCTCTGTGCACTTATTGATCTTCTTAGCTTTCATAGCTAAAGGAGTAAAGTTCGTGTTGAATTTGATTAAGACGAGAAATTTGAGAAAGCGCCAATTCACCCCCCCCCCTAGTCGCCTTTACGGTCCTACATAGTCGCAGCGTGGGCGGGCTTGGCATGCTGCCATTGTGCTACCGTGTTGCGGTCGTACCGAGTTGGCCCGAGCACAGCCCATCGGTGAGGCCATGTCGTGCCGCCCATCCTGCTGCACCCACAGGCCTAGCTTAGCCCGCCTGTTCGTGCCATGCCAGCACGGCCCACCACGTGGCGCGCCGTGCCTAAACCGTGCCATGCCGATCGGGCCTCGTGCCGGCCCGAACTAGCCCAGCCCAACTCCCATATCTACTCACAAGGATAGCCTTATGGGACAGATACCCTAAGAAACAGAAGAAAAAAACTGTAGGGATAATCACTCCCGAGTGCTCGCCCAAGGGATAGATTCCTAGGGAGCGAGTGGGGAATAGATGTTTCCTACGGTTTCAAAAAAGAAACTTAAGGAAAGTCTGACTCCCCTGGGGCTTCGGGCTGGAGGGAACTCGCGCCCACACGGGGCTAACTTTTAAAGAGAAGTTCCTTTAGGTTGGACCGTCTTTCTAAGGAAAGAGCTGGCATGTACAAAGTGTTTCCTATGGAAAGGAAGGCACCACTTGGAAAGGATAGCTTGCCTTCCCTAGGGAATGAGTTAATACCAACCACTAAGGGGTACTTTTTTACAATATACCAACATGTTTCTTAACTCATAAAACTACAGGTGTAGCATGACAACAAATACCATACAAATAATGTGCAGTATATTAAAAGATCAATTTGCCCACTAACATTATACCGATCTTACGAGCTGAAAAATAACATATAGCTCCATCACTCACCTATTACTCTCACATTGGATGTTATGCTTGATAATACATCGTCGCATACGAGTATGTGACATCCATCCTTTCTCGTAACAGCAATTGATAATACATGGTCACATGCGAGTATGCGACAAAGGTCGTAAACTAGCAAAGAAAATTAGAAAGGTTTAATGTCATCGTTCATACGTGGGGAGAAGTTCCCGTCTCCACAACCGGTCCTCTTTGATTTGCAAGTAACCATTGACACCTCCTTTCATTGCCATCGGATTTAACTTTAGCGGCCCGGATCAACTGCGTTCCCGCCCTTCCCACGTATATCCAACTTGACCGCACTAGCCGGCTGGGAAATGCGGCGGCCGGCAGTAATGGCGGCGACCGGCCATTCCCCTCCCGAAACCGTCGGATGCACTGAAGCCTTGGTCCTGTGCTCCGTGCTCGAGCAGATCGTACGATTGCTCGGCCGCCGTATCCGCGCGCACGGCCCTGAAACTGCCGGCCTCCGCGCGTACCACTCGGAATCTCGGATCGACCATCCTCCTCCCGTTCCAACCCTCCAACGCAGCAGGTTCTCTCCCACCTCATTCCCCTTTGTATGCTACACCCTTTCTCCCAACAGCAATGGATAAATGTTGGCACAGACAAAACTCTCGGCAAGCTCACGCTCAGACGCACACGCACAGGCTGAAAAAACTGATCGATTAGAAGATAAATAACACACGCACCGCTGATTTCTGTGTTGCATTGCAGCTTTTGTATTTTTATATTGCTTTGACTCAATCGTTACAAGACTAATAGTGACTTGGATAGGCTTAGTACATAGGCTGAATCCAACTCGAATTCTAGCTAGAAATCAGAAAAGGACTCAACAAATATTACCTAACAACTACTCCCTAATATTTGTTGTTTCTATTATATTTCGTGTGCTGGACTCAACTTCAACATGACTCCCACACACTCGGCCGAAGACGGTGGCACAACTCGAACACGTCTTGGACGCTGCCAATTAGACTCGACTTTAACTTGGCTCACACTTACTTGTCCGGAGACGGTGGTACAACTCAAAAATCTTACTCGTTGAGGCAGTCAGTCTCATCTATGACTTGTCCAACTCGTACTCGGACTTCAAGTTGATCACGACTTCAACTTGAGTAACACACGGACTTGACTCAGGACGACGAATACATCTCCTAGACGTCTCAGACTTAACACTACTTACTTGACTCATGACGGCGAACACATCTTCTCAACATCCCGGACTCGACTCGATATCATAGCAGTATTGGTTCATCATCGCTGAGAGCTTCAGCAAGAAGCGTTCTTTCCTTCTTTGGCTTGCGGCATTCTGAAGCAAAGTGTTCAAAATCCTGACAATTATAACATCTCACCTTTGTCTTGTCAAATTTCTAGTTCTTGCGGCCTCGACTACCGCCACCGTTAGAACCGCTGAAAAAGCCATCGCCTTTGCCTTTCGATGATTGGGCCTCCCACTAGGCGCGAGTTAACAACATGTGCTCATCTTCGTTGCTACCAGATCCTCGGATCCGTTCCTCGTGCACTTTCAAGCGACCAATCATCTCATCAACCGTCATCACCTTGAGGTCGCCAAACTGCTCAATGGCGGAGACGATTTGCAAAAACCTTTCAGAGACCGCCCGAAGGAACTTTCTCACAATATAAATTTATTTCATCTTGTCACCCAAGACTCGGATCTGGTTGACAATTGTCGTCAACCTCATGGCGAAGTCGTCGATCGACTCTGTCTCTTTCATGCGTTTCCTCGAACTCACTCTTGAGAGTCTGTACTCGCGCTTCCTTGACATGATCGGTACCTAGATGCATCGTATTTAACACCTTCCACGTAGGTTTGGCCGTCTCCTTTTCGATCAGTAGGAAGAGTGTTTCCTCCGAGATGCCTCCATAGATCGCTACCAAGGCCATCTGATTCTTGTGCACATCAACGTTGTCGTCCTCGATCGCGTCCCACACTGCCTGAGTGTGCATGTACACCTTCATCTTGATGGCAGCATATCAGGTGCATAAGAGTCTATCTATGGACATATGCACATAGGGGATAGGGACCATCCGATCCACAATCAGCGGACCAGATGCATGCGGACGGCTCCCCCATCTCACTTGTGTCTTTATGCAATTTGCACCTCGCACGAAGCTCTTTCCTCTCATCTCTAATCCCTCATTCATTCTGGGCATCTTCCTCCCAGTCCTTCCGCTCCTCTCCAGCTAGGGTTCGGGCGCCGAGTCCCGCCACGCCACCTCCTGCGCTGCGCCTCCATCTGGGGACCTCCCGTCCTAGTTCGGCGACGGCTCCCTCTGTGCCGCGCCCACAACGACGCCGGCCTTGGTCGCCATCCGGTCCCATCCAGCGACGGTGCCGTGTGCTCGCCCCCAGGACATGCCGCCCCGGATCGCCATCTTCTATCCCCTACGCGATGCCGACTGCCCCAGGTCGCTCTATCGCCACCGTCCAGGGCCGACCTCGCTCCGTATCCGAGAGGCGCCTATTGCTTTTAGTTGTGAATCAGAGTAACTACAAGCCTTGATTAGTTCTTGTAATTGTGAATTACTGTAGTTCGAATTATAGCAGTAGGTATCAGGTAATTTTGTAATGGCAATCAATGAAGCTCCATGAACAGCATCAGATCATTTTTGCAATGGGAATCAAAGTTCCATGGATAGCATGAGCTGATTTTGTGATGGGAATCAATGAAGTTCCATGAATTAGAATCAATGAAATTCTGTTTGCAATGGCCTGAATGTTTGTTACCATGAAAGTGCATGTCTGAATTATGGTGAGATGAATTGATGTGTTCCCATGTCTTAAGTGAATATGTAACTTGTTTTCTGTGTGTATTGTTGCATGTAAGACTCCTTAGTTTGTAAGCATTGCTAAGAGTTTTGCTCAGAACAGTATCAGGCTTGGATGAAGTGATGCTGGAATGGGATGAAATGGGAGAATTAGGGCTAATCCAATCCAATTCTGTATGAGTGAATGGAAGCTTGGATTTCAATGTTTTTTGTGCTATCCAAATGTATGTTCAAGAATTGGGACTTGAATGTATTATCCAAATGTATGCTCACGAAAATGTATCTGATTTTGTATGAGTGAATGGAAGCACGGAGTTGAATGCCTTTTCTGCTATATGTTCAAGTTCTTGTATCAATTAGTATTTTAGAAGCATGTGTCAGGTTCTTGTATCTGGTTAAGTTCTTGTGTGGATATCATGGGGATATGCTCCAGATCTTAGGATGATGTGACAATTGGCAATGACACTATTGGTTTGTCGTTTCACCGGGTTTTCGACAAAGTTCGAGCATTCAGACGATAGGCGGTCCGACCGCCATAGCATGGCGGTCCGATCGGTCCCAAATCGATCGGGCCGCCATGTGCGTGATCGGACCCATTGTGACAAAAGTGTTGAGCCGGTGGGCCAAAAATAGGTGTTGTAGGCAAGTGAGGGGATCCCAATGCACTTGGTCTCATAATTTTTAGAGTTCCCAAGCAAAAGTTCTATTCGATTTAAGTTCCCAAAAGATTTTGGAATTTCAGGGCATGAATTTCGACTAAGTCCCTGGTGACGGTCTGACCGGCTCACAGGGAGCGGTCCGACCGGCCATAGGGCGGTCCGACCCAAACTCACGAGGAGCGGTCCGACCGGCTTCCACTAAGCGTCGACCAACCGTGGTGATGTTGTTTTGTTAGGTCAAGTTCATTGGTATCATGGCATATGTATTGCATGATGCATGTTTTGACTAACATGGGTTAAGTTGTGAAGAACTTGTTCCCGAATTCGTGTTTGCTTGTCTATGGTTGTGCAGGTTGCTTGGTGGTCAACGACGGTCAACGGCGAGGAGGATCGGGACTAGACTTGGAGAGTTAAGGTCCAGAACGATCGACGGTGCCGGGTCAGTCAATGGACTCAAGCGTGACACAAGATGGACAAGGGTGACCTATTGGCGAATCCATGGCGCATGGTGAAGCGGTTTAGGTCAAAAGGTTAAAGACGGCGCTTTGCGAAGCGTGCGTGTGTGACCCGTTTGTTAGTGGGCCTTAACGGGAGTCCAATTGAGTCAAACCCTAGAGAGTTCTAGGCCTCCACTATAAATAGGAGGAGGTGGTGGCTGCACCATCTCTCTCGTCTCTTTATATTTCAAAACCCTAATTGGCTTAGGGGGAGTTGAGGTGGAGGCTAGAGCGCTTGATGGTTTGAGGTGAATTTCGTGATCTTGGATTGTCCACTGATCCATGATGGTGTGGGTGTAATCCAACAGCAATCACGTTCTTAATCTATGCAAGGTTTGCTTGAGATAAGTCTCTTTTCGTTCCTGCTTTCAATTTCGTGATTTTAGGGCTTTCTTTGATCCGCGAGTTTGTGATTGATTCTTTCACATAAATTAGCTTGCTGTGATATATGTGAATCTATCTAGGATCATCTTGATCATCAATCACTCACGAACAAGCATTAGGATCAAGTTTTCGTTCTTGCCCGGTTTTAGACCTTCTGTTATTCAATTGACAACTGTTCAGGATCTATCCAAGAATTATCATAATATTCGATTGGAATAGGTCCTCAATAGCATAGAGAAGGTGTGTGCAAAGTTTCGTGAAGTTTGGAGTTGAGAATCAAAAGTTTGACCTAATTGCAACTTCGTCATCGGGCTGATTTTACTGTTTCAGATCTGTTCTGGAGTCGGCCGGTTCGACCGCCCCTCAGCACCGGTCCGACCGATTTGGCAGCAGTCCGACCGCCCGGCAATCGGTCCGACCGGTGGAGTCCAGAGGTCAGACCGCCCGTGCACTGTGTTGTTTTAATCTTTGATGATTTTGTTATATTGCTTAGGGGATTAATTTGAATTCAATACTAGTCTTCCGCTGTACTGGTATATTGATCTTCATAGCTTCCTAATAGCTATTGGAGTGAAATTGTGTTGAGTTCATAATTTGTGAAAAATTGAGCGTGCTCCTATTCACCCCCTCTAGTCGCCTTTTCGGTCCAACATCTTGTGTAAATCATTGGAATATTCAGAGGGGCAATCTATTAAAGTGTCGGCCGGAGAGTCTAGCAGTTTTACATCCAGATGCTGCTCTTTCTAGCGATACTCGTGTTATATACTTAGGTGGTGCAGTTGTTGTTCTACTATTGCCAGTAAATGAGGTGGTGCAGCTTGTTGTTCTACTATTGCGAAATGTAAATTTATGTCCTCCTGTGCAAAGTAGCTTTACTCTCTCTCTGTCAAGTCTTATTGTTATATGAGAATTCGAAATGCACACATATAATGTCCAAATTGTTTCAAGAAAAATCATTCTTCTAGCTGAAACAATTCTGGACTCAGGCACTACATTTTTCTGGAATTCCAGATTGCTTCCATTGCAAGTATCAGGAAAAAGCATACAACTCATTCATACAACACAAAACATGCACATACATTTGGTTCATTCATTTCTGCTCCCAAAATACATAATAATTTTTCTGATACAAATGCACAACAACTTATGCTTATCTACTCCTTCAATCATTCAAACTTCTTCAACAATTTGTATCTGATACAACAACAACAAAAAAGAGGGAAACAGCAGATCTCAACATCATCTCCCACATCAAATTTTCACACTCCATTGGCTGGGCCATCTTGAAGCTGGAGTGGTGGCCGCCGTGAGGTACCGCCGTTGCCGCACTGCACCCCGTGGACACAAACCCTTCCAAATCCGTCACCACACTGCACCCGTCGCCGGAGCAGGCACGACGCCCTCCCCACGTACGCTGAGCCGACCCCCTAGGCATCTTCATCCCAGCCTGAACCCTTTGTTCCCCTCCTCCCCAAACTGAGCTAGGATTAGCGGAGGGCTGACACAGGGGGGCACGATGCACGGTGGAGGTGCAGGGGCGACGCAGAGGGCCAGCGCAGGGGGCCGGCGAAGGGGCGGCGCGGCGCAGGGGGGCGAACCCTAGCTCGGGAAGGCAACGAGCTGGGAGAGGATGGCATGTGGTGCTGCCCAAGGGGGTCTTCACATAATGGCGAGGGAGTGTGCCCGGGGGGTAAAACAGAAAAAGGAGTAATTGGGTAGGGGGAGCTGCCCACCTCCATCTCGAACGCCCAAATTCGATCCAACGGCTACGAGTCGATTTGTGCATATGTCCATAGATTGGGCCATGTGCATGAGATATGCCGCCCATCTTGATAGCTCATACTGCATAATTGCTCTTGGTGAGCATTGGATATTGCAGCGAAACAGAACTCTCCTTCGAACCGCTTGGTTCCCCATCTTTGCCATAGCTCTGATACCAATTGTTTGTCCAGACAAAACTCTCTGCACCGACTGATGAAGCTCACGCCGACGCACGCACAGCCGGAAAACTGATCGACTAGAAGATAAATAACACACGCACCGCTGATTTCTGTGCTGCACTGCAGCTTTTGTATTTTCCTATTGCTTTGACTCAAATCGTTACAAGACTCAACGATGACTTATATAGGCTGAGGACATAGATTGAATCCGACTCGGATTCTAACTAGAAATCAGAAACGGACTCAACAAATATTACCTAACAATAAACTCCTACACGAGTTAATCATTTGTATCAGCAATTGATTAACTGCTACACGATTGAATGCTCAATTACATCATTCTTATGTCACGCTCCCCTCAAACATTTCATAATTTTTTTATCATTTGCATGAATATAACGCTATATTTAGTTGCTCCAGATCTTTTTTAAAAAAGAAGAAGAAGAAGACAGCTTCGGAGTTGTATAACGATTGTGCTATTCAAATATTTAGAGTTTAATCAAGGTCTGTATCTGAGATTGTCCTTATGAACTGTACATATATTAGGAAAAATTGTTATTTTAAATTATTTTCTGAACCACTTTCTCCCTGTGCATGAACTACGGCTGCCGCTTGCCATATCATACATGGAAGCAGAGGACGACCTCCCTGAATGATATTTTCAAGCAGAGGAGATTTCTCCATCAATTTCATTGTGCCGCCACGCTAACGTCTTTTTTTTTTTACTGTATGCATTTACAAAGCTGTCCCCCCCCTGACCAGCTATTCGATTGTTTTGTTACATTTGCATTACATACTACACTGTGCTGTTAGCCAACTTCTTACCCCAAGTGATATTGTTCGAAACTGTCATAGCTCACAATTGTACAGGCTTCGGGTGTGTTTGAGACGGAGACGGCTTTAACTTCAGTTTTTTGTCTAGAAAAATCGACGTCCTAAACGAGAGGGATTTTTACTATCGCTTTTCTCTGAAGCGGTTTCATATTACAACGTATGGAAATCAGAAATCGCCCACAGAAAGATTCCGCGACTTCCTCGAGCCTCCGTTCTGAAATTACCCACGTAGTTCAAAAGTAATTACCCGCCAAATATCACTAGAAAAACGGCACCAGACAACCCCCTCGCGGCCGCCCGCCTCCTCCTCCCCGCCGGCCTCCTCCCCGGCGCGCAGATGTCTTGTTCTTTGCTAGCTCCGACGCAGGCCTCCTCCCTCAACCCCGATGTCGGTCTCCTTCCCACCGCCACCGCCCCTCTCTGACTCCCCGTCGCGCTCCTGCTCCGCTCGTGCCTCCAGCCTCTCCGCACCTTCGCCACCGCATCCTCGCCCAGGAGACACCGCATCCTTGCTTTTCTTAGGTGCTGGAGCTCGCAGGTCCCCAAGAAGGCCGACAAGGACAAGGCCAGCATAGGGTCCGCCTCCCAGGAGTTCTAGGCTGCCTTCGGATCAAACCCAAATCAAAGCATGGCTAGCTGCTCTTGATTTGAGGCCTCCTTCGTGGATGCTTTGGTTAGAATGTGATGTGATTGTTCTGAATTTTTTTGTGTTGGTGCGTTGTATTGATTGATCTGCCTGGAGTGGAATATCTTGTACCGGGCAGATGTGAACTTTTGTGCTGGTGAATTCATGCTTTGCAAATGTGAAAACTGCATTATGAGATTTGCTGTGTAGCAAATTCATGAGTAGATTGCAGTGAATTTTGGTTGGAATGGATTGGACTATAAGAATGGAACCTTGTTATAGCTTTTTGTGATTTCTGAATGCTTTGTCGAATGCAATGATTTCAACCTGAAAATTATTGTGCTGGTTAAAAGTGATTGCTACGCTTGCCTCATTCTGAATGTGCTGCTGTGAGTTCCTTTGTGTTCATTGATTCATTCTCGGGTTCAGATGATTCATCGGTTCAGAAATCTGCAGCTCTGAAGCAGTACACAAATATGCATGTCAAGCTGAAACTAGTTTGCTCTTGTTTCATAGTTTGCTCTTTCCACCGCAGGGATGCTACATAGAAATTGTCAAGCTGAATGATTGTCAATAAAGAGTGTCATTCTCGTGCTTTACTCAAGTCTTTGCTTCAGTTACCTTCAGAGTTGTTCTGCATGAAGCACTTACAACCTTTTGTCACTCTGAATGTATTACAGTAATTAGAGCGTTAATTGCCGTCAATTGTGTTAGTTTGTCATTAATTATCGGTAATTATCGTTAGTTCTCGTTAAATACTATCAATTGTGTTAATTGGAGCGTTAGTTGCTGTTAAATGTCGTTAATTGCTGTTAAACGATATCAAACAAGTCATTACTTGACTCAGAAGCTATAACCGGCCTACCTAAAAGGCAACAGCCAAACACAAAATCTCTTCAGCTCTATAGACGTTCAGCTCTGCATCCCAGCCGAAAGCCGTTTTTCATAAAAGCCACAGCCGTACCAAACAGACCCTTACTTACAGAAAACATTCTTTGTTGCCAAATTCTGCCGAATTTTGCTCTTAAACATAGATATAATATTTTCATACATGCAAACTGTGTTCCTACTTTATGCCAAATGATTTGCTTCCTACAAGTTCCCGCAGCAACGCCCGGGGTATCTACCAGTGATGTACTAATGCTTCAGCTAAGGGCACCACAGATAAGAATCATGAATGCTCACAATTCCAATTTCTTCTCAGATAACCAAGTAACATTACCAAAATCAGAAGTTTCAGGCAGCAATACATTCTAGGTGTACTAGCGCTTCAGCTAGGGGCTGCAGTTACAAGAAGCATGAATGCTGACAGTTTCACTTCCTTCTCAGATAACCGTGTACTTGTTAAAGCATCAAATCAAACAACAATGACAGTATCACAAGATCAGATAGCCAAGTACTTGCAGTGTGATCGACTGCAGGGAACTTTTAAGCTCCCTTGGGTTGCTTACTTGCACGGTAGGGATGCGCAAATGTCCCGCAGGGTGCTTCATGAACACTAGGGATTGCCTCCAGCCCTTGAGCTATCCTAGGATTCTTGTTGTGCATTGGTGTGTACGACTTACAGTCTGGTACTCCTTCCTTCCCAACCCAGAAATGAAGCTGTTGAACAGTACAAGCATGAATGCATGGTTGTACTGATAGAAAGTTCACAATCAGCCCCACCAGAATTAAACCAGAAGCCGAATCAACTCCACCTAATTATGTTCAGCCAAGTAACGCTAAAGAACACCAGGCCCTAAAATGTATGCTCCAGTCACATTTTCTTGTCTAGTGATTTCAGACCCTCAAGCAAGCAACAGAAAATTGCATATCGTTTCAGCTTGATTCAAGCAGTAGAAATCAGTAAATTTTGGTGGGAATGCTCTCATTGCACCTTTTGCAATAACCATGTATTTAGCTGCTCGTTGATCTCATCTCTTGTGACAAAGAATTTAGAACAGAACACATGTCACTAAATTGAGGACACGAGGATGAACCAACTTGAAACTCATACAAAGATCCACCAATATTAATCCAACTCATGGCGGGTAGTTTCCTTACACCTCTCGCCTTCATCAACCCTCGCATTTCTTCAGTGCTAGGCCATGTGTAATCAAATGCATAAGCATTAGATAGCAATACATACCCAGCTGAGCTTCCAGGATCTATACTGACAAGCTTCTCAGCAACATTTTGAGCAATATCTACTTTTGAGTGAACTAAGCAAGCACCAAGAAGTGCACCCACACCATGGCATTAGGCCTAATGCACATGGTCTTCACCACATCAAGAGCTTCCTCAATATGTCCAGCCCGTGCCAAGAGATCAATGTAACAAGTGTAGTGTTCTATATTTGGCATAATGTAATACTTTGCACTCATATATCTAAATAATCTCCGACCTTCATCCACCAAACCTGAATGGGTGCAAGCGCACAATATAGCAAGAAAGGTCCTTCGTTGGGCTTTACTCTGCACTTCTCCATTTCATAGAATAACATCAAAGCCTTTTCATGTTGACCATTTGTAGCAAAACCCATAATCATGGCATTGAACGAGACAATATCTTTGTCTCTGGCCCTTCAAAAACCTTTTGAGCCTCCTCCAGGCTTCCACACTTGGAGAACATGTCAATAAAAGCAGTAGCAAGGATTCTATTAGATTCGATAACACCTTGCCGCCTTTTGGTCCTCATATATTCATAAGCCCACCTCCCAAGTTCCAAATCTCCTACAGAAGCACAAGCAGACAGCAAATTCACAACTGTAACATGGTTCGGTTGTGGATCACCAAGATCACGCATATGATGGAAAACTCTTAGAGCTTCCACTGGATGATCATTCCGAACATATGCCCCAATCATGCAATTCCATGCAACGATACTTACACCCCCTCTTGCATTACCCACCATCTCATCAAACAAGGCCCTGCCGTCCTCAACCTTTCCCAGCTTCCCATACAAATACACAAGAACTGTATCCACCGCATTGACAAAAATCCTGTCAAATGGCCCTCTCCTAAGCTCAAACAGAATGTTCACACACCTCTCAATGTCAACACCATGAACTTTGGCACACGCTGAAACCACCCCAACCATAGTGTCATCCTCCGGCCGCACACCCTCCCATACCATCCGAAAGAACAGCCCCAGCGCATCATCCACCAAACCGTGCCTCGCGTAAGCGCTAATCAGACAGCTCCACGAACACGCCAGCCTCCGGTCCGGCATTTGATCGAACACCTTCCTCATGTCCCGAACACTCTCAACACCCACATTGCCCTTCCCATACGCCAGAACCAGGCCATTAAGCACGGAAGGATCGCTAAAAAACGGCGACTTTGCGGCGACCGCGTGGACTTGCCGGACCAAGAACGGAGAGTTTTTGGAGGCCAGCGCGGCCTTGAGGAGGAAGGAGAAGGTGAGGGAGTTGGGGCGGAGCGGGGCGCCGAGGAGGGCGCGGAAGGCAGTGAAGGCGGCGGAGGGGAGCGCGGCGTAGGCGAGGGCGCGGAGGGCGGAGTTGAAGGGATGGACAGAGGCCGGTGGCAAGAGGCAGAGGAGGCGGAGGAGGTGGGGGTAGGGCAGGCCGGAGAGGAGGCGCGCGGAGAGGAGCGGGGATGAGCGGTGGAGGCCGAGGCGGAGCGCGATGGCGAGGAGCTGGAGGCGGTGGGGGAGCGGCGTGCCGGGGTGGAGGAGGGAAGCGAGGCGGTGGTGGCTGTCGGAGGGGAGGGGCAGGGTGGGAGAGACGGCGGGAAGCGGCATTGGAGGGGTTTGGAGGTTTGGGTTTACGAGCCTGGTCAAGTTTTGACATTAATCCTCCAAGCAAACCACGATTGCTAATTGCTACTCCTGTAGTTTACAGAAACAAGTCTTTTGGTAATGCGTTTAGTTAAAGTTTAGAAACTTTAGCTATCCATATTTTTTAAAATATTCATATTAGATATATTACTTTTTTCATCTGTAGATTCGTCTAGGAAAATACTTTTATAATATTATAATTTTATTGGGTTTTACAAATAATTTCAATAGTAATTAGAGGCCAAAGTTATATTTTGAAAACTATACTGTTGTCAAAAACGACTTGTTTTGTGAATAGGAAGGAGTATGTTGCTTTAACCTTGTTTTTTTTAACCGGAGGAAGTACATTGCTTTTGCCTTGTCAAGTTTCGACATTAATCTTCCAAGCAAACCTAAATAATTGTTTTCTCGAGTTCTTTTCCTTAAGGTTAAAAGCCCCTGGGCTGGTTTCATTGCAAACACTCAGTTTTACAAGAATTCATGAACTGGATGGTTAATTTGCATCAAAGATGACCTAGGGAGGCGTGCTGGAGGTTGATTCCACTGGAACTAGGGATGGCAATTGTGCCCGATTACCCGCCGCGTTCGATTGCCATCCCTAGTGTAACACCCCGGCCCATCCTGAGCCTGGAATGCTACCACACTAACATAATTACAAATTAAACTAAGACATTTTGCTAATTTTCGGCAGAATCTCCTTTGATAGCTAACCATACCGGAGGTTTGCACAGCTAACAATAATAACAAACAATTATCCAAATGCACAGTGTAAAACATAACCATAAAAAGAAACATCCATAATATGCTAATCAACCCTATCAGAAGTTATCCAAACCATAAAGCATAATAAAAGAAAACCTCAAGCATTTTTTCTCAAATTATAAACTATCATTCGATTTGTTTATTCAACAGAGAATTGGTTTGTGCCAATGTGCATCCAAGCTTAAATATACTCCCTCCCATGCATGCCGATCACAAACGGGGTACCTAAAAAAACACAACATCAGCAAGAGTGAGTCCGAGACTCAGCAAAGTACATTTAGCAAGACAATAACATAAACAACTGTAACCATCATCATCCATCCACAATTCTCAATAATAAACCTTTCATATGCTCATGCTATGCAAGTTGCTCAAATGCACTTTTCTTTTCTCTTTTGCATATACCGGTATTGCGGAGTGTTACACCCGTCGGTGTTCACTCATGCCCGCGTTATCAAATGCGGGGACCCATTGACCATCCTTTTCAGATGGGGACCCATTGCCTATATCTTAAATATGAGGATCTCAATGCCCACTCCTGTAGGTATCTCATGCCAACATGCATGATTGAAATGAAATGACATGGACAATCCACAATATGTTCTCATAATAATTATCAATTATCGATCATCATATAAACAATGTGAAATAAACACTTTCATCACGCATAATCATATTAAGCACGCATCAACTCAACCATACTGCCCAACACACAATATCGTACTAAAATTGTACTTGCCTTTTTCCGCTATGGCGCGCGAAGAAGCAAAGATGGTGCCTCTACTCCGGGACTCCGCCTCCTACACAAGAATACCGCTAACAATAAATACGCTGAAAAGTGGACTCCGTTTACGCCCCTTAACCCAACTCCTCAAGACCTAGGGTTCGAATACAGATTTTACTCCACCTTCCCGGCAGTCTAGCAGAAAGGACTACGGGACAGCAGCGCTAAAAATAACATAACTTTTACTACGCAACTCAGAACGGGATGATCTTAGACTCTCTGGAATCATGACAAAACCAGCTACAATAATATAGTTGGGTAAGTCCCCTGATTCGGCCTCCTACTAATTCTTATATTCAGGTAAAGTTTATATCTCTGCAATCTGACAGTCAGCGAAACAACGGCGGTATAAATTCCATAACTTTTGATTGACTCGTCTAACAATTGTGTTCTTTATCAACTTGGAAAGCTTACTGAATTATCTACAATATTCATTTTTGTTGTCCTTTCTGATTCGGTCTCTACATAATTCATAATGACCACACAAGACAACTGCCAATTCTCGTCAGCCCTTCATAGACAGTGGCAAAGAAACTACCATAACTCCTAAACTATAACTTGAAATCAGGTGAAATTGGTGCCTAAAGAAATATAAGGACGAGCCCTACAATTTCCTAAGAGATGTCCAGATCAAAAAATGTACGAAATCTACCCAAAACTGACGAGCAACAGTACTAGACCAATCCGATCTGCTACAGACAGCACCAAATTGAATTGAAAATTCTACCGATCTACCGGAGATCGAGGTTACCCTTGATGAATCGCTAGATAAGGACGCCTCGCTGCGATGCAGGTGCCCTCCCTCTCCTCTTCTTCCTTCCTTCCCTTTCTTCTCCTCTTCTCCTCCCTTCTTCTCTTGGCTGACAACAGTGGGAGAGCACCACCAAGAGGAAGGGGAATAGCAATGGATTTGGGGGGAGACTACTGGAGCACGTACTGTAGCAAGGTGGCTACTGTAGCTACAGTACCATATTAGGGTTTCCCTCCTTTTATTGGTGGCTGGCCCCTCATGGGCCTCCTAGGCTAAAGGCCCGAGGCCCAGGTTCTTGAATTTTTTTCTTTCTGGGTAGCAAATGCTTCAGAGATCATAACTTGCTCTCCAGAACTCGTAATTGAGTGATTCTTATCTTCACTTTTAGCTAACGTATAGTACTTCAACTTCTTATTGGTAGAGTTTTTCCGAAAGCGCCGTCTTCATTACGAAATTTGCCTTGGAATCTGACTTAGATACCGACCAGGGTTCTCTATGTAGCCTGCATTATGAGCCCCATATCTTAGACATCGGAACTCTAAATTAGGTCAATGAGGACTCTAAATTGGACTATGGAAAGAGATCTACAACTTTGTAGTTATGATGTTTTTCATTCGAAACCGTTCCAATCGCGAAAATTACGTTGCAAGACTATTACAGATTCTGTCTTATTTCTGAGCAAGGCAAAAAAAAGAATATCTCAATCTCCTTATATTCTCTGTAAATAAACGAGATATTACATTCCACCCCCCTTAAACAGAATTCGACCTCGAATTCTACTCGAAAGAACAACAACTATACTTAATAATCATTAACACGTACCGATGTTAACAACTCTGGTTAAAGCTCGCGCATGCGAGTTTTTAAATCCCAAGTCTCATCACACTCAGACCAGAACATACACCAACATCTTACACATCAACACTCATCTCGGCCTTTCCAGGTTCTCTCAGCACACATGACACAACTGTAAGGTCATACTAGTTGACCAACGGCTGTTATTGAAAACTTAAGCTCTGGACCTTTTAAGTACTCACTCCGCACTAGACATACAAGACGTTACGTACCCCGCGCATGGACCCCAGACAGTCCTGGCGATACGCCAGCCTCCAAAATCAAATCAATGTACCTTGGGCCAACCTTCCCTTCGGTACCAAATCAGACATCCTGCACACGTCACACGTGACTCTTGTTCCAACTCTCAATCGAACTCTACTATAAATAGAGTCAACTGAAATTAAAAGATTCTCATCGCAACCACGCCATGCCAACTCCCTACCAAAAGGGTCAAATCCAAAATCAAAGATTCATCACGTATTCCCTTCCGCTTTTTAATTAGGCAGTTTGTAAATAAACACATCATAAGCCAAATGAGAAATCACTGGAATGCCCAATCAATCATTTCCTTTTATTCTTTTTGAACCAGTAAGAACCACACATGCCAACATTAAGCCAAGCTCAATTTGCGAAAGACATTCGTCATAAACACATAGTTCAAACAATAGTCAAGGGAGTGCTTCATTACCCGAGGCAACTTTTTTTCTTCTTCCAATTTCTCTTTTAGGAATAACATTCCTCTCAAACTTTGTAATTCCAATTCATCGTATTCCACACTAGGTCCTTCCTCTTAAATTGTCATCCTCAAAGTTATGTTCAACCGAATGCAAAATCCACATTTGGCAGGAGACTCTTCCAATGCACAATATCACACTCTAGCCAACATCTCTACCAAATGAATTTTTTTTGACAAATAATTCCCAACGCAATCACATCCCTTAATCTGTGAAGGATAATCAATTTGAAATTCACATCACACACACTCATTTACTACACCCAAAGAATACTATCAATGATCATCACACTATTCAGAATCTACTCTTATTTTACCACCTGTACACAAAATCATTGGCCACCAAGGTTCCAGCATAAAAATACAAAGCTCAATTTCAACCTCCAAGACTCCTACAACAAACTTACCATATAAAAGATCGAGAAATCCTCAGATTCAGTCACTAAAATTCCCACATTCCAAACATATTCAATCATTATCATCCACACGTAAAAAATTTCTCGACCAAATTACCTTGTAGAAGAATTCATTCTCCCAGAAGGTTATCCACTAAAGCCAGGGCATACCTGCTGACATCTCAACACTCCCTACTATCCCATTAATCGACATTACGATTAGGTTACTTTGCTGATTCTACTCTCATTAAACTACACCTTCATATTTTGCCTGCACAATCTGGCAAATTACCCAATCGTCTCTAATAAACTAACCAAGATTTCCATGCTTTCAACAATTCTAATGTTCCACTCAACATGAACAAATTATCTTTGACCGCAAACCACCATAGGTTCTATTAGTTGCAAATGTTGCCATCGGTTTAGCCCCAAAGACAAAACTTTCTATTTAAGTCAAACCCTCTCCAAGGATTACTCCAAGAAATCAACTTACCACTCAATGCATCTCAAATAAATTGACACCCAGAGTCTCACAAAATCGTTCACTTGACTACCACCAATCAGTTGCTCTACCCTCTATGGGATTTTGAAAAACAATCCATTATTCATTAGGCAAACAACAATAATGGTTTCAGCACTTTGAAAAACATCTCCCGTTCACAGTAAATACAACATCAATAGAAATAGTCAAGTAGCGATAACTCAGAAAACAAAAGATGAGACCACAGATAACGACATAAGTCCCACCAGAAGAGAATATCAAGCTTCAGCCAATAAAATAAGCATTGTTATTGAAACTCAAGAAACTCTTAAGCGGCAATGAAGTAAAAGTCAAACACACTTAAATAAGTTGCAAGTTACAAAACTTAACTCCAATCTCAAATACTTCTACTACACTCTTTCCTTTAACAAGAAATAATTTCTTTGATTACAATTCACTTGGCCAACTCAACCAAAAGAGCCTTTAAGATCAAACCGCATGAATTACTCAAGGACCAAATAGAACTTTCCAACATGTCGCTTTGCTCAACAAATTTCAGTTACCACATAATTCAGGAACTATCAAAGACCGTGAGTGTCCAAACTTTTCATTTAACTGATATTATGAAAGGCGATCAAATTACATTCTTTCTATAAGAATCGTCATCACACCCACAAGTCATAGTCCCTTATAGTCAATCTTATTAACATTAAGACTAACACACTCTTAACCAGAATATTTGTCGTCAACTCTTTTTATTATAAAGCCCCAAGGCCCACCAAATAGTTCCATACTACTAGTATCATCTCATCCTCAAATTAAGAGTAGACCAAATGTAACATCCCAAAATTGGTTTGTGTTTCAAATGTAATAAAAATGAGGAGAAATTAAAACTTTTTCTCTGATCTTGATTTTTGTAATCAGTTCCATAATTTTTGTAAAGGAATTATGTGGAATCAAAAATCAAATTGCCATTTGGACACCAACACAAATCTCCTTCATGAAAATCTTGTGCCCAACCCCTGAAAATAATTTTCATTGAACCTAGGAGGGATGGTTAACACCTCAGAATTATTTCATAATTTTCAGAAATTATTTGATAATTTTTGAGACAAGTCAAACCTTAGTCAAACTCCTAAAGTAGCCTTCTGAAATTTTTAGAGAAAATGCAATGCATAAAAGTCTCTGAAAATTTTATATGAGGTTCCTCTGTCAAGCAACCTCCAGTTAAAATTTCATAATTTTTGGAGCTGGTTTGCTACCTTAAACAAATTCCTCAAAATCAGCCTTTAATTCAAACCCTAGTTGGTTTGCACTGTTCTCGGTTCGAACCAGGCTCGGGCTCGAGCCATGGACTCGGTCCGATCAACTAATCGCACCGGCGTGGTCGATCGGGTGTGCGGTCGTGAGCCGTTGGATCAAGATCGAACGGCCTCGACCGGTTGAACGATGGAATCGTTTAATCCACCGATCCAACTCACCGTTGGATCAACATCGAACGGTCTTGACCGGTTGAACGACGGAACCGCTGTAATCCATTCGATCTAACTCGGCCTTTCGATTTCCATCCGACGATCGACGAGTCGTCTCCTTCCTCCGTCAATACAAGCAAGCGAGCGATAGCCATGGCGCGCAGAGGAGAAAAGCCGCGGCGTCCACCCAATCCACGGCCGCTTTTAAACGGCTATCTCGCGCGCATTTAATGCCCGTCGTGCTCCTCCTCGACGCCCACTCTCCAATCGCTCCCGTCGCCTCTCGCTCAAATGGCTAGGTTGACCCGAGGGATATCGCTTTGCTCTCGGCCATGCCCGCTATTTAAGCTCCTTGGTTTCTCCCTTAGCTTCCTTTAGCCACACCGCAGCTCTAGCTAGCACTCACAAGCAGCTGAGCCACAGATTCTCGGGAAGCTCTCGGCGCCATTCGACGGTTTTGGAGCTTGGTGAAGTCGGTGCGTGGGGTTTTCTTCCACGAGTCTTTGCTCCTCTGCTCTCCCTCTACTCATCGCCGCTTAACCTCACTCAATTCGGTTCAATTTGTCCAGGACGAGTGAATTCGATTTCCCCTTTCTACGAAATCGCCATTCTTCTTCGCCGAGCGGCCGACTCTTCTCGGTGCATCCTTTGCGCCTGTGTAACCCTCTTTAGTCCCTAGTGGCTCTGGCACCGCTCCGTGGACCGCGGCTTAGCCATTTGCATTTTTCGTTTCGTCACTTTGCGGTCACCTCGGTTCTCTCCGGCTTGCTGCGTTCGACCACCTCACCAACGCCATTGGTACCATTAGGTGCGCAAGAGTATTAGGGACTCATTTTAGGCGTTGCTCGCACCGCATGCCGAGCCGCCGGCGGCGAGCCGTTCTCCTCCGACATTTTTGCCGGACGAAAACAGGACGTTGGTTTGAACGTGCGTCATTTTGGACCGTCGATCCTTAGATCTACGGCCCACGTTCGCGTAGAAAATTTTGAATTCGTCGCGCGTCTCGGTCTGTGGACCGTTGGATCTTAGATCAATGGTCCCGATGCGAGCCCGCGCGGAGCGTTGGATCCCAGATCCACGGCTCGCGTGCGCGTGAACGTTCGGACCGCCGAACGCTCCCATCCACGTGGACCGTTGGATCCAGATCCAACGGCGGACGACCAGTGTCCCGGATCGCCCGCGCGCTCCGACCAAAGTGGTCGTGGACCGTTGGATCCTGATCCAACGGTTAACGACGAGTTTCATGGCCACTTGGCTGGCGTGCAAGGCAGGGACGCGGACCGTCGGATCCGAGATCGACGCTCCTCGTTCGGCCACGTCATTTCTAAATTCTGAATTTCCCGAGAGGATTTATTTATCAACTGAAAAATGTGATAACTTGTAAAATGCATAACTAATTCATTTCAACTCCTTTTCGGTTGATTCAAATTTTGCTGGTTATGTTTTTAACTCATCTTTAAGTTAAAAATGTTTCCAACCTCAGTATAGCTCCAGAAAATTTTGCTAATGAATAGTAGCATTTTTGATTTATAAAAGCTGACCAAAATTGTTTTGGTCATATCTTTGGCATTAAGAATCCAAATCAATTGGTTCTTGTTGCTAAATTCTTTATAAATCATTATCTTGCTACTGTAAAATTTTTGGAATTTTTGGAGAATGTTTACTGTTGGGTCTTTGTATTTTATTCGTTCTTATCGGTTGCTTTTGCTTTCTCGTTAGGATCCGAAGAGCACATTCATAATATTGTTGATCCTCAAGAACACCTTGACCCACAAGAAGGTGCAAGATATTTGATCATAAATGTCTCATTACTTTCAAAGTCTAATATCTTGTTTACAAATTATATGTATGCATTGCTTTTGTGTCCAATTATTTTTGCCTGCTTAGAGGTAGCTATTCCTAATGCATTGTTGCCATTAAAATGTTATCCCTACCACAACCATAAGTTATTATCATCATTTGGTGAATTAGAGCCCGTGATTTAATTATGCTCTTTTCTTGTCTTTGCGATGTCATGCTTAGAAATGCTTAGCTACCAGGTAGAATTGGGCGGTTATCGACTTAGTCGATGACCTTGATCACACAAATCATTTTGTTTATTTTGGTTCAGCACTTTATGCTTTAGTTTTGTAACAACCGAAAATGAAACAAAATGATTTGACTTGGGCACAATGGCATGTTGGTGTGATTGTTGGGTTTGACAAGGAAAGGTGCCCAGGTCCCTAAGGACCGAAAATGTTGCTTGCGCCATTGATCCAAGTACTTTTGCGTACTAACCACATGAGGGTTATATGGGACCCCTCTTGACGTAGTACTTTGGCGTGTGTTATCTCCGAGTCGCAGGAGGGGGTTGTGTGTGTTGTGTGAAACATGATATGTGTTCTCGGTGTTCTTGTGTTGGGTGTGCGGTGGTGGAGATTCCGGGTAGGCTCTCCACCTCGAGGAGCGTCGTAGTTGTCCAAGGCTTTACCCGGGAAGGGTAGTTGACCGAGGCTTTACGATGACTCCGACACAACGTATGGGTCTCTATCCATACGGGCGGCTCGTGAATAATTCACAATATTGGAAACGTCTCGTAGGACTTAGCCGTGCCGGCATACCTAAGGAAGTGTGCTTAATAGCTTGGCAAAAAGGCGGTCTGACATGTGGGTAAGTTGGTACACCCTGCAGGGATAAAACTATTCGAATAGCCTCGTCCTAGGTTATGGACACGCTTGGAGATTTCCCGCAAGATCTAGACTTCAACAACTGTTTTTGTTTTTAAAAAATTAAAACTTGACATGGTTGGCATGAATGGGTAATTCATGCTATTGTTGTGGTGACTAATGGTTAGTCACTTCCAGGACTGTTTTACTGTTGTTGCTACTTGATTACTACTGTTTGTATCAAATAAAATCAGATTTGTTAAATGGCTTTCAATCTATTACATTATTGCAAATAAAACTTGCTTTATGCTTAAAAGTTTGAGTCCTAACCTGCTCCACTTAAATAAGCTTGCATGTAGTTATTGCATAGATCTGTTATCATTCTTATATATCTTGTGAGTACATTCAAAGTACTCACCCGCTTTTTCTCGGGTCGCTTTTGTTTGCAGAGGAAGAAGGTGAGCCCCAAGGGCCTCACTTTTGTGAGTTGTCTTTGTGGATTCGACGACTAGCTGGCGGTCCTGTCGGTTGCCTTGTGGGTTAAAGGCACACCGATTGGCTCTTTTGTTTTATAGCCATCTTATGGCACTTTTGCTTCATTGTTAAATTTCTTTATGTATTTGTCATTTGGCGGTCGGCCTCTCTTTGTAATGACTATCCTTTATTTATGTTATCCTCTGGTTTGTTGTTTATGTTTGGTTCTATGTGAATGAATGGAATTGATGCATGAACTTTGTAAAGAGGTGTGTATCTTGCACTGGAAGTATACATGTCTCGAGTCTTGATTACGATTTGTGATGCTAGGACCAAGTGGATGGTTAAGCATTACAAGCGGATAAACCGGGTCTCACAAGGTTTGGTATCGAGCCATCTCGACCGTAGTAACCCAAGTTAGTCGTCTTTTAGGATATTTTGGAAAATATTATTTTCAAAGTATCAGATGGTTTATGAAAGCTTAAGTAAGTTCTCAGATTTTATTCCTTACCTATCTTAGCTCTCTTTTCTCATCTTACTCTAATTTGAGTTTTGAAAGTTGTTTTCCTCTCATCTTCTTTTCAAAGATAGTGTTATCGATTAAATGGGTTTTGGGAACCACTGAGTTTGGCAAATTGAAGTTCTTAGGGTTTTGAAGTTTCGGATCAAGGTTTCGCTAGAGGCTTGATGCGAATCTGAACAAAGACGCTTCAATTTCAGACGACAAGCTCAATGGTTTCGATAGGACCACCGAGCTTGGCAAATTGAAGTGTGCCAGTTTTGAAGTTTCTAGAATGGAAGACTTGGTGGAAGCTTGATGCTAAATCGCTACAAAGAACCTCAATTTCCTGACAACAAGCTCGATGGTTTCTAATGGGGTAGAAAATGAGGAGTTAATCAACTAAAATTTGTGGGGTTAAAAGGGTAAGATGTGATACTAGTTGGCTATGTATCTAACACTATTTTATTGATTTAGCCTTGATCTTAAGTGGTATTAGATCTTACCTTGACCTTCTAATTTTTATCTTCTCAAACAATTACTCGTTCATTCAATACGGGTTAGTTGCATTGGGGAGTTGAGCTTTGGCTTTATGATTACTTGCCGTTTTTGGAGTCTTTTTGTAAACCTGCCTAAATTTGTGCACATCTTGGTTTTGGCTTTTGGCTAGGGTGATATTCCATTCCCTAGTCGTTAGCTTTTCGCTTTCTTTCAGCTTTAATCTTCAAGTCTAGTTTTAACCCAAGTTTCTTGTAACAGGATGGCCGGACGCACTCGTAGCGGCCAAGGCCAGTCAGCTGGTCAGGACGAGGATCTTCCTCCTCCTCCGACCATGGCCGAGGTCCTTCTTGGATCGAGCGCAACTGCAGAGGACAGGAGGGTTCTTACGACGCCATCACGCGCAACACTTCCGCCCTTTCGGTGCTTCGGGATCCGGGCAAGGGGTGGACACCACCGCGTGGGGACTTGCGGAGTTTCTTCGCACTCACCCCCACGCTCTCCAGTCCGAGGACCCGCTGACGCAGACGATCGGCTTCGCGTCGGTGGAGCGGAAGCTTCAGATAGCGCAGCGTGATGGAGCACGAGAAGGCGCTGCTTGCATCGCACCACCGGAGGGTGCGGCTTTGTCTTGGTGGGAGAGCTTTCGCCATGCACCGACGGTCACACCGTCACTTGGGAGGAGTTCCAGATCGCCTTCCGCCGCCTCATATTCCTTCCGCTTGATGAAGTCAAGAAGAAGGAATTCTTGTCGCTCGAGCAAGGGCGCTGCTCATCACGGAGTATCTTTACGAGTTCAACCATTTGGCTCGTTATGCTCGGAGGAGGTGGCCACCGATGAGGCCAAGCAAGAGAAGTTCAAGGATGGTTTGTCCGAGGAGCCGCAGGACAAGCTATCCATCGTTGACTTTCCGATTTCCGTGCCTTGGTGGACAAGGCCATCGTTGTCGAGCACGCTGGGAGAGCACTTGTGGATTCCATAGCGCAAGTGGGAGGCCCACAAGTCGCGCAGCCAGCTCTTTCCGTTCTCGTGTTGGGCGTCTCCGGGTCCGTCCTCCGCCTCAAGACCCAGGAGGCGTCCACTGCTCTTCGCCCTTCGCAGCCGTGCCCCAATCACGTGCACTGCGAGTCACCAGAGGCCTCCGCGCACACGCGGATGTCACCGCTCTTCCGCAACAACAAGGGGCATTATGCGAACCAATGCCCTAAGAAGACAGAGCGACCCCTCGCCCCTAATGGAGGACGCGGGCCAGGAGGTGGTTCTTCTCAGGACCTGAAGATAGTCCCTACTACCCAAGGCATGGGTAGTGGTCGCGTCAACCTCATCTCAGCGGAGGAAGCACAGGAGGCACCCGACGTCGTGCTGGGTACGCTTTCTGTTAACTCTCATTCTGCTACTGTTTTGTTTGATTCAGGAGCATCTCATTCTTTTATTTCTGAATCTTTTGCTGCTATTGGTGAGCTCCTCTTTACTCCATTGTTGGTCCCGTTGCTCATTCGCTCTCCGGGTTCGGAGTTGAGAGCTGAATCTGAGTGTAGGGATGTCCCAATTGAAATCGAGGGAGTGAGATTCCTTGCGAATCTTATCCTCCTCCATTCAGCAAGTCTAGATGTAATTCTTGGTATGGATTGGTTGTCCCAGCATAAGGGACAAATCGATTGCGCCAAGAAGTGTGTCTCTCTATCTAGCCTTTCCGGCGAGCAGGTTCGCTTTTCGCCGAAGCTGCTAGGTCCGCATCTTTTCGCGCTTGAAGCGAAGCCTGCTTTAGGTATCGGTGAAGTCCCCACAGTTCGTGATTTCATTGATGTCTTTCCTGAAAATCTTCCCGGGATGCCACCAGTTCGAGATCTCGAGTTTGTCATCGAGGTTGTTCCCGGTACTGCCCCGATTTCAAAGAGGCATTATCGGATGCCACCGAACGAGTTGGTGGAGTTGAAGAAGCAACTGAACGAGCTGCAAGAAAAAGGTTTCATCCGTCCTAGCTCATCTCCGTGGGGTTGTCCAGCCATCTTCGTAAAGAAGAAGGACAATACGTTGCGCATGTGCGTTGATTACCGTCCGCTTAATGAAGTAACGGTAAAGAACAAGTATCCATTGCCCCGCATCGATGATCTCTTTGATCAATTAACTGGAGCTCGAGTATTCTCCAAGATTGATTTGAGAATGGGATATCATCAAGTTCGGATACGACCTGAGGATATTCCAAAGACGGCTTTCTCTACTCGCTACGGCTTGTATGAGTATACCGTCATATCATTTGGCTTAACCAATGCTCCCGCCTTGTTCATGAACCTCATGAATTCGGTATTCATGGAGTATTTGGATAAGTTTGTTGTGGTCTTCATCGATGATATTCTTATCTATTCTAAGAACGATGAGGAACATGATGAGCATCTGAGGCTCGTGTTAGGCAAGCTTCGTGAGCACCAGCTGTATGCCAAGTTCAGCAAGTGCGCATTCTGGTTGAAGGAAGTGGCCTTCTTGGGTCATGTTCTTTCAGCAGGAGGCGTAGCCGTTGACCCTAGCAAGGTCAGCGATGTTCTTTCATGGGTTCACCTACTTGATAACCGGCGCGGAGTTTTCTCGGGTTAGCGGGATATTATCGCCGCTTTATCGAGAATTTCTCCAAGATCGCTGGCCGATGACGGAGTTGCTCAAGAAGGACAAGAAGTTCTTGTGGTCCGATGCTTGTGAGGAAAGCTTCCAAGTACTCAAGAAGCGTTTGACCACCGCTCCCGTCCTTGTTCTTCCCGATATTCATCGAAGTTTCGATATCTTTGCGATGCTTCGCCGAGGACTCGGTTGTGTCCTTATGCAAGAAGGCAAGGTAGTGGCCTATGCATCAAGGCAATTGAGACCTCATGAACTCAACTACCCTACCCATGACTTGGAATTGGTTGCGTGATTCATGCACTTAAGATTTGGCGACATTACCTAATCAGAATCGCTAGAAGTGTATTCGGATCACAAAAGCCTAAAGTATTTGTTCACCCAACGGATCCGAACCTCAGGCAAAAGAGATGGTTGGAGTTGGTCAAAGATTATGACATGGGTATTCACTACCATCCGGGCAAGGCTAATGTCGTTGCCGATGCGCTCAGTCGCAGAGCGCATTGCAATGCCTTGTTGCTCCAGGGATGTCAACCCACCCTTCTGGAGGAATTTCAGCGTCTCAACTTAGGTTTGGTTGAGCGTGGTTCCTCACGCCTTGGTTGTGCAACCAACCTTGGTAGATCGGATTAAGGTCGCTCAGCAATCGGATGCTGGAATAAGCCGCATCAAGGAAAATGTCAAGAACGGAACAGCCAAGTGCTTCTCTGAGGATGAGCATGGGGTTGTAAGGTTCGGGCAGCGCCTTGTGGTTCCAAAGGACATGGAACTGCGGAATTTGATTCTCCGCGAGGCCCATGATTCGCCTTTGTCTATCCATCCGGGGCCACAAAGATGTATCAAGATCTCCGTCAGAGATTTTGGTGGACCCGAATGAAGAGGGAGATTGCGAAGTTCGTTGCCGAGTGCGACGTGTGTCGTCGTGTCAAGGCCGAGCATCAGCGTCCAGCAGGACTGCTTCAGCCTTTGCCTATTCCAGAATGGAAGTGGGATTCGATCGGGATGGACTTTATCACCGGTCTGCCCACGTCACAAAAGGGGAATGATGCTATCTGGGTAATTATCGATCGATTAACCAAAGTGGCACATTTTCTTCCAGTCAAGACCAAGCTTCGTGCCGATCGTCTGGCTGAGCTCTACGTCTCCAGGATTGTGAGCTTGCATGGTGTACCCAAGACGATCATTTCTGACCGTGGTTCACTATTTACCTCCCGGTTTTGGCATGGTCTGCAAGAAGCTATGGGCACTCGTCTTTCTTTCAGTTCAGCATATCATCCTCAAACTGATGGCCAGACTGAAAGAGTCAACCAAGTGTTGGAAGACATGCTCCGTGCTTGTGTTCTCTCCTATGGAAAGAATTGGGAGAAATGCTTGCCATTTGCCGAGTTTTCCTACAACAACAGCTTTCAGGCCAGTCTCGGCATGGCACCTTTCGAGGCCTTATACGGGAGAAAGTGCAGAACCCCGTTGAATTGGTCGGAGACGGGCGAAAGACCTTTCTTTGGCCCGGGCTCGATCGATGAGGCCGAGAGTCAAGTCCAGCTTATTCGTGATCGTTTGCGCACAGCTCAATCCAGGCAAAAGAGCTATGCGGATCGCCGTCGTCGTGAGTTGAGCTTTGAGCCTGATGACTTTGTGTATCTCAAGGTCTCTCCTTTGAAGGGCCATCAGCGTTTCGGCGTCAAGGGCAAGTTAGCTCCTCGATATGTCGGTCCTTACCGTGTTATCGAGAAGAAAGGGGCTGTTGCCTATAAGTTGGAATTGCCAACTGCACTTGAAGGGGTACATGATGTTTTCCATATGTCCCAACTAAAGAAGTGTCTCCGTGTTCCAACTGAGGAAGCTCCGTTGGAAACTCTTGATGTTCAGGAAGATTTGACCTACAAGGAGCACCCTGTTCGCATCCTTGAAGAGGCTGAACGAAGGACGAGGAATCGTGCCATCAAGTTCCTTAAAGTTCAGTGGTCGAACCATTCTGGGGATGAGGCTACTTGGGAAAGGGAAGATCGTCTCCGTGCAGACTATCCATCTTTCTTTACCGAGTGAGCCAAATCTCGGGACGAGATTTTTGTAAGGGGGGGAGGTTTTGTAACATCCCAAAATTGGTTTGTGTTTCAAATGTAATAAAAATGAGGAGAAATTAAAACTTTTTCTCTGATCTTGATTTTTGTAATCAGTTCCATAATTTTTGTAAAGGAATTATGTGGAATCAAAAATCAAATTGCCATTTGGACACCAACACAAATCTCCTTCATGAAAATCTTGTGCCCAACCCCTGAAAATAATTTTCATTGAACCTAGGAGGGATGGTTAAAAACCCAGAATTATTTCATAATTTTCAGAAATTATTTGATAATTTTTGAGACAAGTCAAACCTTAGTCAAACTCCTAAAGTAGCCTTCTGAAATTTTTAGAGAAAAATGCAATGCATAAAAGTCTCTGAAAATTTTATATAAGGTTCCCCCTGCTGTCAGCAACCTCCAGTTAAAATTTCATAATTTTTGGAGCTGGTTTGCTACCTTAAACAAATTCCTCAAAAATCAGCCTTTAATTCAAACCCTAGTTGGTTTGCTTGTTCCTCGGGTTCGAACCGGGCTCGGGCTCGAGCCCTTGGACTCGGTCCGATCAACTAATCGCTGCCGGCGTGGTCGATCGGGTGTGCGGTCGTGGCCGTTGGATCGGCATCGAGCGGCCCTCGACCGGTTGAGCGATGGAATCGTTCTAATCCACCCGATCCAACTCACCGTTGGATCAACATCGAACGGTCTTCGACCGGTTGAGCAGCGGAACCGTTGTAATCCATTCGATCTAACTCGGCCTTTCGATTTCCATCCGACGATCGGCGAGTCGTCTCCTTCCTCCGTCGGTACGCGCGTGGCGGCGGCCATGGCGTCTGCGAGAGGAGAAAAGCGCGGCGTCGGTCCAATCCACGATCGCCTTTAAGCGGCTATCTCTGCGCGCATTTAATGCCGTCGTGCTCCTCCCTCGAGCGTCCACTCTCCAAGCGCTCCGTCGCCCTCTCGCTCAAATGGCTAGGTTGACCGGCGGGATATCGCCTTTGCTCTCGGCCATGCCCGCTATTTAAGCTCCTTGGTTTCTCCTTAGCTTCCTTTAGCCACACCGCGACTCTAGCTAGCACTCACAAGCCAGCTGGAGCCACAGATTCTCGGGAAGCTCTCGGCGCCATTGACGGTTTTGGAGCTTGGTGAAGTCGGTCTGTGGGGTTTTCTTCCACGAGTCTTTGCTCCTCTGCTCTCCCTCTACTCATGCGCTTAACCCTCACTCAATTCGGTTCAATTTGTCGAGGGCGAGCTGGAATTGATTTCCCCCTTTCGCCGAAATCGCCATTCTTCTTCGCCGAGCGGCCGACTCTTCTCGGTGCATCCTTTGCGCTCAGGTAACCCTCTTTAGTCCCTAGTGGCTCGGCACGGCTCCGTGGACCGCGGTGAGCCATTTGCATTTTTCGTTTCGTCACTTTGCGGTCACCTCGGTTCTCTCCGGCTGCGGCGTTCGAACCACCTCGATAGCGCCATTGGTACCATTGGGTGCGCAAGAGTATTAGGGACTCATTTTAGGCGTTTGCTCGCACCGCCGCGGCCAGAGCCGCCGGCGGCGAGCCGTTCTCCTCCGACATTTTTGCCGGACGAAAACAGGACGTTGGTTTGAACGTGCGTCATTTTGGACCGTCGATCCTTAGATCTACGGCCCACGTTCGCGTAGAAAATTTTGAATTCGTCGCGCGTCTCGGTCTGTGGACCGTTGGATCTAAGATCAATGGTCCCGATGCGAGTCGCGCGGAGCGTTGGATCCCAGATCCACGGCTCGCGTGCGCGTGAACGTTCGGACCGCCGAACGCTCCCATCCACGTGGACCGTTGGATCCAGATCCAACGGCGGGACGACGATGTCGGATCGCGCGCGCTCAGACCAAAGTGGTCGTGGACCGTTGGATCTGATCCAGCGGTTAACGACAGGGAGCGACGCGCTTGCTGTGCGTGTTATGGCTGGGACGCGGACCGTCGGATCCGAGATCGACGCTCCTCGTTCGGCCACGTCATTTCTAAATTCTGAATTTCCCGAGAGGATTTATTTATCAACTGAAAAATGTGATAACTTGTAAAATGCATAACTAATTCATTTCAAATCCTTTTCGGTTGATTCAAATTTTGTTGGTTATGTTTTTAACTCATCTTTAAGTTAAAAATGTTTCCAACCTCAGTATAGCTCCAGAAAATTTTGCTAATGAATAGTAGCATTTTGATTTATAAAAGTGAGCAAAATTGTTTTGGTCATATCTTTGGCATTAAGAATCCAAATCAATTGGTTCTTGTTGCTAAATTCTTTATAAATCATTATCTTGCTACTGTAAAATTTTTGGAATTTTTGGAGAATGTTTACTGTTGGGTCTTTGTATTTTATTCGTTCTTATCGGTTGCTTTTGCTTTCGTTAGGATCCGAAGAGCACATTCATAATATTGTTGATCCTCAGCAACACCTTGACCCACAGCAAGCAGGCAAGATATTTGATCATAAATGTCCCATTACTTTCAAAGTCTAATATCTTGTTTACAAATTATATGTATGCATTGCTTTTGTGTCCAATTATTTTTGCCCTGTTTAGAGGTAGCTATTCCTAATGCATTGTTGCCATTAAAATGTTATCCCCTACCACAACCATAAGTTATTATCATATTTGGTGAATTAGAGCCGGTGATTTAATTATGCTCTTTTACTGTCTTTGCGATGTCATGCTTAGAAATGCTTAGCTACCGGTAGAATTGGGCGGTTATCGACTTAGTCGATGACCTTGATCACACAAATCATTTTGTTTATTTTTGGTTCAGCACCTTATGCTTTAGTTTTGTAAAAACCGAAAATGAAACAAAATGATTTGACTTGGGCACAATGGCATGTTGGTGTGATTGTTGGGTTTGACAAGGAAAGGTGCCCAGGTCCCTAAGGACCGAAAATGTTGCTGCGCCATTGATCCAAGTACTTTTGCGTACTAACCACATGAGGTTATATGGGACCCCTCTTGACGTAGTACTTTGGCGTGTGTTATCTCCGAGTCGCGGGAGGGGTTGTGTGTGTTGTGTGAAACATGATATGTGTTCTCGGTGTTCTTGTGTTGGGTGTGCGGTGGTGGAGATTAGGGTAGGCTCTCCACCTCGAGGAGCGTCGTAGTTGTCCAAGGCTTTACGGAAGGGTAGTTGACCGAGGCTTTACGATGACTCCGACACAGCGTATGGGTTTCTATCCATACAGGCGGCTCGTGAATAATTCACAATATTGGAAATGTCTCGTAGGACTTAGCCGTCTTAGGCATACCTAAGGAAGTGTGCTTAATAGCTTGGCAAAAGGCGATCGACATGTGGGTAAGTTGGTACACCTGCGAGGATAAAACTATTCGAATAGCCTCGTCCTAGGTTATGGACACGCTTGGAGATTTCCATAAGATCTAGACTTCAACAAGCTGTTTTTGTTTTAAAAATTAAAACTTGACATGGTTGGCATGAATGGGTAATTCATGCTATTGTTGTGGTGACTAATGGTTAGTCACTTCGAGGTATTTCTTGTTGTTGCTACTTGATTACTCTGTTTTTATCAAATAAAATCAGATTGTTAAATTGCTTTCAATCTATTACATTATTGCAAATAAAACTTGCTTTATGCTTAAAAATTTGAGTCCTAACTGCTCCACTTAAATAAGCTTGCATGTAGTTATTGCATAGATCATTATCATTCTTATATATCTTGTGAGTACATTCAAAGTACTCACCCGATTTTTTTGAAATTTGCTTTTGTTCTGAGAGGAAGAAGGTGAGCCCCAAGGGCCTCACTTTTGTGAGTTGTCTTTGTGGATTCGACGACTAGCTTTGGCGGTCGGTCGGTTGCCTTGTGGGTTAAAGGCACTTGATTGGCTCTTTTGTTTTATAGCCATCTTATGGCACTTTTGCTTCATTGTTAAATTTCTTTATGTATTTGTCATTTGGCGGTTGGCCTCTCTTTTGTAATGACTATCCTTTATTTATGTTATCCTCGGTTTGTTGTTTATGTTTGGTTCTATGTGAATGAATGGAATTGATGCATGAACTTTGTAAAGAGGTGTGTATCTTGCACTCTGGGAAGTATACATGTCTCGAGTCTCGGATTACGATTTGTGATGCTAGGACCAAGTGGATGGTTAAGCATTACAAGCCGGATAAGCAGGGGTCTCACAAGGTTTAGTATCGAGCCATCTTGACCGTAGTAACCCAAGTTAGTCGTCTTTAGGATATTTTGGAAAATATTATTTTCAAAGTATCAAATGATTTATGAAAGCTTAAGTAAGTTCTCAGATTTTATTCCTTACCTATCTTAGCTTTCTCCTCTCATCTTACTCTAATTTGAGTTTTGAAAGTTGTTTTCCTCTCATCTTCTTTTCAAAGATAGTGTTATCGATTAAATGGGTTTTGGGAACCAGAGTTTGGCAAATTGAAGTTCTTAGGGTTTTGAAGTTTACGGGTGAAGGTTTGGCTAGAGGCTTGGATGCGGAATCTGAATAAAGACGCTTCAATTTCAGACGACAAGCTCAATGGTTTACGATAGGACCAGAGCTTGGCAAATTGAAGTGTGCGAGTTTTGAAGTTTCTAGAATGGAAGACTTGGTGGAAGCTTGGATCTTGAAATCGCTACTGACAACCTCAATTTCGGACAGCAAGCTCGATGGTTTCTAATGGGGTAGAAAATGAGAGTTAATCAACTAAAACTTGTGGGGTTAAAAGGGTAAGATGTGATACTAGTTGGCTATGTATCTAACACTATTTTATTGATTTAGCCTTGATCTTAAGTGGTATTAGATCTTACCTTGACCTTCTAATTTTTATCTTCTCAAACAATTACTCGTTCATTCAATACGGGTTAGTTGCATTGGGGAGTTGAGCTTTGGTTTTATGATTCCTTGCCGTTTTGGAGTCTTTTGTAAACTGCCTAAATTTATACACATCTTGGTTTTGGCTTTCGGTTAGGGTGATATTCCATTCCCTAGTCGTTAGCTTTTAGCTTTCTTTCGGCTTTAATCTTTGAGTCTAGTTTTAACCAAAGTTTCTTGTAACAGGATGGCGGGCCTTTTCGTAGCGGCCAAGGCGATCGGTGGTCGGGACGAGGATCTTCCTCCTCCTCAGACCATGGCGAGGTCCTTCTTGGATCGGCGCAGCCGTGCGAGAGGGCG
This sequence comes from Hsuehochloa calcarea, assembly GCA_036346395.1. NCBI lineage: Eukaryota > Viridiplantae > Streptophyta > Magnoliopsida > Poales > Poaceae > Hsuehochloa > Hsuehochloa calcarea. The sequence goes on along the minus strand of CM070605.1, from coordinate 5,658,759 downwards.
GGAGGTTCTTACGGGCGTCATCACGCGCAACACTTCCGCCCTTCCGGTGCTTGGGATCCGGGCAGGGGTGGACACCGGCCGCGTGGGGACTTGCGGAGTTTCTTCGCACCCACCCCCTCGTTCTCGGTCGAGGACCGCTTGGCCTTGACGGCGGCCGTGCGGTGGGCGGAAGCCGCATAGCGATGCCGGGAGCACGAGAATTTGTTTGCATCGCACCGGTGGAGGTGCGGCTTTGTCTTGGTGGGAGAGCTTTCGCCATGCGACTGACGGTCACACCGTCACTTGGGAGGAGTTCAGTCTTGCCTCCGCCGCTCTCATATTCCTTCGGCAGATGAAGTGAAGAAGAAGGAATTCTTGTCGCTCGAGCAAGGCGTCGTTCGATCCGCGGAGTATCTTTACGAGTTCAACCATTTGGCTCGTTATGCTCGGAGGAGGTGGCCTTGATGAGGCCAAGCAAGAGAAGTTCAAGGATGGTTTGTGCGAGGAGCTGCGGGACAAGCTATCCATCGTTGACTTCGGATTTCCGGGCCTTGGTGGACAAGGCCATCGTTCTTGAGCAGCGGGAGAGCACTTGTGGATTCCATAGCGCAAGTGGGAGGCCCACAAGTCGGCCGAGCCGGCTCTTTTTTCTCGTGTTGGGCGGTCTCGGGGTCCGTCCTCGCCTTGGCACCCGAGGCCGTCGGCACTGCTCTTCGCCCTTCGCAGGCCGTGCCCCAATCACGTGCACTGCGAGTCGGCCGAGAGGCCTCGCACGGCCGCGGATGTCACACGCTTTACGCAACAACAAGGGGCATTATGCGAACCAATGCCCCAAGAAGGCGAGGCGACCCCTCGTCCTAATGGAGGGCGCGGGCGAGGAGGTGGTTCTTCTCGGGACACGAAGATAGTCCCTACTACCCAAGGCGTGGGTAGTGGTCGCGTCAACCTCATCTCGGCGGAGGAGGCACGGGAGGCACCCGGCGTCGTCTTTGAGTGCGCTTTCTGTTAACTCTCATTACGCTCTTTGTTTTGTTTGATTCAGGAGCATCTCATTCTTTTGTTTACGAGTCTTTTCTTTGCTATTAGTGAGCTCCTCTTTACTCCATTGTTGGTCCCGTTGCTCATTCGCTCTCGGGTTGGAGTTGAGAGTGAATCGAGTGTAGGGATGTCCCAATTGAGATCGAGGAGTGAGATTCCTTGCGAATCTTATCCTCCTCCATTCGGCAAGTCTAGATGTAATTCTTGGTATGGATTGGTTGTCTCAGCATAAGGGACAAATCGATTGCGCCAAGAAGTGTGTCTCTCTATCTAGCCTTTCGTGGCGGGTTAAGCTTTTCCGAAGCTGCTAGGTCCGCATCTTTTCGCGCTTGAAGCGAAGCCTGCTCTAGATATTAGTGAAGTCCCCACAGTTCGTGACTTCATTGATGTCTTTCCTGAAGATCTTCGGGATGCCACGATTCGAGATCTCGAGTTTGTCATTGAGTTGGTTCCGTCTTGCCCGATTTCAAAGAGGCATTATCGGATGCCACCGAGCGAGTTGGTGGAGTTGAAGAAGCAAGCTGAATGAGCTGCAAGAAAAGGTTTCATTCGCCTAGCTCATCTCAGTGGGGTTGTCCGACCATCTTCGTAAAGAAGAAGGACAATACTTTGCGCATGTGCGTTGATTACCGTCAAGCAATGAAGTAGCGGTAAGAACAAGTATCCATTGCCCGCATTGATGATCTCTTTGATCAATTAAGCTGGAGCTCGAGTATTCTCCAAGATTGATTTGAGAATGGGATATCATCAAGTTCGGATCGACACGAGGATATTCAAAGGCGGCTTTCTCTACTCGCTACGGCTTGTATGAGTATACCGTCATATCATTTGGCTTAACCAATGCTCCGCCTTGTTCATGAACCTCATGAATTCGGTATTCATGGAGTATTTGGATAAGTTTGTTGTGGTCTTCATCGATGATATTCTTATCTATTCTAAGAGCGATGAGGAACATGATGAGCATCGAGGCTCGTGTTAGGCAAGCCGTGAGCACCGGTGTATGCCAAGTTCGACAAGTGCGCGTGCAGTTGAAGGAAGTGGCCTTCTTGGGTCATGTTCTTTCGGCGGGAGGCGTGGCCGTTGACCCTAGCAAGGTCGCGATGTTCTTTCATGGGTTGACCTACTTGATGGCGAAGTGCGGAGTTTTCTCGGTTTAGCGGGATATTATCGCCGTTTTATCGAGAATTTCTCCAAGATCATGGCCGATGACGGAGTTGCTCAAGAAGGACAAGAAGTTCTTGTGGTCCGATGCTTGTGAGGAAAGCTTCCAAGTACTCAAGAAGCGTTTGACCACGCTCCGTCCTTGTTCTTCCGATATTCATCGAAGTTTCGATATCTTTTGCGATGCTTCTCGCCGAGGACTCGGTTGTGTCCTTATGCAAGAAGGCAAGGTAGTGGCCTATGCATCAAGGCAATTGAGACCTCATGAACTCAACTACCCTACCCATGACTTGGAATTGGTTGCTTTGTGATTCATGCACTTAAGATTTGGCGACATTACCTAATCGGTGTCGTTGTGAAGTGTATTCGGATCACAAAAGCCTAAAGTATTTGTTCACCCAACGGATCTGAACCTCGGGCAAAGAGATGGTTGGAGTTGATCAAAGATTATGACATGGGTATTCACTACCATCGGGCAAGGCTAATGTCGTTCTTGCCGATGCGCTCGATCATGAGCGCATTGCAATGCCTTGTTGCTCGGGGATGTCAACCCACCCTACGGAGGAATTTCAGCGTCTCAACTTAGGTTTGGTTGGCGTGGTTCCCTCATTGCCTTGGTTGTGCAACCAACCTTGGTAGATCGGATTAAGGTCGCTCGGCAATCGGATCTTTGGAATAAGCGCATCAAGGAAAATGTCAAAACGGAACGACCAAGTGCTTCTCGAGGATGAGCATGGTGTTGTAAGGTTGAGCGGCGCCTTGTGGTTCCAAAGGACATGGAGCTGCGGGATTTGATTCTCCGCGAGGCCCATGATTCGCCTTTGTCTATCCATCCGGGGCCACAAAGATGTATCAAGATCTCCGTCGAGATTTTGGTGGACCCGAATGAAGAGGAGATTGAAGTTCGTTCGTTGCGAGTGCGGCGTGTGTCGTCGTGTCAAGGCGAGCATCGGCGTCAGCGAGCTTGCTTGACCTTTGCCTATTCGAGAATGGAAGTGGGATTCGATCGGGATGGACTTTATCACGGTGCGCCACGTCACAAAGGGAATGATGCTATACGGGTAATTATTGATCGATTAACCAAAGTGGCACATTTTCTTCCGATCAAGACCAAGCTTCGTGCGATCGTCTAGTTGAGCTCTCGTCTCGAGATTGTGAGCTTGCATGGTGTACCCAAGGCGATCATTTCGATCGTGGTTCACTATTTACCTCCGGTTTTGGCATGGTGCGCAGAAGCTATGGGCACTCGTCTTTCTTCGATTCGACATATCATCCTCAAGCGATGGCGGTGAAAGAGTCAACCAAGTGTTGGAAGACATGCTCGTGCTTGTGTTCTCTCCTATGGAAAGAATTGGGAGAAATGCTTGCCATTTGCGAGTTTTCCTACAACAACGACTTCGAGGCCGGTCTCGGCATGGCACCTTTCGAGGCCTTATACGGGAGAAAGTGCGAACCCGTTGAATTGGTCGGAGGCAGGCGAAAGACCTTTCTTTGGCGGGCTCGATCGATGAGGCCGAAGTCAAGTCCGGCTTATTCGTGATCGTTTGCGCCTGACTCAATCCGAGCAAAGAGCTATGCGGATCGCCGTCGTCGTGAGTTGAGCTTTGAGCGATGACTTTGTGTATCTCAAAGTCTCTCCTTTGAAGGGCCATCGGCGTTTGGCGTCAAGGGCAAGTTAGCTCCTCGATATGTCGGTCCTTACCGTGTTATCGAGAAGAAAGAAAATTATTGCCTATAAGTTGGAATTGCCAATTTGCACTTGAAGGGTACATGATGTTTTCCATGTGTCCCAACTAAAGAAGTGTCTCCGTGTTCCAAGCGAGGAAGCTCAGTTGGAAACTCTTGATGTTCGGGAAGATTTGACCTACAAGGAGCACCTGTTCGCATCCTTGAAGAGGTGAGCGAAGGACGAGGAATCGTGCCATCAAGTTCCTTAAAGTTCGGTGGTCGAACCATTTCGGGGATGAGGCTACTTGGGAAAGGGAAGATCGTCTCGTGCGGACTATCCATCTTTCTTTCTCGAGTGAGCCAAATCTCGGGACGAGATTTTTGTAAGGGGAGGTTTTGTAACATCCCAAAATTGGTTTGTGTTTCAAATGTAATAAAAATGAGGAGAAATTAAAACTTTTCTCTCGATCTTGATTTTTATGTCAGTTCCATAATTTTTGTAAAGGAATTATGTGGAATCAAAAATCAAATTGCCATTTGGACACCAACACAAATCTCCTTCATGAAAATCTTGTGCCCAACCCCTGAAAATAATTTTCATTGAACCTAGGAGGGATGGTTAACACCTCAGAATTATTTCATAATTTTCAGAAATTATTTGATAATTTTTGAGACAAGTCAAACCTTAGTCAAACTCCTAAAGTAGCCTTCTGAAATTTTTAGAGAAAAATGCAATGCATAAAAGTCTCTGAAAATTTTATATAAGGTTCCCCCTGCTGTCAGCAACCTCCAGTTAAAATTTCATAATTTTTGGAGCTGGTTTGCTACCTTAAACAAATTCCTCAAAAATCAGCCTTTAATTCAAACCCTAGTTGGTTTGCCTTTGTTCCTCGGGTTCGAACCGGGCTCGGGCTCGAGCCATTGGACTCGGTCGATCAACTAATCGCCTGCCGGCGTGGTCGATCGGGTGTGCGGTCGTGGCCGTTGGATCGACATCGAGCGGCCCTCGACCGGTTGAGCGATGGAATCGTTCTAATCCACCGATCCAACTCGGCCGTTGGATCAACATCGAGCGGTCTTGACCGGTTGAGCAGCGGAACCGTTGTAATCCATTCGATCTAACTCGGCCTTTCGATTTCCATCCGACGATCGGCGAGTCGTCTCCTTCCTCCGTCGGTAGCGCGTGGCGGCGACCATGGCGTCTTGAGAGGAGAAAAGCGCGGCGTCGGTCAATCCACGATGCGCCTTTAAGCGGCTATCTCTGCGCGCATTTAATGCCGTCGTGCTCCTCCTCGAGCGTCCACTCTCCAAGCTGCTCCGTCGCCCTCTCGCTCAAATGGCGAGGTTGACCGGCGGGATATCGCCTTTGCTCTCGGCCATGCCCGCTATTTAAGCTCCTTGGTTTCTCCCTTAGCTTCCTTTAGCCACACATGGCTCTAGCTAGCACTCACAAGCCAGCTGGAGCCACAGATTCTCGGGAAGCTCTCGGCGCCATTGGCGGTTTTGGAGCTTGGTGAAGTCGGTGCTGTGGGGTTTTCTTCCACAGTCTTTGCTCCCTCTGCTCTCCCTCTACTCGCGGCGCTTAACCCTCACTCAATTCGGTTCAATTTGTCGAGGGGGTGAATCGGATTTCCCCCACCGGCCGAAATCGCCATTCTTCTTCGCCCGGCGGCTTCGACTCTTCTCGGTGCATCCTTTGCGCCAGGTAACCCTCTTTAGTCCCTAGTGGCACGGCACGGCTCCCTTGGACGCGGTGAGCCATTTCTTTTTTTCGTTTCGTCACTTTGCGGTCACCTCGGTTCTCTCGGCTGCCGGCGTTCTGAACCACCTCATAGCGCCATTGGTACCATTAGGTGCGCATGATATTTGGGACTCATTTTAGGCGTTTGCTCGCGCCGCCGCGGCGAGCCGCGGTGGCGGCCGTTCTCCTCCGACATTTTGCGGGACGAAAGGGGCGTTGGTTTGAGCGTCGTCATTTTGGACCGTCGATCCTTAGATCTCGGCCGCGTTCGCGTAGAAAATTTTGAATTCGTCGCGCGTCTCGATGCGTGGACCGTTGGATCTAAGATCAATGGTCGATGCGAGTCGCGCGGGCGTTGGATCCCAGATCCACGGCTCGCGTCGCGCGTGAGCGTTCGGACCGCGAGCGCTCCCATCCCGTGGGCCGTTGGATCCAGATCAGCGGCGGACGACCGATGTCGGATCGCGCGCGCGCTCGACCAAAGTGGTCGTGGACCGTTGGATCTGATCAGCGGTTAACGACGAGTTTCGTGGCGCGTTGCGCGTGGCGTAGCGCTGGGGCAGCGGACCGTCGGATCGAGATCGGCGCTCCTCGTTCGACCACGTCATTTCTAAATTCGAATTTCGAGAGGATTTATTTATCAAGCGAAAAATGTGATAACTTGTAAAATGCATAACTAATTCATTTCAAATCCTTTTGGTTGATTCAAATTTTGTTGGTTATGTTTTTAACTCATCTTTAAGTTAAAAATGTTTCCAACCTCAGTATAGCTCAGAAAATTTTGCTAATGAATAGTAGCATTTTGATTTATAAAAGTGAGCAAAATTGTTTTGGTCATATCTTTGGCATTAAGAATCCAAATCAATTGGTTCTTGTTGCTAAATTCTTTATAAATCATTATCTTGCTACTGTAAAAATTTTGGAATTTTTGGAGAATGTTTACTGTTGGGTCTTTGTATTTTATTCGTTCTTATCGGTTGCTTTTGCTTTCGTTAGGATCAGAAGAGCACATTCATAATATTGTTGATCCTCAGCAACACCTTGACCCACGACAAGCGAGGCAAGATATTTGATCATAAATGTCCCATTACTTTCAAAGTCTAATATCTTGTTTACAAATTATATGTATGCATTGCTTTTGTGTCCAATTATTTTTGCCTGTTTAGAGGTAGCTATTCCTAATGCATTGTTGCCATTAAAATGTTATCCCTACCACAACCATAAGTTATTATCATATTTGGTGAATTAGAGCCGGTGATTTAATTATGCTCTTTTCTTGTCTTTGCGATGTCATGCTTAGAAATGCTTAGCTACAGGTAGAATTGGGCGGTTATCGACTTAGTCGATGACCTTGATCACACAAATCATTTTGTTTATTTTGGTTCAGCACCTTATGCTTTAGTTTTGTAAAACCGAAAATGAAACAAAATGATTTGACAAACACAATGGCATGTTGGTGTGATTGTTGGGTGTGACAAGGAAAGGTGCCCGAGTCCCTAAGGACCGAAAATGTTGCTGCGCCATTGATCCAAGTACTTTTGCGTACTAACCACATGAGGTTATATGGGACCCCTCTTGACGTAGTACTTTGGCGTGTGTTATCTCAGTCGCGGGAGGGGTTGTGTGTGTTGTGTGAAACATGATATGTGTTCTCGGTGTTCTTGTGTTGGGTGTGCGGTGGTGGAGATTAGGGTAGGCTCTCCACCTCGAGGGCGTCGTAGTTGTCAAGGCTTTACTGCGGAAGGGTAGTTGACCAGAGGCTTTACGATGACTCAGACACAGCGTATGGGTTTCTATCCATACAGGCGGCTCGTGAATAATTCACAATATTGGAAATGTCTCGTAGGACTTAGCCGTCTTAGGCATACCTAAGGAAGTGTGCTTAATCATGTGGCAAAAGGCGATCGACATGTGGGTAAGTTGGTACACCTGCGAGGATAAAACTATTGAATAGCCTCGTCCTAGGTTATGGACACGCTTGGAGATTTCCATAAGATCTAGACTTCAACAACTGTTTTTGTTTTAAAAATTAAAACTTGACATGGTTGGCATGAATGGGTAATTCATGCTATTGTTGTGGTGACTAATGGTTAGTCACTTCGGAATTATTTTCTTGTTGTTGATACTTGATTACTCTGTTTTTATCAAATAAAATCAGATTGTTAAATTGCTTTCAATCTATTACATTATTGCAAATAAAACTTGCTTTATGCTTAAAAATTTGAGTCTAACTTTGCTCCACTTAAATAAGCTTGCATGTAGTTATTGCATAGATCATTATCATTCTTATATATCTTGTGAGTACATTCAAAGTACTCACCCGATTTTCTTTGAAATTTGCTTTTGTTCTGAGAGGAAGAAGGTGAGCCCCAAGGGCCTCACTTTTGTGAGTTGTCTTTGTGGATTGACGACTAGCTTTGGCGGTCGGTCGGTTGCCTTGTGGGTTAAAGGCACCTTGATTGGCTCTTTTGTTTATAGCCATCTTATGGCACTTTTGCTTCATTGTTAAATTTCTTTATGTATTTGTCATTTGGCGTTGGCCTCTCTTTTGTAATGACTATCCTTTATTTATGTTATCCTCTGGTTTGTTGTTTATGTTTGGTTCTATGTGAATGAATGGAATTGATGCATGAACTTTGTAAAGAAGGTGTGTATCTTGCACTCTGGGAAGTATACATGTCTCGAGTCTCGGATTACGATTTGTGATGCTAGGACCAAGTGGATGGTTAAGCATTACAAGCCGGATAAGCAGGGGTCTCACAAGGTTTAGTATCGAGCCATCTTGACCGTAGTAACCCAAGTTAGTCGTCTTTAGGATATTTTGGAAAATATTATTTTCAAAGTATCAAATGATTTATGAAAGCTTAAGTAAGTTCTCAGATTTTATTCCTTACCTATCTTAGCTTTCTCCTCTCATCTTACTCTAATTTGAGTTTTGAAAGTTGTTTTCCTCTCATCTTCTTTTCAAAGATAGTGTTATCGATTAAATGGGTTTTGGGAACCCTTGAGTTTGGCAAATTGAAGTTCTTAGGGTTTTGAAGTTTACGGGTGAAGGTTTGGCTAGAGGCTTGGATGCGGAATCTGAGCAATGCGCTTCAATTTCAGACGACAAGCTCAATGGTTTACGATAGGACCATGAGCTTGGCAAATTGAAGTGTGCGAGTTTTGAAGTTTCTAGAATGGAAGACTTGGTTTGGAAGCTTGGATGCAAAATCGCTCTGACAACCTCAATTTCGGACGACAAGCTCGATGGTTTCTAATGGGGTAGAAAATGAGAGTTAATCAACTAAAACTTGTGGGGTTAAAAGGGTAAGATGTGATACTAGTTGGCTATGTATCTAACACTATTTTATTGATTTAGCCTTGATCTTAAGTGGTATTAGATCTTACCTTGACCTTCTAATTTTTATCTTCTCAAACAATTACTCGTTCATTCAATACGGGTTAGTTGCATTGGGAGTTGAGCTTTGGTTTTATGATTCCTTGCCGTTTTGGAGTCTTTTGTAAACTGCCTAAGTTTATACACATCTTGGTTTTGGCTTTCGGTTAGGGTGATATTCCATTCCCTAGTCGTTAGCTTTTCGCTTTCTTCGGCTTTTAATCTTTGAGTCTAGTTTTAACCAAAGTTTCTTGTGCAGGATGGCGGGCCTTTTCGTAGCGGCCAAGGCGATCGGTGGTCGGGACGAGATCTTCCTCCTCCTCAGACCATGGCGAGGTCCTTCTTGGATCGGCGCAGCCGTGCGAGAGGGCGGGAGGTTCTTACGGGCGTCATCACGCGCAACACTTCCGCCCTTCCGGTGCTTGAGGATCCGGGCAAGGGGTGGACACCGGCCGCGTGGGGACTTGCGGAGTTTCTTCGCACCCGGCCCCTCGTTCTCGGTCGAGGACCGCTTGCCTTGAGCGGTAGCCGTGCGGTGGGCGGAAGCCGCATAGCGCGATGCGGGAGCACGAGAAGGCGCTGTTTGCATCGCACCGGTGGAGGTGCGGCTTTGTCTTGGTGGGAGAGCTTTCGCCATGCGACTGACGGTCACACCGTCACTTGGGAGGATTCCGTCTTGCCTTCCGCGCTCTCATATTCCTTCCGGCTTGATGAAGGTGAAGAAGAAGGAATTCTTGTCGCTCGAGCAAGGCGTCGTTCGATCCGCGGAGTATCTTTACGAGTTCAACCATTTGGCTCGTTATGCTCGGAGGAGGTGGCCTTGATGAGGCCAAGCAAGAGAAGTTCAAGGATGGTTTGTGCGAGGAGGCTGCGGGACAAGCTATCCATCGTTGACTTTCGGTTCCGGGCCTTGGTGGACAAGGCCATCGTTCTTGAGCAGCGGGAGAGCACTTGTGGATTCCATAGCGCAAGTGGGAGGCCCACAAGTCGGCGAGCCGGCTCTTTCCGTTCGTGTTGGGCGGTCTCGGGGTCCGTCCTCGCCTTGGCACCCGAGGCCGTCGGCACTGCTCTTCGCCCTTCGCAGCCGTGCCCCAATCACGTGCACTGCGAGTCGGCCGAGAGGCCTCGCACGGCCGCGGATGTCACACCGCTATACGCAACAACAAGGGGCATTATGCGAACCAATGCCCCAAGAAGGCGAGGCGACCCCTCGTCCTAATGGAGGCGCGGGCGGAGGTGGTTCTTCTCGGGACACGAAGATAGTCCCTACTACCCAAGGCGTGGGTAGTGGTCGCGTCAACCTCATCTCGGCGGAGGAGGCACGGGAGGCACCGGCGTCGTCTTTGAGTACGCTTTCGTTAACTCTCATTACGCTCTTGTTTTGTTTGATTCGGGAGCATCTCATTCTTTTGTTTACGAGTCTTTTCTTTGCTATTAGTGAGCTCCTCTTTACTCCATTGTTGGTCCCGTTGCTCATTCGCTCTCGGGTTGGAGTTGAGGTGAATCGAGTGTAGGGATGTCCCAATTGAGATCGAGGAGTAAGATTCCTTGCGAATCTTATCCTCCTCCATTCAGCAAGTCTAGATGTAATTCTTGGTATGGATTGGTTGTCTCGGCATAAGGGACAAATCGATTGCGCCAAGAAGTGTGTCTCTCTATCTAGCCTTCCGTGGCGGGTTAAGCTTTTCGCGAAGGCTGCTAGGTCCGCATCTTTCGCGCTTGAAGCGAAGCCGCTCTAGATATTAGTGAAGTCCCCACGTTCGTGACTTCATTGATGTCTTTCTGAAGATCTTCGGGATGCCACGATTCGAGATCTCGAGTTTGTCATTGAGTTGGTTCCGTGCGCCCGATTTCAAAGAGGCATTATCGGATGCCACCGAGCGAGTTGGTGGAGTTGAAGAAACAAGCGAATGAGCTGCAAGAAAAAGGTTTCATCCGCCTAGCTCATCTCAGTGGGGTTGTCCGACCATCTTCGTAAAGAAGAAGGACAATACTTTGCGCATGTGCGTTGATTACCGTCAAGCAATGAAGTAGCGGTAAAGAACAAGTATCCATTGCCCGCATTGATGATCTCTTTGATCAATTAAGCTGGAGCTCAGTATTCTCCAAGATTGATTTGAGAATGGGATATCATCAAGTTCGGATCGACACGAGGATATTCAAAGGCGGCTTTCTCTACTCGCTACGGCTTGTATGAGTATACCGTCATATCATTTGGCTTAACCAATGCTCCGCCTTGTTCATGAACCTCATGAATTCGGTATTCATGGAGTATTTGGATAAGTTTGTTGTGGTCTTCATCGATGATATTCTTATCTATTCTAAGAGCGATGAGGAACATGATGAGCATCGAGGCTCGTGTTAGGCAAGCCGTGAGCACCGGATGTATGCCAAGTTCGACAAGTCGCGTTCGGTTGAAGAAGTGGCCTTCTTGGGTCATGTTCTTTCGGCGGAGGCGTGGCCGTTGACCCTAGCAAGGTCGGCGATGTTCTTTCATGGGTTGACCTACTTGATGGCGAAGTGCGGAGTTTTCTCGGTTTAGCGGGATATTATCGCCGTTTTATCGAGAATTTCTCCAAGATCATGGCCGATGTGAGTTGCTCAAGAAGGACAAGAAGTTCTTGTGGTCCGATGCTTGTGAGAAAGCTTCCAAGTACTCAAGAAGCGTTTGACCACGCTCCGTCCTTGTTCTTCCGATATTCATCGAAGTTTCGATATCTTTTGCGATGCTTCTCGTCGAGGACTCGGTTGTGTCCTTATGCAAGAAGGCAAGGTAGTGGCCTATGCATCAAGGCAATTGAGACCTCATGAACTCAACTACCCTACCCATGACTTGGAATTGGTCTTTGTGATTCATGCACTTAAGATTTGGCGACATTACCTAATCGGTGTCGTTGTGAAGTGTATTCGGATCACAAAAGCCTAAAGTATTTGTTCACCCAACGGATCTGAACCTCGGGCAAAGAGATGGTTGGAGTTGATCAAAGATTATGACATGGGTATTCACTACCATCGGGCAAGGCTAATGTCGTTGCCGATGCGCTCGATCATGAGCGCATTGCAATGCCTTGTTGCTCGGGGATGTCAACCCACCCTACGGAGGAATTTCAGCGTCTCAACTTAGGTTTGGTTGGCGTGGTTCCCTCATTGCCTTGGTTGTGCAACCAACCTTGGTAGATCGGATTAAGGTCGCTCGGCAATCGGATCTTTGGAATAAGCGCATCAAGGAAAATGTCAAAGCGGAACGACCAAGTGCTTCTCGAGGATGAGCATGGTGTTGTAAGGTTGAGCGGCGCCTTAATGGTTCCAAAGGACATGGGCTGCGGGATTTGATTCTCCGCGAGGCCCATGATTCGCCTTTGTCTATCCATCCGGGGCCACAAAGATGTATCAAGATCTCCGTCGGAGATTTTGGTGGACCGAATGAAGAGGAGATTGCGAAGTTCGTTCTTGAGTGCGGCGTGTGTCGTCGTGTCAGGCCGAGCATCGGCGTCGGCGAGCTTGCTTGACCTTTGCCTATTCGAATGGAAGTGGGATTCGATCGGGATGGACTTTATCACGGTGCGCCCACGTCACAAAGGGAATGATGCTATACGGGTAATTATTGATCGATTAACCAAAGTGGCACATTTTCTTCGATCAAGACCAAGCCGTGCCGATCGTCTGGTGAGCTCTCGTCTCGAGTTGTGAGCTTGCATGGTGTACCAAAGGCGATCATTTCGATCGTGGTTCACTATTTACCTCCGGTTTGGCATGAGTGCGCAGAAGCTATGGGCACTCGTCTTTCTTCGATTCGACATATCATCCTCAAGCGATGGCGGTGAAAGAGTCAACCAAGTGTTGGAAGACATGCTCGTGCTTGTGTTCTCTCCTATGGAAAGAATTGGGAGAAATGCTTGCCATTTGCGAGTTTTCCTACAACAACGACTTCGAGGCCGGTCTCGGCATGGCACCTTCGAGGCCTTATACGGGAGAAAGTGCGAACCCGTTGAATTGGTCGGAGGCAGGCGAAAGACCTTTCTTTGGCGGGCTCGATCGATGAGGCCGAAGTCAAGTCCGGCTTATTCGTGATCGTTTGCGCCGCGGCTCAATCCGAGCAAAAGAGCTATGCGGATCGCCGTCGTCGTGAGTTGAGCTTTGAGCCCGATGACTTTGTGTATCTCAAAGTCTCTCCTTTGAAGGGCCATCGGCGTTTGGCGTCAAGGGCAAGTTAGCTCCTCGATATGTCGGTCCTTACCGTGTTATCGAGAAGAAAGGGTCATTGCCTATAAGTTGGAATTGCCAGTGCACTTGAAGGGTACATGATGTTTTCCATGTGTCCCAACTAAAGAAGTGTCTCCGTGTTCCAAGCGAGAAGCTCAGTTGGAAACTCTTGATGTTCAGGAAGATTTGACCTACAAGGAGCACCTGTTCGCATCCTTGAAGAGGTGAGCGAAGGGCGAGGAATCGTGCCATCAAGTTCCTTAAAGTTCGATGGTCGAACCATTACGGGATGAGGCTACTTGGGAAAGGGAAGATCGTCTCGTGCGGACTATCCATCTTTCTTTCTGAGTGAGCCAAATCTCGGGGCGAGATTTTTGTAAGGGGAGGTTTTGTAACATCCCAAAATTGGTTTGTGTTTCAAATGTAATAAAAATGAGGAGAAATTAAAACTTTTCTCTGATCTTGATTTTTATGTCAGTTCCATAATTTTTGTAAAGGAATTATGTGGAATCAAAAATCAAATTGCCATTTGGACACCAACACAAATCTCCTTCATGAAAATCTTGTGCCCAACCCTGAAAATAATTTTCATTGAACCTAGGAGGATGGTTAACACCTCAGAATTATTTCATAATTTTTAGAAATTATTTGATAATTTTTGAGACAAGTCAAACCTTAGTCAAACTCCTAAAGTAGCCTTCTGAAATTTTTAGAGAAAAATGCAATGCATAAAAGTCTCTGAAAATTTTATATAAGGTTCCCCTGCATCGGCAACCTCGATTAAAATTTCATAATTTTTGGAGTTTGGTTTGCTACCTTAAACAAATTCCTCAAAAATCAGCCTTTAATTCAAACCCTAGTTGGTTTGCCTTTGTTCCTCGAGTTCGAACCGGGCTCGGGCTCGAGCCATTGGACTCGGTCGATCAACTAATCTGCCGGCGTGGTCGATCGGGTGTGCGGTCGTGGCCGTTGGATCGACATCGAGCGGCCCTCGACCGGTTGAGCGATGGAATCGTTCTAATCCACCGATCCAACTCGGGCCGTTGGATCAACATCGAGCGGTCTTCGACCGGTTGAGCAGCGGAACCGTTGTAATCCATTCGATCTAACTCGGCCTTTCGATTTCCATCCGACGATCGGCGAGTCGTCTCCTTCCTCCGTCGGTAGCGCGTGGCGGCGACCATGGCGTCTTGAGAGGAGAAAAGCGCGGCGTCGGTCAATCCACGATGCGCCTTTAAGCGGCTATCTCTGCGCGCATTTAATGCCGTCGTGCTCCTCCTCGAGCGTCCACTCTCCAGCGCTCCGTCGCCCTCTCGCGCTCAAATGGCTAGGTTGACCCGAGCGGGATATCGCCTTTGCTCTCGGCCATGCCCGGCTATTTAAGCTCCTTGGTTTCTCCCTTAGCTTCCTTTAGCCACACATGAGCTCTAGCTAGCACTCACAAGCCAGCTGGAGCCACAGATTCTCGGGAAGCTCTCGGCGCCATTAGCGGTTTTGGAGCTTGGTGAAGTCGGTGCTGTGGGGTTTTCTTCCACAGTCTTTGCTCCCTCTGCTCTCCCTCTACTCACTGACGCTTAACCCTCACTCAATTCGGTTCAATTTGTCCAGGGACGAGCTGAATTCGGATTTCCCCCTTTTCGGCCGAAATCGCCATTCTTCTTCGCCGGCGGCCGACTCTTCTCGGTGCATCCTTTGCGCCAGGTAACCCTCTTTAGTCCCTAGTGGCTGGCACGGCTCCCTTGGACGCGGTGAGCCATTTGCATTTTTCGTTTCGTCACTTTGCGGTCACCTCGGTTCTCTCGGCTTGCGGCGTTCTGAACCACCTCACCTAGCGCCATTGGTACCATTAGGTGCGCAATGAGTATTGGGACTCATTTTAGGCGTTTGCTCGCACCGCCGCGGCGAGCCCAGCCGCGGCGGCCGTTCTCCTCCGACATTTTTGCGGACGAAAGCAGGGCGTTGGTTTGAGCGTCGTCATTTTGGACCGTCGATCCTTAGATCTACGGCCACGTTCGCGAGAAAATTTTGAATTCGTCGCGCGTCTCGATGCGTGGACCGTTGGATCTTAGATCAATGGTCGATGCGAGTCCGCGCGGGCGTTGGATCCCAGATCCACGGCTCGCGTCGCGCGTGAGCGTTCGGACCGCCGACGCTCCCATCCACGTGGGCCGTTGGATCCAGATCCAACGGCGGACGACCGATGTCGGATCGCGCGCGCTCAGACCAAAGTGGTCGTGGACCGTTGGATCTGATCCAGCGGTTAACGACGAGTTTTTGCGCGCGTTGCGTATGGCGTTGCGCTGGGACGCGGACCGTCGGATCGAGATCGGCGCTCCTCGTTCGACCACGTCATTTCTAAATTCGAATTTCGAGAGGATTTATTTATCAAGCGAAAAATGTGATAACTTGTAAAATGCATAACTAATTCATTTCAACTCCTTTTGGTTGATTCAAATTTTGTTGGTTATGTTTTTAACTCATCTTTAAGTTAAAAATGTTTCCAACCTCAGTATAGCTCAGAAAATTTTGCTAATGAATAGTAGCATTTTGATTTATAAAAGTGACCAAAATTGTTTTGGTCATATCTTTGGCATTAAGAATCCAAATCAATTGGTTCTTGTTGCTAAATTCTTTATAAATCATTATCTTGCTACTGTAAAATTTTGGAATTTTTGGAGAATGTTTACTGTTGGGTCTTTGTATTTTATTCGTTCTTATCGGTTGCTTTTGCTTTCGTTAGGATCAGAAGAGCACATTCATAATATTGTTGATCCTCAGCAACACCTTGACCCACACAAGCGAGGCAAGATATTTGATCATAAATGTCCCATTACTTTCAAAGTCTAATATCTTGTTTACAAATTATATGTATGCATTGCTTTTGTGTCCAATTATTTTTGCCTGTTTAGAGGTAGCTATTCCTAATGCATTGTTGCCATTAAAATGTTATCCCCTACCACAACCATAAGTTATTATCATCATTTGGTGAATTAGAGCCGGTGATTTAATTATGCTCTTTTCTTGTCTTTGCGATGTCATGCTTAGAAATGCTTAGCTACAGGTAGAATTGGCGGTTATCGACTTAGTCGATGACCTTGATCACACAAATCATTTTGTTTATTTTGGTTCAGCACTTTATGCTTTAGTTTTGTAACAACGAAAATGAAACAAAATGATTTGACAAACACAATGGCATGTTGGTGTGATTGTTGGGTTTGACAAGGAAAGGTGCCCAGTCCCTAAGGACCGAAAATGTTGCTAGCCATTGATCCAAGTACTTTTGCGTACTAACCACATGAGGGTTATATGGGACCCCTCTTGACGTAGTACTTTGGCGTGTGTTATCTCGAGTCGCAGGAGGGGTTGTGTGTGTTGTGTGAAACATGATATGTGTTCTCGGTGTTCTTGTGTTGGGTGTGCGGTGGTGGAGATTAGGGTAGGCTCTCCACCTCGAGGCGTCGTAGTTGTCCAAGGCTTTACTGCGAAGGGTAGTTGGCCGAGGCTTTACGATGACTCAGACACAGCGTATGGGTTTCTATCCATACAGGCGGCTCGTGAATAATTCACAATATTGGAAATGTCTCGTAGGACTTAGCCGTCTTGGCATACCTAAGGAAGTGTGCTTAATATGTGGCAAAAGGCGATCGACATGTGGGTAAGTTGGTACACCTGCGAGGATAAAACTATTCGAATAGCCTCGTCCTAGGTTATGGACACGCTTGGAGATTTCCATAAGATCTAGACTTCAACAACTGTTTTTGTTTTTAAAAAATTAAAACTTGACATGGTTGGCATGAATGGGTAATTCATGCTATTGTTGTGGTGACTAATGGTTAGTCACTTCGGAATTTATTTCTTGTTGTTGCTACTTGATTACTCTGTTTGTATCAAATAAAATCAGATTTGTTAAATGGCTTTCAATCTATTACATTATTGCAAATAAAACTTGCTTTATGCTTAAAAGTTTGAGTCCTAACCTGCTCCACTTAAATAAGCTTGCATGTAGTTATTGCATAGATCTGTTATCATTCTTATATATCTTGTGAGTACATTCAAAGTACTCACCCAGTTTTCTTTGAAATTTGCTTTTGTTCTGAGAGGAAGAAGGTGAGCCCCAAGGGCCTCACTTTTGTGAGTTGTCTTTGTGGATTCGACGACTAGCTTTGGCGGTCGGTCGGTTGCCTTGTGGGTTAAAGGCACACTGATTGGCTCTTTTGTTTTATAGCCATCTTATGGCACTTTTGCTTCCGCTGTTAAATTTCTTTATGCATTTGTCATTTGGCCGGTCGGCCTCTCTTTTGTAATGACTATCCTTTATTTATGTTATCCTCTGGTTTGTTGTTTATGTTTCGGTTCTATGTGAATGAATGGAATTGATGCATGAACTTTGTAAAGAGGTGTGTATACTGCACTCTGGGAAGTATACATGTCTCGAGTCTCGGATTACCTGATTTGTGATGCTAGGACCAAGTGGATGGTTAAGCATTACAAGCCGGATAAACCGGGGTCTCACACCAAAATCTTACAGCCTCACTACAACAACTACTTTATTTTAGAAGAAATCTACTACGCAATAAGACGTTACACCAAAACCCTTTCATCAAGGACATGCTATCATCCGACGATTTCCACAATCATATAGGCATAAGCCACCTATTAAATCATGTCAGCTCAACTCGTAGTGATTCTCAACACTACACCTTAACACATAACCATTGCACCCCAACCATCGTTGTTATCGACTGGCTTCATTAAAAAGTCTAGTTGCTACCAACTTTTCTTTGCGAATCACATGAATATTTACAAACACATATTCAACGGTTCCTCTTCATGTTTAGATTTCGGCCCAAATCACACTAGAATTTCAAGAATCAAAACCTTCCGTCGATCCAAAGTCTCAACAACACTACAACCAATTTCATCGCATCATTCTATATTGACGATCTGTCTAGGACTCCTCCCATAAACTCTTGATTCACCGATTTTCAATCCCTTCAACCTTTTGTACACCATTTCAACAATTAATCATACTAGGGAATATGTAAATCTAACAACCATATATGATCATCAAATAGCCAATTTTATGATAATTTCTGGGTTAATATCCGTTAAGGCAACGTTCAACCACATCCTTGTCATAACCATCTCCAATGGCCAGCTTAATCCACTGAGATCCATTATTCCAAATTACCTACCAAATTCCACAATCTTAATGATCAAACTAATTCATCAATATCTCACACTTCTTAGTTACCCTATTGATTTCAATTAGGGATAGATATACTCTTAATCACACTTCATCGTACAACTATTACAATGCAACAATGGATTGATCAACTACACTACCAAGGACATCATTTAGGATTCTTTATGTATTACGCTATTAACCCAACTTGATAACTCATACCAATCAGTTAATTTCTATGACCACCACTTGTTGCTTAAACATAAAAGACTTTACCAAAAGGGTTTTGACATTTTCTTTCCTAAAAGAGACTCAATAAACTTCAATACTCGATTTATCTCTAAGATAAATACGCAGGGTGAAAGCATCCATATGTTAAAGAACTTGCAGTAGAAAGACTTCATTATCCAAAACATCAAGCAAACAAATGAGTCATATTTTCCGATAAGAAAGACAGAGCTTCAATGAAAAGGTCAATCTTGACGGTTAACCACATTCACCAGCCACAAGAATAACTCAACAGTTGGAAAAATATTAGTTGCTGTAAGGGACAAATTAAACCAATAAAAACACATTAGTTGGTTTGTACCCACTAATCCATGAAAATTCATCAACCCACAACGGCTAATCAGAATATCCAAATGGAAACTCAAGAAAAACAACAAGCTTTCCTAAGGAGACCCATCCCCAACTTTCGTAACAAAGTTACTCAGAGTAAACACTTCCCTTTCTCCATACCACAAACCGTAGTACAACATGACCATACCTATGGCCATAACCACAATCTCTACGTCACAACATCTACTATCATCACAAATAACAATCACATAACCAAATCATAAGCATCCATAATCAATTCATATCAGCAATGATCAATGCGACATAACGGAAACGTAAATGCAATGCTTTGCCCATTCCCATCCTACTGTGCACCAGTGTGTCAAATTTTAAGTTGATTAACCACTAGCAATTTTTTTAATTAACCTATTCACCACAGACCTAAAGCCAGCTCTGATACCAACTGTAACACCCCGGCCTAGCCTGAGCATGGAATGCTACCACACTAACATAATTACAAATTAAACTAAGATATTTTGCTAATTTTTGACAGAATCTCCTTTGAATAGCTAACCTGTAACATCCCAAATGTGGATTTGTGTTTCAAATATAAGAAAATGAGAAGAAATTAAAACTTTTCTTGCATCTTGAAGTCCTTGATCATTTCTGTAATTTTTGGAAAGGAATTATGGAAATCAAAATCAAAATCCTCAATTGACTCCAATCAAAAACCTCCTTGGCAAAGATCTTGTGCCAAACTCAGGTAAACATTTTTCCTGAGCTCTAGGGATGACTTTGGACGCCTCTGAATTATTTCATGATTTTTAGAAATTATTTGATAATTTTGGGAGGCAAGTCAAAGCTTGGTCCAACCCTAATTCACACCTTCTGAAATTTCTGGAGAAAAATGCAGTGCATGAAAATCTCTGAAAATTTTATGTAAGGTTCATCCTGCAGTCAGCAGCATCCAGTTAAAATTTTATAAATTTTGGAGCTGGTTTACTACCTTAAACAAATTCCTCAAAATCAACTGTTAATTCAAACCTTAACTGGTTTCCACTGTTCCTTGGGTTCGAATCGGACTCGAGCTCGAGCCACTTGACTGGGTTCGATCAACTAACTGCACCGCCTCGGTCGTTTGGGTGCGAGCGTTGCGAGTCGTTGGATCGGCATCGAACGGCCCACGATCGCGTGAACGTTCGGACCATCCGAGCGCGCCGATCCATGTGAACCATAGGATTCTAAATCAAGGGCTCGGATTCGCGTGAACGTTCGGACCGTCCAAACGCCTCGCGCAACGTGAACCGTAGGATCCAAATCAACGGTCCAGGTTTAAGCGAACGATCGAATCATTACAATCACCTCGTTCTTTTTGAACCGTTCGATTTCAATCCAACGGTGGAAACGTTGTCTCCTTCCTCGGGTCAGAGCGCGCGTCTGAGTCCACTAATGGCGTGAGCAGAGGAGAAAGCGCGCAGCGTGGAGTCACCTCTGTGGTCACCTTTAAACGGCTATCTCCGCGCGCATTAAATGTCCGTCGTGCTCCTCCCCCAGAAGTCCATGATTCAACTGCTCCCATCGCCCTCAAGTGCTCTCATGGCAGTGTTGACCCGAAGGGAAAATATCGCCGTTGCTCTCTGCCATTCTTCTATTTAAGCTCTATTGCTTCACTCTTGGCTTCCTTTAGCACTTCCGCAACTCTAACTAGCACCCACGAGCGTGTTTGAGCTGCAATCACTCGAAATCAATTCGGACGCCATTGTTGAGCTTCGAGCTTCGGTGAAGGCGGTACAGCAGGGGCTCTCTCCTTTCAATTCTTGCTCCCTCTGCTCCATCTTTACTCTCTTGAGCTTAACCCTCACTCAATTTTGTTCTTTTCGCTCAGGGCTTGACTGAATTTGGAATTCCCCATTTCCGGTCGAAATCCGCATTTTTCTTCACCAGAGCAGACTCGACCCTTCTCTGGGCATTCTTTGTGCTCAGGTAACTCCTTATTAGTCCCTACTTGCTTGGCACCCGCTTACTTGGATCGCAGCAGAGCTCACTTGCGTTTTTCGTTTTCGGCCGTTTTGGGTCATCTCTGTCATCTCCGGCTTGCCGACGTTCTAGACCGCAGCAGCTAAAGTGGTTGGTTCCATTGGGTGCGCCAGGTTGTTAAGAACCCATTTTGGGCATTTGCTCGCACCGCCGCGGCCAGAGTCGCCGGCGATGATCCTCTCTTCACCGTCGTTTTGTCGGATGACAACAGGGACGAGTTTTTGAACGTGATTCGATGTAGACCGTCGATCCTTAGACCTACGGCCCAAGATCGTGCGAAAGTTTGAATTGATCGCACGCCTTGGTCAGTGGAACGTTGGATCCAAGATCAACGGTCCCGATGCGAGTGAACGTTCGGACCATCCGAACGATTCGATCCGCGTGGATCGTTGGATCCAAGATCAACGGCTCATGTGCGTGTAAACGTTCGGACCGCCGAACGCCCCGATCCACGTGAACCGTTGGATCCAAATCCAACGGTGAGCGTTTAGGGTTTGTGACTCGCGCGTGCGCGCATTATCCCGTGGACTTGGACCGTTGGATCCAAGATCAACGATCCAAGTTCGTCCACGTCGTTTTAATTTCTGATTTTCCCGAAAGGATTAATTGTTAACTGAAAAAGGTAGTTAACTTGTAAAATGCATAACTATTTCATTTTAATTCCTTTTCGGTTGATTCAAATTTTGTTAGTTATGTTTTTAACTAAGCTTTAATCTAAAAATGATTCTAACCTCAGTATATCTCCAGAAAATTTTGCTAAAATGTAGTGCAATGAATAGTAGCATTTATGATTTATAAGGCTGAGCAAAATTGTTGTGCTCATATCTTTTGCATTAAGAATCCAAATCAATTGGTTCTTATTGTTAAATTCCTTATAAATCATGCTCTTGCTGCTGTAAAATTTTCAGAATATTTGGAGAAAGTTTGTTGTTAAGTCTTTGTATTTTCTTCGTTCATATCGGTTCTTTTTCGCTTTCTCGTTAGGTTCCGAAGAGCACGTTGATAACTTAAGTGATCCTCCGCAACATCTTGAACCACAGCAAACAGGTAAGCAGTTTGATCATGTTAATCCCAGTATTTTTCAAGTCTAATATATTGATTTCAAATTGTATGTATGCGTTGCTATTTTGTTGTTAAACTATAGTTAGTATCCTATAGTTGCATAATTTGTAGGAATAGATTATCCTCTACTACCATGAGCCTAGGTTATTTGTTGTTATTTGAGTTCGATGGATGAGCTCTTGTCACTTAGTAGATTGCGAATTGAAATTGCTTAGAAATGCTTAGTTTCGGTAGTAATGGGCGATCATCGATTTTAGTCGATGATCTTGATCACATATCTAATTATTATTCTATTATGTCCAGCACTTGTGCTTTGTTACTTTGTAAAGTCAAAAACTAAAATAAAATTATTTTAGACTTGGGCGCAATGGTATGTTGGTGTGATCTGTTGGTGTGAATGGAATGGTGCCTAGGTCATCAAGGACCGAGTTACTTGTGTCACTAAGCCAAGCGATTTTGCGTGCTAACCATGCGAGAGGGATATGAGACCTCTCTTGACTAAGTACTTTGGCGTGTGTTATCTCCGAGTCGTAGGAGGGGGTTGTGTGTGTGGTGTGAAAAAGGATATGTGTTCTTGTGTTGGGTGTGCGGTGGTGGAGATTCCGGGTATGCTCTCCACCTCGAGGGGCGTCGTAGTTGTCCAAGACTTTACCCGTGAGGGGTAGTTGACCGAGGCTTTACGATGACTCCGACACAACGTATGGGTTTCTATCCATACGGGCGGCTCGCAGTTAATGCACAATATTGGAAATGTCTCGTAGGACTTAGCCGTGCTGCAAGCATACCTAAGGGCGTGTGCTTAATAGCTTGACAAAAGGCGATGCAGCGTGTGGGTACATTGGTACACCCCTGCAGGGATAAAACTATTCGAATAGCCTCGTCCTAGGTTATGGACATGCTTGGTAAGGTCGTGCAAGAACTAGACTACAACCTTTTAAAATTAAAATTTTGACTTGGTTGGCATGAATGGGCAATTCATGCTATTGTTGTGGTGACTAATGGTTTAGTCACTTCCAGGATTGTTGTTGTCATCTATCTACTGTTATATTGTTGTCTTTTACTGTTATTTGAACATTAAAAATAGATTTGTCAACTTGCTTTTAAAGGTACTACATTATTGCAAATAAAGATTGCTTTGTGCTGAAAATGAAACATACAGCCTCCACTTAAATAAGCTTGCATGTAGCATATGTTGTAATACTCCGAAAAATAATAATAATATTAATAATTGTGTCTTAAGGGTCGGAGCGTAATTAATTAAATAGCAACAATAAATAATTAATTAATAACGTCTTTAAGGGCTTGTGCGTAATTAAATAAAAGGAATTTGGGAAAATAGAATTTCAGAATTTTTAGAGCTATATAAATAGTTTGTGGGTTTTTAGAAACCCTAGCAGCGTTTCTTTTCTTTTGTTTTTCTTCCACCTTGCCCGGTAGATCTTTTCTTACGGCGTGTACTGCGTTGCCACTCTGCGTGTTTTCCTGCGCAAGATCGCGGCCGTGCCCTTGACCAAACCGGTGACGCCGAACCGAGTCCTGCGGATCTGTGCGGCGTCTGCTGCGCTTCTAACCGATCATTTGTTTTCTGCTGCATTTGCCAAGTTACGCTTCTGCTTTGCCCCTTCTTTGACGAGTTCTTTGCATGCGAGTGAGTGTCACGCGTGGGCACCTCATTGGTTGATGACGCACGCACTGGTGACTTAGGCGGTGAGTAAGACTTTGTGTTTTTTCTTTCCTGGTTCCTTGCTCAGCCACAACTAAGAATGGGAGTTCAATTCGGTGTCTTCTTTGTGATTGGTTAACCAATGGGAGGTGCCATGCAAGTGCATGTGATTAGTGGAACTAATTACTTTAGATTGAGTTAAGAGTTGGGAATAGAAAAGTGTATACTGTATAGTGGAAGATGAAGTGATGAATTGGATATTGCTAAGTAGAAGTTAACTAGTTGGCCGTAGCATTTCGTGCACGCAGACTAGAGTGTTTGGTCGGAACATTAAGGAAAATTAATATGATGTTTGTAGTCGGAGGTATCGATTAATAGATTTGTTTAACCTGCCGTTCTGTTGAACGATTTATTCGGGTACCTTAATGGCAAATTTTGGAAATCTCATCTACTAGTTAATTGTAGATAATTTCGATATCTTTCTATAGCATATTTTACCATGTCAATCGGACAAGTAGAATTCGAGTTATGATTTTCGGAAGACTGCTGTTTTTACGGTTGTCGTCTTTCGGCGCTGTTTTGGTAGACTGTAGATTAAAAATAGTAAATAGCTTAATTAGAGTTTTTGATCTACATGAAAGTTGTAGATAATAGTCCAATGGTTCTGTAGAATCTGAGAACACGCATTTTGGTTGAGTAAAACAAAAGTTATGAATTTAATAAGACTGCTGTTCCGAAGCGGACAGACCGACTTTCTGGGCTAAATACGGAGGGTTAGATGATTTAATTAGAAGACTTTGTAATCTAAGAAAATGTGGAGAATTTTATAAAGAATCCAGATTGGGGTGGTTTGTGGTGATCGGACTTTCGAGTCAAAAGTTATGCTCTTTTTAGTAACCGGACAGCAATGGGTAGCTTTTCGATACCGGCGTAACGTGGTATATTTGGGGACGTGTAGGGGCGTTGTATATTGATTGTTATTCTTATGATGCTGTAGCTTGTATTGAGATGTGTGTATTTAATATAGGAGAGGCGTCGTGCTTGTTGCCGTCTTCTAATCAAATTGTGCGTCGCAACTAGTAAAGGCAAGTGCATGGTAGACAGCGATCAATGATCGATCACTGTTTTCTTTATCTTCTATTACCATTATTGTTGTGCTTTTATTCTGTTTAATTGCAAACAAATAATTGGTATGTTTATATCTTTGTTGACAAGCATGATGAAAAGTTGGATATGATGTTTATGATGGAGTTTGCATGTTTGCATTCATAAGCATCTTTGCATATGAGCAGGTGATCATGAATGATCACAACTCCACGGGAGTGGAGGAGGTCCCCGATCCTTTTGGAGGAACGGGCTTGAGAGTGAATGTTGTCGCGAGCATTCACTCACGCTATACCGGTATACGCGAAAGAAGTGCATGTGGACATGTAGATTAGATTTGCATTAATACATGAGATTAATGGATGTGAATCAAATAGAAGTACTTGTGATGATAATGAAGTTATTGAATGCTGTTGATTTATTATTGTTCGTTGTTTATGGATGTGTTTGCTGAGTCGTGGACTCACCCTTGCTCTATTGTTGTCTTTAGGTGATCTTGAGGATGCCGTGGTGAGAAGCGAGTAGAGCACATGGACAACACATGATCATTTACCTTCATAATCTTTTCATTCACAATTGGTTTATAATTGGACATGTTAGAGGTTGAATAAAGTTTAGGATATCATTTGGACTAGACTATTTGCTTTATTGATTTGGACTCATTGGTTGATGCTACTTTGGGTTATTTACCCATTGCTTATTTATTACCACATGATCCATAATTATGCATTGCTCTTTTGTGGTCCATGGATTTGATTATCATTGTTTTCTTGCTGTATTTATATAGTGTGTCAATATTTATTAATTGGAAGGTAGTTTAGTGGCATTCGGGCTCGGTGTTAAATTTGGGTGTATTCTGATTAGTATCGAGCGGGCTTTAGGTCCGTGGTGAATAGATTAACAACTTAGGCAAATTAAAATTGTTAAAATTTGTTTTAGTTTAGTAAATCAACTAAAATTTGCTAATGGTTAACTAACCTAAAATTTGACACACTAGTGCACAGTAGGTTAGAGAGAGGTACGAATATAGTTTTTACGCTTCCGTTATGTTGTTTATTGATGGATGAGTTTATTTTGAGCTTTGAGCTCATTGTGTATTGTTGATTGTGGTTGATAGCTATGCCGAGGGGTAGAGGACGTGGTCGTGGTGGCGTGATGCGTGGAGGTCGTGGTCGCGGGCGAGGTTCCGTGGAGCCACCTCTGTGTGATTGAGTCGATGGTCGAGGGGTTCTTTGTTGACCCGCCTCGGTTGGAGTCCAAGATGAAACCCCGCTTTCTTTGAGAGAGTTGGTGGGAGAGATCCGTGCTCTTCGTCGCCAGTGGATATTTGGTGGGAGGTCGTGTTGTCTTCGAGGACCGCCACTCAAGGTCCGATCACTTGGGAGGACTTTGTTGATCAGTTCAAGGAAGTTCTACCCTACTCTTTTGTTGAGAAGATGGAGGTTGCCTTGACGACCTTTGCTCGAGGGAAGAGGTCTATTCTTTGAGTATGAGGTGAGTTCAACAACTTGGTTCGCTTTGTCCCTTGATGCGAACGATGATCCGCAGAAGCCAAGAGGTTCCGTCGGGGTCTCAATCCCGAGTATCGACATGTGTTGGGAGCTACTCCACTCCGTGATTACAGACTGTGGTGGAGCAAGCCGGGGGCATGGAGTTGGAGATGCTGACTCACAAAGGCGACAAGCCTCTGTGGGTGGTAGTTTCGTGGTGACGAAGAGGAGCTCAGTGAGGAAGTGGGTCTGTTGACACCGCTTTCAAGAAATTCAAGGAGGACGCGCATCTTTCAAGTCTAAGCGATCGAGGCCGTTCTCTTCTTGGCGCCTCGTCCTTTGCAGTACTCGGCTCTTCGTCTGTTCGAGGCGGGGCATGCTTTGCTTTAAGTGCGGTGATGGACACTGCTGGCTGAAAGTGCACTTGACGGGTGATTGCCGTCCGTGTGGCCGACGGGTCACAAGGAGCGGGTGTGTCGCCGAACCCGCTTAGCGTGATCAAGTGGGAGCCGTGCCATCTTCTTCTTGATGGGTCTGCTCGAGGATCTTTCGGATGATGATCGCTCCTCGGCGATGCCATTTTTTGACTTGGGCGCCTCGGTGGGTACTATCGGCGGCCGCCACCTTCGCACCGCTTCGGGTTGCCACGACGGCTTTACCGCACCGCCACAAACAGATTGTCGGGGCTCGCCGCCCGCCGTCGTCGTCTTCTTCGCCATGGCGCCACAGGAGTGTACGCCATGCCCACCGCAGAGTCCGCTGGTCGCCCCGACGTGGTGACAGGTACATTGCTTGTGGATTCGTTTGATGCTTTAGTCCTTTTGATTCGGGGCTACCTTTTCGTTTGTGTCGACGGCGTTTGCTAGGAGAGCGAACTTGAGTATGCTCGGATTTCTCGATCGATGTTAGTTAGTTCTCCGGGGTATTATTGCTAGTTCTCTTGTTTGTCCTCGGTGTTCTATTATTATTGATGGAGACAAGTTCACGGCGAATTTGATAGTTGTACAAATGGAGCCGTTCGACGTTATCTTGGGTATGGATTGGTTGCACTCTTATCGAGCCGTGATATCTGTTTCGTAGAACGATCTGCATGCGCACCTCGTGCGGGAGACTTTGACTTTTCAGGAGTGCGCCTCGCGCTCTCTTCGATGTTGGTCGGATCGTTCCCGGTCGGTCGCGGTGAAATCGGACTTCTTTTAGCTCTTCTTTGAGAAACCGAGCGTGGCCTCGCAGATTGAGGAGATTCCGGTGGTTAGTGATTACCGGATGTGTTCCCGGTGATCTTAGGGTTTGCCACTGCGAGGCGTGGAGTTTCGTATTGATCTTGTTCCGTACTCGTCCCATCTCGATGTCTCCATATCGATTAGCACGTCCATTTCGGACGAGTTGAAGAAGCGATTGGATGATTTGTTGGCTAAAGGTTTGATCAGCGTAGTGTATCGCCGCTGGGAGCTCTGCTACATTCACAGAGAAGAAGGATGGGAGTTGGCGCATGTGTATTGATTACCGCGCGCTTAATGCAGTCACAATCAAGAACAAATATCCATTGCCTCGCATTGAGGACTTGTTTGATCGGTTGAATGGAGCTCAAGTATTCTCCAAGATCGATCTCCAGTCAGGGTATAATCAAATCCGTGTGCGTGAGCAGGATGTAGAGAAGACTGCTTTCTCCACCAGGTATGGGCATTATGAGTATAAAGTTA
Source organism: Hsuehochloa calcarea (assembly GCA_036346395.1). NCBI lineage: Eukaryota > Viridiplantae > Streptophyta > Magnoliopsida > Poales > Poaceae > Hsuehochloa > Hsuehochloa calcarea. Next base: position 5,630,788 of record CM070605.1, on the reverse strand, counting down.
TGTCTTTTGGATTGACTAATGCACCTGCCATTTTTATGGAAACCATGAACAACATGTTGCACGAGTATCTAGATGATTTTGTGGTGGTGTTTATTGATGACATTCTTATCTATTCCAAGACCAATGAGGATCATGAGCGTCATTTGAGGCTGGTTTTAGAGACTTTGAGAGAGCACAAGTTCTATGCTAAGTTGAAGAAGTGTGAATTCTGGATTTCAGAAGTGGGTTTTCTGGGTCATGTGATTAACCCTCAGGGCATTGCTGTTGATCCTAGTAAGGTCTCCACAGTGGTGGATTGGAAGAGGCCGACTAGTGTGAAGGAGGTGAGGAGTTTCTTGGGATTGGCTGGTTATTATCGGCGTTTTGTGCAGGATTTCTCTATCATCGCCAAACCGATGTCTCACTTACTCGAGAAAGGTGTGAGATTCCGGTGGGTGATGAGTGTGAGCGCAGATTTACGCATTTTGAAGGACAAGGTTGGTGACCTCTCCTATTCTCACTCTTCCCGGCCGGGAAGCGGTTCACGATCTTTTGAGATCGTCTCGAGTGGGTCTTGGCGTGTTCTCATGCAAGACGGTAAGGTGATTGCTTATGCGTCGAGGCGATTAAAGAAGCACGAGCAAAATTATCCCACTCATGATTTGGAGTTGGTGCGGTTGTTTTTGCTCTCAAGATTTGGAGGCATTATCTATCTGGCGAGCCTTGTGATATTTTCACGGATCACAAGAGTCTCAAGTATATCTTCACTCGAAGGATCTGAATTTGAGGCAAAGGAGGTGGTTGGAGTTGATCAAGGATTATGATCTTACTATTCAAGATCATCCGAGCAAGGCCAATGTTGTTGCGGATGCTCTTAGTCGCAAGGCGACTCGCTACTCTAGATTGCCTTATTGCTGATTTTGATCGCATGGGAATATCTTATTGTTATGCGGGCACATCACATGTTGAGACACGATTGATTCTTGAGTCGACTATTCCGGGCCAAAGTGGAAGCACTGCAGAGTGACCGGTTATTACGGGAGGTTAGGAAGCGCCCGGATGAAGGCAAAGAGGGTGATTTTAGTATGGATGATTACGGTACTTTGAGGTTTAAAGGCGCCTTTGCGTCGCATGAAGCGGAGGTCAAAGATGATATTTTGAGGGAGGCACATCGCACTCGTGCATAATCGCTCATCTGGTGAGACTAAGATGTATCGAGATCAAAACAGAATTTTGGTGGAAAAGAATGAAGGTGGACATTGCTAACTATGTGGCTTCTTGTGGTGTTTGTCGCAAGTGAAAGTCGAGCACAAGCGTCTGCGCAGGTTGTTGCGACCTTTGGAGGTACCCAGTGGCCTTGGGATGATATCTCTATGGACTTTGTGGTGGCGTTGCCTCGTTCGCCGCGAGGAAGGACCTTGATTTGGGTAGTGGTGGATCGATTCAAGAATCTGCGCACTTCATCCCTATTCGCACAACAAATTCAATGAGTGATCTAGCTCCTATTTATGTGCGTGAGATAGTAAGGCGCATGGTGTGCCCAAGACCATCGTTTACGCAGAGATGCGGAGTTTGTCTCCAAGTTACGGGAGAGTCTGCGAGTGCATTGGGCACAACCGTCTTAGTCTGACATTTCACCCTCGACGGATGGGCGATCGAGCGGACCATTCGGACTTTGGAGGACATGTTGCGATCTTGTGTTCTATCTTGGAAGGGTAGTTGGGAGGACCATTGCCACTTGCGAGTTTGCTTATAATAATAGTTACCATTCGAGATTAGAGCGCGTCATTTGAGGTTCTCTATGGCGGAAGTGCGATCGCCGCTTTGTTGGGATGCGATTGGAGAGAAGGCAATTTTGGGTCGGATGGATTCAAGACCGTTGAGCGTGTGGCCATGGTGAGGCGAGAATCATTAGCGGCTCGAGTAGTAGATGAAAAGTTATCTTGATTTGAGGAGGCGTGACTTGGAGTTTGCGGTGGGTGACCAGTGCTCTTGAGAGTGTCTCCCACTAAAGGCATTGTTCGGTTTGGTACGGAGGAAGCTTAGCCCGAGGTACGTTGGACCGTTCTCGATTATTGCAAGAATTGGGAAGTTAGCCTACCGCTTGGACTGCTCGAGTCCATGCGTGGAGTTCATAATGTGTTTCACGTCTCGATCTTTGAGAAAGTTTTGAGAGACCAGAGCATAAGATTTCATTAGAGCGTGACTATTGAGCAAGACCTCACGGTTGAGTCGCGTCCGTGGCGCGATACGGAGAGGTCGGAGCGATCTTTGAGGCACAAGACGTTGGTATACGTTAAGGTCTTTGTGGACGATCGGTCAGAGAGAGGCGACTTGGGAGTTGGAGTCTCGCATGCGCGAGCAATATCCGGAGTTGTTCACATCGGGTACGTGTTATTTTGTTGTTTAATTTCAGCTGTGCAGTTTTTCTTTGAGTAGAAAGGCGAGTAGAATTCGGGGTCGAATTCTGTTAAGGGGGGTAGAATGTAATACTCCGAAAAATAATAATAATATTAATAATTGTGTCTTAAGGGTCGGAGCGTAATTAATTAAATAGCAACAATAAATAATTAATTAATAACGTCTTTAAGGGCTTGTGCGTAATTAAATAAAAAGAATTTGGGAAAATAGAATTTCAGAATTTTTAGAGCTATATAAATAGTTTGTGGGTTTTTAGAAACCCTAGCAGCTTTTCTTTTCTTTTGTTTTTCTTCCACCTGCTTGGTAGATCTTTTCTTTTTACCGTCGTCTTGTTGCGTTGCCGCTCTGCGTGTTTTCCTGCGCAAGATCGCAGCCGCGCCGATAAACCAAATTGACGCCGAACCGAGTCCTCGCGGATCTGTCTTGCGTCGTTCTTTGCGCTTCTGCCGATCATTTTTTCCTGCCACGCCAAGTTACGCTTCGCTGCCGCCTCTCACGACGAGTTCTTTGCATGCGAGTCTTTCGCTTGCGTGGGCACCTCATTGGTTGATGACGCACGGCCGGCTGACTTAGGCAGGTGAGTAAGACTTTGTGTTTTTTCTTTCCTGGTTCCTTGCTCAGCCACAACTAAGAATGGGAGTTCAATTCGGGTGTGCTGCTGTGATTGGTTAACCAATGGGAGGTGCCATGCAAGTGCATGTGATTAGTGGAACTAATTACTTTAGATTGAGTTAAGAGTTGGGAATAGAAAAGTGTATACTGTATAGTGGAAGATGAAGTGATGAATTGGATATTGCTAAGTAGAAGTTAACTAGTTGGCCGTAGCATTTCGTGCACGCAGACTAGAGTGTTTGGTCGGAACATTAAGGAAAATTAATATGATGTTTGTAGTCGGAGGTATCGATTAATAGATTTGTTTAACCTGCCGTTCTGTTGAACGATTTATTCGGGTACCTTAATGGCAAATTTTGGAAATCTCATCTACTAGTTAATTGTAGATAATTTCGATATCTTTCTATAGCATATTTTACCATGTCAATCGGACAAGTAGAATTCGAGTTATGATTTTCGGAAGACTGCTGTTTTTACGGTTGTCGTCTTTCGGCGCTGTTTTGGTAGACTGTAGATTAAAAATAGTAAATAGCTTAATTAGAGTTTTTGATCTACATGAAAGTTGTAGATAATAGTCCAATGGTTCTGTAGAATCTGAGAACACGCATTTTGGTTGAGTAAAACAAAAGTTATGAATTTAATAAGACTGCTGTTCCGAAGCGGACAGACCGACTTTCTGGGCTAAATACGGAGGGTTAGATGATTTAATTAGAAGACTTTGTAATCTAAGAAAATGTGGAGAATTTTATAAAGAATCCAGATTGGGGTGGTTTGTGGTGATCGGACTTTCGAGTCAAAAGTTACGCTCTTTTTAGTAACCGGACAGCAATGGGTAGCTTTTCGATACCGGCGTAACGTGGTATATTTGGGGACGTGTAGGGGCGTTGTATATTGATTGTTATTCTTATGATGCTGTAGCTTGTATTGAGATGTGTGTATTTAATATAGGAGAGGCGTCGTGCTTGTTGCCGTCTTCTAATCAAATTGTGCGTCGCAACTAGTAAAGGCAAGTGCATGGTAGACAGCGATCAATGATCGATCACTGTTTTCTTTATCTTCTATTACCATTATTGTTGTGCTTTTATTCTGTTTAATTGCAAACAAATAATTGGTATGTTTATATCTTTGTTGACAAGCATGATGAAAAGTTGGATATGATGTTTATGATGGAGTTTGCATGTTTGCATTCATAAGCATCTTTGCATATGAGCAGGTGATCATGAATGATCACAACTCCACGGGAGTGGAGGAGGTCCCCGATCCTTTTGGAGGAACGGGCTTGAGAGTGAATGTTGTCGCGAGCATTCACTCACGCTATCTGATATCGCTGAAAGAAGTGCATGTGGACATGTAGATTAGATTTGCATTAATACATGAGATTAATGGATGTGAATCAAATAGAAGTACCGTGATGATAATGAAGTTATTGAATCTTTGTTGATTTATTATTGTTCGTTGTTTATGGATGTGTTTGCTGAGTCGTGGACTCACCCTTGCTCTATTGTTGTCTTTAGGTGATCTTCGAGGATGCCGTAGCTGAGAGCGAGTAGAGCACATGGACAACACATGATCATTTACCTTCATAATCTTTTCATTCACAATTGGTTTATAATTGGACATGTTAGAGGTTGAATAAAGTTTAGGATATCATTTGGACTAGACTATTTGCTTTATTGATTTGGACTCATTGGTTGATGCTACTTTTGGTTATTTACCCATTGCTTATTTATTACCACATGATCCATAATTATGCATTGCTCTTTTGTGGTCCATGGATTTGATTATCATTGTTTTCTTGCTGTATTTATATAGTGTGTCAATATTTATTAATTGGAAGGTAGTTTAGTGGCATTCCAGGCTCAGTGTTGGGCTGGGGTGTTACATATGTATAGGTCTGTTATTCTACACGTAAGTCTTGCGGAGTACAATTTTTGTACTCATTTGCTTTGCTTAACTATTTTATTGCAGAGGAGGAAGGTGAGCCCCAAGGGCCTCACTTTTGTGAAATGTGCTGCGGGTTCGACGACTAGCTTGGCGGTCCGGTCGGTTGCCTTGTGGGTAAAGGCACACTGATTGACTCTTTTGTTGATAGCCATCTTATGGCGCTTTTGCTTCCGCTATTCAATTCTCTTATTTATATGTATTTGGCCGATTGGCCTCTCTTTTGTAATAACTATCCTTTATATATTTTAACTTCTGGTTTGTTGTTGTGCTTCGGTTCTATGTGAATGAATGGAATTGATGCATGAATTTTGTAAAGGGGTGTGTATACTGCATTTCTGGGAAGTATACATGTCTCGAGTCTCGGGTTATCTGATTTGTGATGGTAGGACCAAGTGGATAGTTAAACATTACAAGCCCGATAAACCGGGGTCTCACATAACCATACCGGAGGTTTGCACAACTAACAATAACGATAAACAATTATCCAAATGCACAGTCTAAAACATAACCATAAAAAGAAACATCCATAATATGCTAATCAACCCTATCAGAAGTTATCCAAGCCATAAAGCATAATAAAAGAAAACCTCAAGCAATTTTTCTCAAATTCTAAATTATCATTCTATTTGTTTATTCAACAGAGAATTGGTTTGTGCCAATGTGCATCCAAGCTTAAATATACTCCCTCCCATGCATGCCGATCACAAACGGGGTACCTAAAAAAACACAACATCAGCAAGAGTGAGTCAGGACTCGAAGAAAGTACATTTAGCAAGACAATAACATAAACAATCAGTAACCATCATCATCCATCCACAATTCTCAATAATAAACCTTTCATATGCTCATGCTATGCAAGTTGCTCAATCTGCACTTTTTTCTTTTCTCTTTTTATATATACAGGTATTGCGGTGTTCTGGCGTCGTTGTTCACTCATGCCTGCGTTATCAAATGCGAGGATCCATTGCCCATATCTTAAATATGGAGATCTCAATGCTGACCGTGAATAGCTCAACTCGTAGTACAGTTAATTTAGTGAAACCGATTTCCACTTTTCGATAAAAAAAAATCAAAGACCTAGATACGCTACAGAGTACCATTCATACTCACACAACACTGTATTCACGCGGTGATCTTGTTCTGCTCCGCTCTTCGGCGCTCACGTCCCCCTCGGTATCAATTGTGGACGCCGAGACGGAACCCAAAAGAGCAACCTTGCCCCGAACCCTTCCCACTGTACACCCACCCACTGCTTCATGGCCCCACACCTCCTCCCATGCTCACCGGTCCACGCTCCGATCCATAGACCCGGTCCACGCGCTCCCGGGCCCTAGTTGACAGAATAATTTCCCATCACCGGAGGAGAACCCCTCGCCTACGCGCTCGCCAGCGCCCCCTCGCTACTGCAGCCCCACCCCACCTGGATGGGCCCCACCTGTCAGGGGTACGTGACGCTCGCGTGTCGCTTCTAGCCCTGGTTCGCGCGGCGGTCCACCACGCGGAAGGCCGCCTCCATTTCCCCCCATCTCATCCCCCTCTCTCTCTCTCTCTCTTCTCCTGGTGGCGAAGGATTCGATTCACCGGGAGACCCTCCGATCTCGCGAGGCGCCGCCGCGCGGAGGTGAGACCTATCCCTATCTCCTTTTTCCGCCCCAATTCAAGCTCCCCGTCTCCACTTCGCTCGGCTAGGATTAGTATTCCGTTCGGTTGGGCTGGGTTTCCATCTGGTTTGATTCGTGCAGTTCCGAATTTTGTGCTGTGGTTAGGGCAGCGGCGCAATTTGGCTGTTCCGGGAGCAGCGATTGGCTTAGGTTTAGATCGGCGCATGGGCCTTGGAATTCGCGGTCTTCTCGATTAGTGATTAATTAGTTGGTTATGTAGAAGGATTTGCACGAAGTCAGTTTTAGTTTTGATGAAGGGTTTGATATCTGGACATGAGGATTTCATTTACTTCCTGCTGAAATTTTGTGAATTTCATTGCAGTTATGTGGTTTTTGCTCTAAAAAAACATTTATGTGGTCAAAGGTTTCTTTGCTGCGATGAGCCGGCCTGAACTTTTTTTTTAATTGCAGATGCGTCAGTCCTAGGAAAGGAGGAAATTTCAGAAGTCGTCAAGAAAGGTATTGCGAGTACCAGAGTGGAGGATCATTTTGACGGTGGGAGCAGAGCTTTGTGCGCGTTGGTAGATGGAGAAAATAACCAACAACCAGCACTACAGTTCTGGGGTTCCAGTAACCGTGCCATCACCTCTGCCCGCTATACCAGCCGCCCTGGAGGAAAGCTTCCCAAGGCTTCCGGATGCGCACAATCAAACTACTTTTGCTCCTCTTCATGGGCAGTTTCACTTCAGTACTGGATCTGTTGGGCCTTTGAGTTCGCCCCCGGCCATAAGGTTCTCTTCGGTTTCAAACCCAGAGCAATATACTAGTGCCAGTCCTTATAATTCTCAACCACCAAGTACTGGATGTTCTTCAACTCAGAATTATGGATCACAGTATGGAAGCTTGGAACCTTCCTTAACCAATTTTCCAAGAGACGTTGGACCAACGTGGTCCCCTGATCCAGTTGAGAGCATGCTTGGATACTCGGATGATGTCCCTGGTGGGAACAATTTGACTGAAAGCGGTTCTATTGCAGCTACAGATGAGCTTGCTAAGCAAACTGAATGGTGGACTGATTTTATGAATTATGATTGGAAGGACGTTGTTGATAACACAGCTGGCACCGAACCTCAATCACAGGTATGCCAGTTGGTTCTGTCATTTTGGTGGGTGGATTTGAGAAGTAACAACTGCTCTTCTTTAACTACTGAACTATTTCCCTCTTATTCGTGTTAACTATTTCCTAACTGCACTGTTGGTTCATTTAATGAATTAGTGTTGTGTTCTTTGTCAGCTAGTTGCTGATGAAGCAACAAGTCCATAATCATTGTTTATTGATTTTTCTGAAAAATCCTTTTGTTTTCTGGAACTTGTGTTTGACAATCAGACAATGTCATTATTGGTCTTGTTTGATGCATATTGTGTATGATAGTATATCAGATTTGTATAGCTCCAGCTCTTAAAATCTTTCAGCTTATAACTGCTGCTTAACCATTCATGATGTGGTGATACAGGTTATCGCAGATGAAACTGTTCTTAGAAGTGACATGCAAACCAAACAAAATCTGCACTTTTCCGGGTTTAACCACTATAGTATAGAGTTTGACAAAATCAAAGTTTTGAACTGGGCATCCTTATAGTCATGGTGTTGTTTGACATTTAGACAGTGCTAGATTATGCATTGCAAGATAAAATTATGCAGTAGATGGTACCTGATATTTTTCTTGGATGCATATAACCAAGCAACAAGTATGATGACTAAGCTGCATCTAGAGTTGTAAACAAACTCATATCAAATGAGCCCAGCTAGGCCTGAATTTATTCAAGTTGCATTAAAGGCTTCAGCTTGAATTATGTATGTGCACAAATTATTGGAGCTTTGCTTGAGGGAAGCTTGAAGAGGCTCCAGGTTTGCTCAACAGAAGCTTGACAACAGCATTAAAATCTGTAAGATCTCAAGCTCAAATCAAGCTCGAGATTGGCTAAAACATGCTAGTTGTGTGCAAACTGAAAATCAATATGGCCAAGTTGCTTGGCTTGAATAGGCTTGGTTCCCAGGGGGACTCATTTTCTTAAAAGCATAATGTACACATACTTGTGAACTTATCCAAGACAAACTTGGTTAAACCTAAGGTAATCTCTATTTTGGTTTCGAGTTGATATAAGGGACAAGCTTAGCTCATTTCTGGCACAGTCAACTTCCAGCTGAGCTAGAATTCAAGTTTATCTTGGCTGGGTCATATTTTTGTTGACATCCCTAACTGCACCATGCTATTTATTTATTTTTGATAATTTCTGCAAAATAGTTCAATTCTAGCCTTCTAGATGTTTTAAACATGGGATTGACTGGTGCTTTATATGTGCTTCAACATAGGTTGGACCACCTGCACAATCATCCATCGCAGTTCACCAATCAGCTACCCAACAAACAGTTTCGTCTCAATCTGGAGAACCTTCTGCAGTTGCTGCACCCTCACCCACTGCCGGCTCCAATACCTCGAAGACACGCATGAGATGGACTCCTGAACTTCATGAGTGCTTTGTGGATGCTGTCAATCTACTTGGTGGCAGTGAAAGTGCGTTTAGTTTGAATACATTTTTTTTCTTCCCAGGATTGAACTTATGAATTTTGACATTTATTTTAAATTCCTGTAGAAGCTACTCCTAAGGGTGTGCTGAAGCTAATGAAGGCAGATAATTTGACCATTTATCATGTAAAAAGTCATCTTCAGGTCTGTCAATTGGCTCTATTGCTGCATATTATTGAAATGAAAGAAAATTTATTATTCTATTTGATTTTGAGGTCAAGTTATTTTGTAGAAATACAGAACTGCTCGATACAGACCAGAGTTATCTGAAGGTCTGCCGTGTTCCACTCCCATGTATTCTATTTTCTGTTTATTTCTTGCTGCAGTTTCCTTTAATACTGTGCCTTGTTCATCAATTTGAGATTTTCAGGTTCGTCAGAAAAGAAGGTGGCCTCAAAAGAGGATATACCATCTCTAGACCTGAAAGGGTAAGTTTGCAACCTACATGAAACTCATTTAACTTGTCTTGATGATACTGATGTTACAGGTCACGATAAAACTGAATACACTCTTGTGTTTTATTTTATTTAGAATGTCTGATCTGGAAACATGTATACGATCATATTGTCAGCAAAAGTAGTTCAGTGAATGAGGACAATGAAAAACAGTGTTGCTTGCAAGAACAAAAGCACAAACAGTTTGTAGATCAAACATTAAACATATTTTGTTGAGCAGCAATCTGTTTAGGTCATAGGCCACTGCTATTCATTATAACACTATGTTCCTTGCTGAAAGTGGCTTAGAAGCGATTCATTATTGCCAGTAGATATTCATGAAACTCATTCCTGCTCCTTTGTTGGTCTATGCTTTTTATTTAATTTCACAGGTTTCTCCTTGGGTGTGCTTTTCTCTTTCTGTTTTATGTCTGTTGTTTCTTCCTGTCACATGCAACTGAATCTGATGAACAGTGCAGCATCTTCCACAATAATATTTACTTGCCCTTTATTCCAATTGCTAGTCTCCTTTCTTGTTTACATTTTTGCTACTATTCTGGTTGCAAATATGGAATGGCCTACTGTTTTAGCCAAGTTGTATGGGCATCCGCAAATTACTTAGTTGTTATGGGGTTCTGAGCATTAGTTTTTGTATCCTATTGCAGGAGTTTTGATCTCACTGAAGCACTGCGTCTCCAGTTGGAACTTCAAAAGCGGCTTCATGAACAGCTTGAGGTATGTAACATTGTAACCAGTTGCTATTTCTTGCTAGGGAGGGAGGGTGGGTGCAGATGCTTTTGTAATTCTTTGATATCTGATATGTTTGTAGTTCCACTTTGGCATAAGATAAGCAATCATATAGTACTACCCAGGGAATAAAATCCCGGCCGGGGTCCGGGTTTAAAAATACTGGCTGGTTTTCTCGGGTTTTGCAAATTCAAATTTCGAAATTCGGCTGGTTTTTAATCAAATTCAAACGATTTTTATCCGAGATTTTTCCAGTTTGAACGGTAACCGGCCGGTTCCCGGCCGGCCGGCGGGAAATGCCCCGGGACTGGGATTTCTATCCCTGGTACTACCTCCAGTTGTACTACTTGTCATTTGAGGTCCATGCACATGGAACAAGGGATGAATTAATGGCTTAATGCTTTTAGCCTTTGACATACTATTGGTTGTATACCCATCTCTTTAACATCTCTTTTAATAAGTGATCAATAAGGCCATTTGGTGGAAAAGGTTGCTTTGAAAAAACAAAAAACGACAAGTATTTGCGAACCAAAACCGACTTTCTGAAACAGTGTATATTTTGGATCAGAAGTGGTATAATTATGAGGTGGTGCTAAATGCAGTTATTATTTTGTTTTATCTTTTGTTTTGTTTTTTTTGCTATGCAACTTGACCTTGTCTATATTCAGAAATCAGAAATGCCTACCTTTGGACTTCCTTTTTTTAATGTTCAAAACTATTCTCCTGTTAGTCTGCTTACAATTTTAATTTCCTTTAGTTTTGAACTAATAGTAATATCATCCTAAAAACGACAACTTTCTGTTTAGTTAAATATTAATGCAGTAAACTGCAACTTAGCCGATTCACTAGTTACTAACATGCTATAGTGGCAACAAAATTTAACGACATTTTTTAAATATAAATAGAGGGCTTTTTGCTGGGCTGATTTGCTATAAGAATTTACCAAGATAAGATAGTTGGTTCACTGGGTGAAAGAACTTAATCACTAGACGCTAGCTGCTTGTCACATCTTTTAGTTTTGAGTAAGTAGCTAAATTAATTATCCCTGTACCCGATCACCGATTTTTTTGTGGCGCGATCCACAATTTCTTAGTTACTGGACAAATTATGAATGGTTCTGCTTTTCTGTTACTATTTTGATCACAGAATGCAAGGTGCTCTGCATATACATGAAATAAGGTGTAACTCTTAGGAAAAAAATACTTTGTTGGCTGAGACTTTATATCACGTTTTCCCACATTTGTAAGCTTATTTGGGCTTTGTTGTTTGTTAGTACTTTTCTCCATAGATTCCCATCTTTTGTAAAATTTTCATCTGGTTCTTTTATTTTAACAATTCATCAGCCAACTTCCCTTGCCGTCGAATTTTGTCTCAGCTACCTTACATTGTTAGGAAATGCCTCTAAGACAGAAATAAGGTTTAGTACATGAGATGCATAAAAATGGTGAGTTCTCAGTATTTTAAGCACCAAAATCCTGTTAAAGTGTCAGCGCATGCGCGGACAGAAGTGGATTTGTGGGTGGGGCTTCATGCAAATGAGTTCGCAACCACAGTGGTGTGGTTAGCAATATGTTTTTTTTTTTGGTTTTTTGAGAACGTGGTTGGCAATATAGTGAATGTAGGGATATAGAGAGGGTTATGTATATGCCAAGCCATTTCAATCTGTTAGATGACCTGTGGTGGAGCTGAACAAGTTTTAGGATTTTCTTAGGAAAAGAGTAGTGTTGTTTTTGTTTGTGTCCGAGTGTAGGTATTTTTGTGTGTGTGTTGGGGGTGTTGATATAAGGCTTTGGTTTTCGGAACTTGTCTTCTGTGGTGATGCCTATGCTATTTATGATTTTGACAACTTATGGTCACTCCCATTCTTGTGTTGCGTTGTGTTCAGCTGAGTACATTATTTCAAATTGCACTGGGAACTGGCTGGTTACCCCGTGATTCCTGGAAAACCGGTGGGTACTGGGATTTACAAAACTGTCCAGATTTCTATTTAATCTGAACTCTAAAGTTCTTCCAAAAAAAATGTCTAGTTTAAATTCCAGCTATGATTCCTGGAGATAACCCACTGATAAACAACTCTGAATTCAAATTTGAGCTACTAAACAATCTGATTCTATCCCAGTCGGAACCTGCTTACCGGTCTACCATCCTTGCATTTCCCCCGAAGCTGATTCTTGGGACCTTGACTGCAGTGCGTTGAATCTTTCCTCACTTTTACCCTCTTACTTTGGTCCACCCTTGTTTGCACTGCAGATTCAAAGAAGTTTGCAGCTGAGAATTGAGGAGCAAGGGAAGTGCCTTCAGATGATGATCGAGCAGCAGTCCATACCTGGGACAGATAAGGTGTTGGATGCTTCGACCTCAGCAGAAGGATCAAAGTTATCTTCTGATCCTCCAGAATCTTCTACTGTGAAGGTTGTTCCAGAGAACATTCAAAATGGAATAACCAAGCAAGCAGGTTTGAACATCAATGAAAGGCTTGCGTATGTTGGTGATACCAGTCTTACGGTGATGAGTTAGAGATTACTGATGGTTCTGACTTTTCGTTTCAGAATCAGGTGACAGCTAATGAAGATGTAACGAGGGTCTCAAGATGCAGACCTGACTGGCATGAAATGGGCTCGACGATATGGCTGGCTGTTGCCAAAACTAAAATCAAGTCGTTTTTGTCCTTTCAGAGGGAGCAGACGAACATTACTATGAACAACTTAGCAAAGCCTGTTCCAGCGCATGTGATCAGACGTTAGTTGTACAGTACCCACAATCACGGAAGCGATGATTCCGTGCCATGTGGATGATCTAGGTTTTCAGAAGGCAGCACAAGCAAATCCGCACCGATGACTGTTGTCAGGGGGTTTGACTTCTTGCTTTCTTCCTTGCTAGGAACCCAATAGCGTCTGTTAGGCATTTGATTATCAACTAATTCAAGGATTTACTATAATCTTTGGAAATATGTTATGGTACCAAACATGATCAAGATTCTAGGGTCCATTACCTTTATTTACTACTTTGCTGAAGAGTATCTGCAAAGAAGCAAATCTTGTACTTGTGGCTCTTCGGTTTGACACCAGCCGCCAGGACGGGGACCGGCCCTGCAATGCTCTTAGTTGTACACCAGCCACCAGAATTGACCTTGGCAACCACAGCGATTTGCACCACCTTCAAATGTCCCAGTAGTGCTGATTGTTGTGTCGTCGAATCGCGGATCTGTCGGCTCATGTCTTGCACACCCGGATGATCGGAGCCAACGAGGCCATTTCTCATTCCCCGTCGCCGTCGATCTGCGGTGATGATAGCTGCTGCCACAGGATCCAGACCCTTGGTCTAAAAATATGAGATCATGCGTTTATTCTCGGGCACTCTCGGGCACTGTGAGAAGGTATGTGCTAAGGATTGGATATCGGTGTAATTAACGTAATTAAAGTAGTACGAAAGGAAAATTCAATTTGCAGTAGATAGTATTGATTTAGCATTAGACTAGATAGTAATGAATTGTATGATAATCGGTGGAATCAAATATAATTACGTGCAATTAGGATCAATTGAAAGATAGTTGATCTATAAAAGTAGTTATAATTATTTGAAGTTGGATCACTGGTACTTATGTGAAATCTATGTATGAATTAATCCAAATGTTATTATTAAAGGGTGGAAAATGACAGATTATAGTTATACAGTACCTAGTTACTCCTAGTGGTACTCTTAGTGGATAATAATAGACTTGGATATTACGATAAGTATTAAAGAATGGGAGACCATTGTTATTATCGTGCCAATATAATCTTGGTGAATAATAACAATTAAGTTTTTGGTAGATGAAAAAAAAACTTTAGCTGAATATAGAAAATGGTGAATCATTATGATTGTGTACCATCATAACTTGGTGGTATAACAACTTCTATCGAAGAAAAACAGATAAATCAGGAACATGCACATGCTAAATTTTTTGGTGGTAACGTCGATTATAAGATAAGTCTAGAGTTTAAATTAGGACAGTTAGCAGACTAAAAGAAAATAATTGGATTCTAGTAGGGAAAATAGGACATGATGATTGAAATATAGTTATCGACATGTCCAAGGCTAGCCATTCATTCGGATATGGGCAACTACTGTCAATCCATCAATAGGAAAATTTTGGTTGTCATGAGGAAACTAGAGAACAACAATGCTGAGAAGTTACATCAGGAGCCGATAAAGCAACTAAGAGCGCATCAACATCCTCTGTTACATCTCTCTTCCTCCTCGTTCTATCTTCTTCTTTTGTTCTACCGAAATCTCGGGTCGAGATTCTTTTAAGGAGGTAAGGGTTTGTAACATCCCAAAAGTGCCAAAATACGAAAATACAAGATTTTTAAAACTTTTTATGTGATATCTATTGTCATCCTTGTACTGTCGTGGTTGTGAGTTATTTGAACCACATTTCCTGTTTGCCGGAACGAGTGGTAAAACATAAAACCTAGAAATAGAAACCCTAAATAGGTAAACCCTAGGAAGATGGAAACCCTAATATCAGAAATTGCAAGAGCAAAATAAAACTGAAAGCGTTGCTCTTCTAAATACCACATGTAATGTAAACCCTAAGATCGAAAGTATAGAATTCAAAACATAATTTCCTAAGTATTCAAAAGCCCTTTTTTGGTTCTTAAGAAAATATCAGATTGTATCCATCATCACATGAGAATTTTTAAAACAAATAGCAGAAATTTAGCAAACCTGATCTCCTTCCTTTTCCCAAGCTTTCCCCTAACCTTTTCTTTTTCTTTTCCTTCCGCTGTTCCCTTGGTCCACTGTTCCTTTGGTTGCACCCACTCTTGCCTCGTTGCAACCCTACCTCGCTCACACCAGACCGCCCCTGGTCCTTCTCTCTCGCCCACGCAATGGCGCCTCCCTCTCCCGTTTCTTTTGCTCTGGCATTCTTGCCACGTTGCTGCCAAGCAAGAAGCCCAGTGGCTCGCCCGTCGCTCAGCATCACCATCAAAGCTGCACGGCCGCACTGACATCGATCGCCTAGGCATGACTTTCCCAGAGCACTGTGTTGCCAACCTTATCACATGTAGCACTGAGTTCCTCCCAAGAGCTTCGCCAGCGTCATCCCGTTGCCCATGCCGCCGCTCCACCTTGTGCGCTCCACCTCTCCTACGCATAAAAGGATTGCCCGAGCTCACCTCGCCACTCTCTGTCTTCCCCCCCTCCAGCGTCATCCCGTTGCCCATGCCGCCGCTCCACCTGGTGCGCTCCACCTCTCCTACGCATAAAAGGATTGCCCGAGCTCACCTCGCCACTCTCCGTCTCCCCCCCTCTTTCCACCTTCTCTATTGAGCTATAAAAGCCCGAGTGCACAGAGCCCGTCCACGGCCTCCATCGCCGTTCCGGCCTATTCGAGGCACTTCTCCCCAACCCTCTCACGTCAAAACGTGTTCCCATGACCACTGAATCAACCCTCTCACTCAATTTCTTCTTGCATTCACAGGAATCCGGCAAAGCCTTCTTCTTCCCTGGTCCCGACTACAACCGGCATTTTCGTCGCCGAACCTCGCTCGGTAGGCCCCTGGCTGATTGCTCTCGAGTGGAGCACCCGAGCACCCTCCAGAGATCTTCCCCACCGCTCACCCGCGCGCCCTCACCGTAGCACCGCCGCCGCGAAGCTCTTGCCGCGCCACCAGTAGCCCCCGTCGTTGGAGCGCCTCGGCCTCCTTCCGCCCACGTGGCCCGCATTGGTGAGTTCCCCTCAACACCCCGAAGCCCGTGCACACCTTCTCTTTCTCCCTATTTTCCTCCGGCACCGGCGCCCCTTTCCTCCCTTGTGCCCAGCCGCCACGCACCGTTGCCAGCTTGTCCTAGCGTCGCCCGAGCTGCGCCACCACTACTCCCGAAGTTGCCTCCCTAGCCCGGTTCCGTTTTTTCCCTCTATGGCCTCCGCCGTCGCTCCCTCTGCCGGCGCCGCTCTCGCCACCGCTGCCAGTTGCCCTCCTCTGTTTCTTTGCACTGTGGTTCTATCTCCCTCTCTGTGACTCTTGTGTGTGTGTGTGGGGGGGGGGGGCAGTGGCCCCCATTCATTTAGGAGATTAAGTAACGAGGTTAGGTGCTAAACAAAAAGAATAAGAGCACTGAGTATTTGGCCTAGGGATTAGTAGAATAATTAGGGAGTTAATTAGTAAGTGAGTATGGAGTCTAAAACAAGTAAATTATATTATTAACTAAATAGTTTGTGTATCAAAATTATTATAAAGAGCCAAAAACTAGAAGAAGTCTAGTGATGAGGAGATTGATAGAAGGTAGCCAAATAAGCAATAAGGAGCGTCTCGGTGGCTATTAACACCAGGCCATGGGTATAATACTGATAGCAATGGGGTTGAGTCGATTAGTGATTAGTAAAATGATGCAGTCATGCTTAGACATGCACATACACAGGATCCAACACTAGTAAACCCTAGACCGTTGTTGTAATAACAAAGAGAATCAGTTAATCAAATAGTTAATCGGAGTAATAAAGCCGTTAGGGTATAATCAAGTATCATTAACATATAGCCTTCTGTCTAGGAGTACCCAAATGAACATAACCCGGGTTATATACCATGATCTAGCAACATCATATTTAGTATAGTAATCCTATAGTAAGAGCTCATAGACCATGTATAATAATTGTCTGCTTAAACACTAGCTTGTGTCGTAGCTAAGGACCGACCTAGTGTTCCGGGTTTACTTTAGTATATACCAAGGCCACGTAAGTAGCAAAGCTAGCTAAAGATCACCGCAACGATAAACCCAAACCCGTAGACGCTCATGATCAAGTTATAAGGTTGATGTCTAGCCAATGCTTAGAATTGAAGTTCCAGCTAAGGCTCATGGAATTTTCTTAATAAATATAAATCGATAAGGTAAACTATTAAATGAGCTAGGTCCCATGTGTCGGTGAGGTATATGTCTACCCTATGCGAACCCCGCAATTATGCACAGGTCTCATCGACTATCATGGAACTTCCTCGGTAAATAGGAAGTAATAACTAAAAGAAATTATTAGAGCAGCTAGGCGCCGTGTGAGCAGTGGTGGTATGCTCTCATATAGATGACAGAAGTTCATCTACTAAACATCATTACCTAGGCTCTAGCTATCATCCACCGCTATTCGTTCCCAGTGATCGGACAATTCGTGATCTGAAGGTGGATCAGAGGATCCTAGCAAACCGGGTGACCTCTCCCATCTAGGTAACCAATGAGGAATTTTTCTGCGGACATTCTCTCCCCCCATTAGATTTATCTATTTTGGTATGCAATATTTCCTTCATCGACTCCTTTGAATATATTTCGTCTACAATATTTCTTTCATTAACTTCTTTAGTTATACTTCGTCGGAAGTATTTCCTTCATCAACTTCTCTTGGTTATACTTCGTCGGAAGTATTTCCTTCATCAACTCCAGATGAGTATATTTTGGTCTCATCTTAAGTACTCCTTTTAAAATATTGCTAGATGTGTTTACTTTCATTCACAGTGTTTCCTTTTGTTTGAATGTATTTGGATTTATTGGATTTTATTTGAATGCTTTCAGACGCTCTTAGATTTAATCGTATTCTGCATTGTTAGACTTTAAAGCCATTAAGGAACAACAATTCTGACAAGAACGAGGCCAAGGTCAAAATTGTCAAGATATTAAACAGGATGATTATCAGCATATTGAGTGAAACGATTATCATAACACTGAGTAAGAACATAACCAAGGTTATCAGAATATTGAGCAAGACGAGTCAATACTTTGATCATATTTCCCCTACTTTTTGCAATTATATTGTTTTAAATTATGAAATTGCATTGCTATGATTTATACAACTATATTGGTCTAGTTCATAGTTAATACCTTAATCATAATTGTGTATGAACTTTCAATCTTTGAACTTGGATATTATCCTTGACACCCTAGAATTAATGGTTAACATACTAGTTAATAAACCCGCATCTAAGTGTCATGCTTAGTCTTGCTTAGATACATTGTCATTCGGGCAGTAATTTGCCCGACATCATTAAAATCCTTTGAAAATGATATTGGGCAGCCGAGGTCGGCTGGTATGTTGGCTAGAAAGATTATATTTTAAAAAACAAAACAAAACCTGAAAAACAGATTTAGACTCGGGTGGCTGAAAAGAGTGGCTGGTGCCGAGTGCACGAGAGAATGTTGGTATGTGGATGTACCACCTGAGTCAACTAAGGACTGAATCTTGTAATGGCCTCTCGTGTAAAAATAGCGCAACCACAAGTCTACCCTGTGTATGACCTGGCTAACTAATTTATTCGCTACAACGCAACTCCACCACTGGTGGGTGTGCGGAGTGTACAAAGGGCAAGGGAGTCACCGATTCGCACAGCGCCAATGGGAGACCTCCAGAGGGCGAGGCCCAAAGAGGTGATACTTAGTGGCGTGGGCTTGCATTGAGGTGGGACATTGTAAAGGATTTGTGGCAATCATCTTAGTCGCACACCTATGGAAGTGTGTTAAACGAACATTATAAGTTGATTGTCTTTTGTCGGTAAAGTGTGCAAACTATGCAGAGTAATAAAACTATCTGGATAGCCGTGCTCACAGTCAAGAGCGGTGCCGAGAACTTGCTTGATCTAGCTTTCATTTTTATAAAACAATTTGTGGTTGGAATGGAAAGTTAGTGTTGGGAAACTAGGGAATTGAGATGGCCTGGTCGGGGACCAGTGATAAGTACGGGATGTAACCAGAGAAAGAATATGGGATGGTATATGAGATGAGATCTCCACTAATACTTTACAACAAAAACTCAGTTTATAAAACCTGTGTTAGTTAAAACTGTTAAGTCTCATGATTTGCTACTACATAATCTATTTCAATAAGTGGTTTTGTGCAACTAAAAGAAACATGAGCCTTCCTTGTTTAGGCTTGCATATATAATAATTGCATTGTGTGTTGGCTCGTGAGTACAATTGTGTAATCATGCTCGCTATTTACATTCTTTTAGTCAGTAAGCACAAAAGAAGAAGGCTACATGGATAATTATGAGCATTGGACAAGACTAAAGATCAAAAAGGCTAAGAACTAGGTCGCGAGCCCCGAGTCAATTGCCGGTGGGTATATCGTGAGGGTTCCACGCGTTATACTTTGGTTCTACTTCCACAACTATTCTCTGAAAGTATTTGGCGTGTTCGGCCATTCCGTCAGCCAAAAGCCACAGGTATATCTACGCTTTGTTTAATATTATACAATAGCTTTACATTTTCGTGATATGTGTTTGAACCAATAATATAACTGTGTGTGCTATCTACTGATCCAGAGAATATCACAAATTAACATAGTGGGTCGTAAGTTACAAATTTGGGGTCCGACAAAACTTTTCTAGAAATGCTTAAACATAAAAATAATAAGAAAAATATTGCAAAACTTAAAAAATATAACATCATAGAGATACAAATTGAGTACCTAAATAACGAAGATTTCGTTTGTAACCTAGCTATCATTTCTTTGTCAATAGTTAGACAAGTACCAGAACCTACAAAGACAACATTTAAAAAAAATCAAACAAAGGTATGATTAAATACAAAGAACATGAAGTTTAGATTTGTAAGAACCCAACTTACCACTAGCAAGAGACAGTTGTTTCTTACGTGACCTCATTCCTTGAAAACGCTCCAAAATCTGCTTGCAGATATGTCTCGCTCAATATAGCATACCATGCTATGATTCATCCATTCATCCATTCATATTATTATGCAAACCAGTTTTAATAATGCTCATAGCTGAGAAGGCTCTTTCTACAGTTGTTGTTGCCACTGGCAAAATCAAAGCCAATTCAATGAGACGATATACCAATGAGAAAACTGTGTGTTTGTCGGTCTGAACCATCTTAACAACAAGATTTTCAAGATCAGCACAGTTTGCAAAATCTAGATCATCTCTCATATCAACAATAAATGTGCCTAGTTGGTCTATAAGGACTACACAATCATATTGGGAGAAGTCAGCAGTATACATCCTAACAAGTTCAATTAATCTGTCTTCATCAAAGTTGGCAAAATAATTCTTTGGATCAAGACAAGTAATGCACCTCAATAACTGAGTAGATCTTTCAGCAAAGCGATTATTCAACTCAACAATAATTTGGTCATGCACCACAATAAATATTTCATGATGGAAATGACCATAGTAAGTTACCATCTGACTGCCATGACCCCTTGAACGACCTCTAACCGGTATTCTATCAGACATGTTTGGCACCAAGATATTATGCTGGAGACAAAAGACGTTTGACTCTTTGAAAAGCTCATCCCAACCACAATTTCTTATTACCTCGATTGTCTTCAGTGTGGTCCCAATCAACCCCACAACACGAACAATGTTTTGATATTTATTTTGCAAGCATTGCCAAAGATCATTAGTCTTGCCCAGAATTCTGATCATAAGATGCATGATGAATACAAATTCAAAGCTTTCCATTTTTTTTTCCAACAAACCCGAAGCTGTGGTTTTTTATGTTGCATTAGTGGCATCATCACTCAAGTTCTCTAATACCTCTAGGACTGAATCCCACATGAGAAGAAGACGACACAAAGTTTTATGATGTGAGCCCTAATGAGTATCGCCCGGCCTTGCAAGATTAGCTTGTTGTTTTTTCCCTCTTCTTGGGAAAATTTCACCGGTCTCTAATTTGTTCACAATTTTATCATGGTGATCTTGGACCAATTGATCTCTTATATTACAAGAAGCATTAACCTTGTTGACAATCATGCTGGTGTAGTTAAAGAAATCTAAGATAGAAGAACAACACTTAGCAATAGAAACAATCTGTGACATCCTGATTTTTAGAATCGGGATGTTAATATTTAATTAGGCGATCTAATAAATATTTAGCAGTGGTTTAAATTTTTTCCGTATTTAAGTAAAAGATTGCTTCTAAAAATTAAATTGAATTAATTAAAAGGTTGCATTTAAATTTAAATCAAATCGTGTAAAAAGATGCATTTAAAAAATATTATTAATTAGAATGATAACCGATATTTAATCGATTTGTTTGAGAGCCTGCAATTAATTAAATTATTTTTGTTTCTTGTTTTCATATGCATTTCAAAAATCATGATGCATACATTAGTATCGCCGTTCTCATTTTTCAATTCGACCGACCGCGGGCGAAACGACCGCGTGTCCCTTCCTTTCTGGTCATCTCTTCTAATTTCTGACCCTGCTAACTCCTGTGCCTTCTCTCATTCAAATCTCAGCCGAAACTTCAAAACCAAGCTATGCATGTCATACCACTGCGGTCGTCATCGCACGAGCAACACAATTCTGTAATTTGTTTTCACATGCATGGCAGTTTGAGCGAATTCGCAAAAATGAGAAAAGAATTAGCAGATGAAATACCTGCATGCCAATTATATATTTTTCAACTTCTCTCCTCGCAATCACAACCAAAAACAAAAAATCATGCAACACATGTTATACCGTTGTGACTGTTGTCTCGAGGGCATTCCGTTTCTATAATTGGTTTACGCATGCAAGGTCGTTTGGGCAACTTAAAAGAAAGAGAGAGGAAAAGCTACTGCTATTCATCTTCCACGCAAACAGAAAATTTAAATATTTTTAGAGAGAATCACACTCTGGATAAATTCCTAAAATTTTTACCTAAGCATCCACGTTCTGTCAGGAGTCTCCTCTAAAAATTTCGTAATTTTTGGAGCTAAGAAACTATCTCTAAAAATTATCTGAACACCTGCAGACATTTCTGAAAAACACTGTTCATCCGATTTTCGTTTTTGTATCAGCCGAATCACACAACCACTCTGCCATCTTTTCTCCCAACTGCACCTCCCTGCTATTTCTTGTTCTTGCCCTGGCGAGAGCCCATCTTTCCCCAACCAAGCTACCCATTTGTTTATTCCTCCAGCACACACCCCAACCGAACACTCCACTGCCATCTTTCCCCCCTTTCTGTATTATTCCATCTCCTCGCTGCCATCTCTCTCCCATCCCCTCATTGCCTTTTCTTTGTGCTGCCATTTCCTTTCCACACACCAACCAAAACCACGCAGGCCACTGCCATCATTTCTCTTGCCCCAGCCGAAGCTCTATTTCCCCCTGCAATTTCTTGTTCGGCCAAGACCCCATCTCCCTACTGTCCTGCTCCCAGCCGAACCAAGCACTACACAGCCACCCATTTTTCTTTCCCCAACCGAGCTGCCACTTTCCCCCATCCAGCAAAGCCAAGCACAGCCGAGAGCACACAGCCGAGAGCAAGAACTTGGATTTTGCAATAGTTCATTCCTATCTTCTCTCCTCCCAAACTCCACCAAAAATCACAAATCCTTCGATGCATGTTATACCTGGGTGATCCTCATCATCTAAGCATTCCATTCATCCAATTAGATTTTGCATCATCGTCTTTTATGCATCATGCAAGAAGAGAGAAGGAAATTATACTGTAGCAAACAAGCTAATGCTAGCACCTGGGATTTACTGGTCGGAGGCTAGCAGGCTGTTCGGCAGTGAATAGCAGCGCAGTAGCTCTGTTCGGCTAGTGCTGGGTCGGTAGCAGCCCATGCAGCAGGAAGTAGCAGCGGCCGGCCTTGGCTGCGAGGGCGGCAGCACGGCGGAGCTCGGCGAGGCGAGGCCGACGCGCTGCAGCGGGCAGCGGTGTGAAGATAGTTGCGTGGGAGGTAGTGGCGGCCCATGCGAGTGGCGAGACGGCGCGGAGCATGCATGCGAAGGCGGCCAGCTCGGCGGGTGTATGCATGCATGCGGCCGGCCTCGACGGCGTCGGTAAGGACGGCGTATGCATGCGAGACGGCAGCCCCCGGACGGTTCGGCGAGACTCGGTAGTGGCTCGTGGACGCGGACGAGCTTGACGACGACTACGGCGGATGCGGATGAGAGGCCGAATAGACGTGGGAACGACGACGACTACGGTGGCCGTGGCCGCGGAGCCGAGGAGGCGTCCGGTGATATTTCGCACGCCTAGTGCCGCGGTAAAAAGCTTTAGTGTCAAATCGTATTTACGATATTTACTTGTGCATGTTTCATATTAGTCATGAGCAAGTCATCTATTTTTACATGTATATTTATATTTGTGATTTGATAGCTTAGGACCGGTATAATTCTCCGGTTATGTTGTATTTGTGCGTAGGCGTGATTATGTATCGATATATTGGTGGATGCAAATTTTTAGATTATTGTGGTAAAATGCGTGTATTATTGATCGGTGGATGCTAGAGTAACTATATGAGTGGATTATTTGATCGGACGATATTATTTTGAAGTCATGGAAGCTAGTGGTGATCTTTGGATAATACATTAATTGGAGGTTTCATCTCACATTGAATTATTAATTTTTGGAGATAGGATACATAAGGATTTTATGAATTATTACTAGAGGGATAGCTCTTGCGACGATGATTAAGGACATATGAATATTGAATCGAACAATTTATTTAACGTGAGCAAATTGGTTGGATGTCTTAATTAATATCTATGTGAGTTATACATGCTAGAATTGGGAGAAGGTAGGATTGGATTATTTGATTGCGGATAAATAATTGGATTGTCGTGTATGTAATAGTTAAGTCCTATGTACCGAATTGGTAGATTTGTACCCTCAATTAGATTAGTAGAGAAATGATTATTAGTTAATCGTAGTGGCACATATATGATTGGATTGGTAGTGGTCGTTCAAGACTAAGTTCGGTGGTATGGATATGAGCTGATCGATTTGTGAGCTATTAAGTATTGGATGTGTTACTAATTTGTAAAGCTCATTAAGAGTCGGTTAGTCTATTAACCCTCGGTTGGTGGAAATTTTGGGTGTATATGAATATGAATTGCCGAGGTGAGACTAGAGGAGCTAGATAGTTAGTATTAGCTGAAATAATTTATCAGAGAATGATTGATGGATTTAGACATGGTCTTATGCCCACAAGTCGGTGGATTTTGTAGAATTATTGAATAGGTTGTATAGTTGGAAGATCATTAATCCGGGCATTGTGTGGTTGGATGGACTACTTTGATTATGGCAGAGGAGAGGTTAGATTGAGTTTAGAAAGTATTTTTACGTGGTAGAAATTTTAGAAAAAGAATTACTTTTACACTACAAAATGCTTTTAACTTTGAAAATTCATAACTAATTCATATGAACTCTAAATGATTTGAAATAAGTTATTTTGGTCTTATAATTTTATTACCTATTCAGATATGTAATTTCTACAAATTTGTGCCAAAAATAGGATTTTAGATGAATAGTAACTGAAGCCCATTTTTTTTAGTATTTTTCCAAAATTTAATTTTCAAACTGCTATAACTTTCACATACGAAATCCAAATGATATAATTATTTCACCTAAATTAATCTAAAATCATAATCTAGCTACTGTAAAAATTTCATTCATTTATGAGAACTTTGAATTTTTAGCTTTTCTCGGTGTTCATTCGATGTCGCCATTTCTATAGAGTCCGAGTTGTCGCTAATGAACGACTACGTAACCGAGAGTGAGCAAGTGAACTCCCAGCAAGGCAAGCATCATTTGAACTTTCTTTTGCATCATATTTGATCCCAGATTTTGTTAAGTTAGTGCAATGTTAATTGCTTGCATGTTATTTTATTAAATGTCGCTATTTTTATGATGAATAGTTAGACACCTCCTATTATCTCGTCATTGTGGTTATCCATGAATTATTCCAGTACTGAAATGCTTAAGATAAGTTGTGTGGCTTACGTGGTATGTGTTTGCTTAGCCATGCAAGTCTAGAACGGTAGTTTGATTGTCGGGACTAACCCGACAATTGTGGGAAACACAAACTTTATAACTTTTTGATTTATTTCAGATCTTCGTATCTGTTTTATGAGTTAAATTTTTGTCATTTGAAATGAGTTTTGGTCTGGACAAGTGGATGCTAGTGAAGGTGCAATTGCGCATGAGTTTGGGTAAGTGTTGGACTTGTCTGGACAATTAAGGACCGAACTTTGGGTACCTGCGGTTCAAGCAAAACTCGTGCTATCACACGCAGTGTATGGGCACTGCTTGGTTAAGTAAGGGGTTGGTGTTGTTGAGTTGATGACTGGTGGTGTGAGGGCGTATATGTGTTCCATCGCATATATATTTCGTAGGGTGCCGATTGTAATCTTTTATTGCGTGGGTAATACTATTTAAGCTTTATCAATTGGGTCGGTGTTCCCGGCACAACTTGCGTGCCCATTTGGTTGGTGGGTGGTGTAACCTACCCTAAGTGGGATCATGTCGCGCATGGGCGATTCAACTCAATAATGTCAACTTGCTGAAAAATACTAAGTCTTGGTTTACCCGGTTGGCATACCTTAGGAAGTATGCTATTTTCGGAGGCATCTGGAGGCGGCTAATCAAGTCATGTGGGTAAAGTAGTGCACCCCTGTAGGGTATAAATCTATTCGAATAGCCGTGTCCGCGGTTATGGACATCGCTTGAGTTTGTGGCTGCTTATTGTTAGACTTTGACATATTTAAATTGTGGTAAAACTTGGTATTGTCATGAATGGGATGTTCATGTTTGTTGTTGTAGCAAAGTGGACCGCCACTTTGTTATTTGTTCACTTGTTGTTGTATCAAAGTGGACCGTCACTTTGATATTTGTATGATTCATTTGTCATTCAATTTATTACTTATTCACATGCTTTATTCCTACTTCAAATCTGATTTAGAATTGACACTTGAAAAACTAGTATGTGTAGGTTGTTAATTGTTGCATCTCTTTTGCAAAAATAAGCCAATATGAGCCATCCTTTGAAACAGCCTCTAACATACTAAATTTTATTTGTGTAAGACTTGCGAGTACCTTTGTACTCAACCCGATTGCTGCAATTTCAGGTGAGGAAGGGTATGAGCCCGTTGAGCTTGTTAGCGTCGATTTCGGCGACACTGACTAGTAATGCTATCATTTAACCCCCAGTCGGTTGCCTTGGGTTATGGGGCATACCTTGCTGGACCTTTTAGTTTATTTATCTTGCTTCCGCTGTTATTTACCACTCTTATTTGAATTTGGTCAGTCGGCCGTTATGTAATAGTTGTAGACTTAACTATTATGTTGTATGTCTTTTGGATTGTTAATGTACGATGTTGTATGGATATGATCAACGTTGAATGAGAGTATGAGCGTGTTGGTCGCTGATCCTGGGAGCCAACACGACCTCATACTCGCTGTTATGAATCCCACTTTAACTTGTCTAAGCATTGGCTTTGACCGTTTGGAGAACCTATAATCATGTAGTGCTTGCAGAGGAGCAGCGCGCATGATCACCGGGGTTCTAGTTTCGGTCGGGCTCCTCACTTGGATGGAGTTAAGGTGGAATTCATTTACTTGACGCCCAGAGTTATTTCCTTAAGACCAGGTAAACCCCGGTCTTACGGAGATAACCCGCGGGTCCCCACACAATCGCTAATTGCAACCGATGAGCAAAGTAATGGACATAAAAAGCATATGGATTTTCATCTAATACGCCCATCATATCCTTTTCCTCGCAATCTAGACATACATAGACAATGAAATTGTAACATACCATCTAAAGCTATTTTTAGCGAAGATGATATCGTGTTAGAAACATGTTGAACCCCAAGAAATCTCTCTATCACCTTCCCTTTAATATTGATGTACCTGCATAGGACAAGAAAGCATAGTTAATATAGTTTAGAATAAGCTCAATCATAAAAAAAATAATATTGTGGCTATTAACATCAAAACAACAACCATTTTCTCTTTGATGGATGCATCTTGGGCCTCATCAACAAGTACGACGAAGTGTCTATCCCTAATATCTTAAATAATGGCTTTAGTGGTCTCTTTTGCACAAGTTTTGCACAACTGCTTTTGTATATGGTGTGAAGTCATTAAATGGTTCCCAGGAGCATTATCAAGCAATTGTGCGCCTTTTTATCCTTCTGTTTATACCATTTAAGCATTTCTAAGAAGTTCCCCCCTATTGTTTGAGTTAGATGACTCGTCATGTCCACGAAAAGCAAGAGTTTACAATAGAAGAAATTTTGCAATGCCTAGTGTAATAGTAAGACGCGCTCTATATTCTTCATCATCTTTCTTGGTGGCAGTAGCCATCATATAATCCACACCTTGCCTCTGATTTTTAAAAGCCTCACAATGTCTTCTTGCTTTATTGTGAGCACTATTGACTTTACCAATATGATCATCATAAGATTAAATTCCATTCTTCCAATAACTAAACCCTACCTTCATGAAGGCATCAACACCATAGTTTTCAGCTCTTTGCTACTTAAAGAGATAACAATAAAAACAAAAGGTCGCATCTTGAGCAACATTGTATTCCAACCAATTATACCTTTTGAACCATGACCTTTCTCGTTGTGACTAGCTCCAGTTCCTACTTTTTTTTGGAAGAGATTGGTTGGATTGTTGTGTTCATATTGGAAAATAAGATGAAAATATCTTGCTCCTCTTCATTTTGTATCTCTAGTTCCTAAATAACAAATGCACTTATTAACAATATGCAGGCTACATACAACAAGTTAATTTTGCACCAGCCACCAAGGAACCAAACTACCAAAGCAAATAAGTATAAGTCAAGCAACTACAAGTCTACGACTACAACCATGAACCATATGTCTATATCTGCACGGACCGCACCCACACACTACACATTGCAAATGCTTCGAAGTCCTGAAGAGTGAAGAGATTAGAGAGCTGTCTCATTTCCACATAAATGCAAGACATCAAGAAGGCAAGAAGCCAAGAACTACTTCAAGTCTGCACCTGACTACAGACTACCTGAGCTGAGCACCTCTGTGTTGAAGAATGAAGAAGATCCCGAGATCGCCAGCGGCGCGGTCGCGGGCCTCGGCGACGTCAATGACGATGTAGACGGAGGCCACGGGCGCTGTGTTGGATGGGGACGGAGCAATGGAGGCGAGGAGAGATCCATCGGGCGTGGATGGAGGGTGCGGCCGCGGTGCTGGGCGTGAGGGAGGACGCAAAGGGAGTCAGGAGGGTCGGCTAGCGGCGGCAGCGAGTGGGCGAGCTCGCGACTCGCGAGGGCGCCACTGCCGAGGGCGTAGAGAAAGGGCGTGATCAGTGGGTGGCTGGGTGCAGAGGGGATTTCAAATTAGGTCTACTCTCTGTTGGAGGTGCTAGATCCTGGACTGAATGCAGGCAGCAGGGGGCATGGGAGGAGGTGTTGGCCGGCGTGGGACGGAGGCGTGGGCCAGCTGAGCCTCAGGCTACCTTGGGCTAGATGCTACCACTCAATTTGTTGGCCCTGTATCCAAAAAAATTGCACTACGATTTTTGCTGGGCCTCGGGCTGTAGCCTACCTTGCCAGAGGCCCAGATCCGCCCCTGTGTGGTGCTAAATTTAGTGTTGGACCAAATTAGTGACTAGAGGGGGAATATGAGCTACCTATTTTTGATCACCTTCCGAATTCAACTTTATTTTCTCTCCAATAGATATGAAAGCTATTAAGATCAAAGCTACAAGATCACAGCGGGAACCTTGCATTGAAACCGAAAAACCCTGGACACAAAGCTCTTGCCCGGTCTAACCACCAATGCCGGTCTGACCACTGGGAGGCCAGTCTAGCTGCTGGGTGCAAGAACAACAGCCCAAAGGATCCACAAAACGATTTAACTTTTGATTCTGTTATTCAAATCCCCTAAGATTTTAGACATAGTTAATTAAGAAGGTTAGGAACCTATTCCAATCGATGACTGAGACGATCGAAGTTAAGATTCCACAAATTTCTTGAATGAGGTTAAGAAGGCACAAAAACCGCAAAAAACAAAACTTAGCTAAGAGCTTGTTCATGGGTGGAAGATGGTCAAGATGACCTTAGATTAGATCCCAAAAATCCTAGCAAGCTAGATCACAACAAAATACACAGCAAAAACCCTTGGAACACAAAACCCCCAAAATCATCAAAAAAGAGAACAAGAACAAGATATAACTCATCTTGGGGCAATATTGATTTGATTGATTAGAGATATTATAGGTTTGTAGCCACTCTGCCATGTAGGACAAAATCTCACACTTGAGTACCAAATTTCTCAATCCATCTCTCTCACACCCTAGCCTCCTTTTTTTCCTCCATTTTCCCCAAATCACTAATTAGGGTTTCCAGGGCTTGGATAGATGAGTGTGCACATCCTACACCACCCTCTTCTATATCACGGAGGCAAGGTCTAGAGAGAAAACCCTAACAACCACCCGTTAAGCCCATAGACAAACAAGTCACTCATGAACGCTTCTCAAAGTGGATGATGACCCGAGTCACTCTTTGTGGTCTTCGTCTTCTCTGGACCTAAACTATATCCCCTTTGTGCCATCTTGCACCGCGGTTTCTCCAAGGTCACCAACCCGGTATTTTAGTGAAAATACCAAAATACCCATTCTCGATCATTTTCCAAGACCGAGTCCAATCAACGTGAAGGAATCCCTTGTTTCACCACATGTAGGTTTATCGATGACTCTCTTCATGTTGGAAAATCTCTCCCATCCGGCTCCCACCGGAACCATCATGGCACATGCATCGACACCCAAGCCACTTGATGCAACCTGTTGCACCGAACTCTCTATTCGGTCGTTCTTGTTTATCTTGTGCCATGCTTGAGTCCAACCACTTCACCCGGCATTCTCGATCGTTCTGGACCTCAGCTCTCCTAGCCTAGTCCTGATTATACTCGTCGTTGACAGTAGTTTACTCCAAGGAACATGCACAACAATAGACCAACAAATCGATTCAGGGAACAAATTCCTCGCCACTTGACCTATATTAGCCAAAACATACATCATGCAACACCTATGCATTGAATCCCATGGCTTGTGCCAAATCCATAAGTTAATCACAGCTCACAGTCCGTGAACACACCTGACTAGTCTAATCATCACCCTCAGTTGGTTTGACCGCCAGCCATCGGCGGGTCAAACCGCAACGCAATATTCCAGAACACTTCATCTAGTTTTGCATCCAGTCTCCATTTTCAAATAGGACATGGTGCAAATGCACCCTCAAACACTCCCACACAAGTGTCTGGTGCGCAATCCCCAAAAGCTCTTATCGTCGGCCATGACCGGTTAGACCGTCACCCCTAGCTGGTCAGATCGTCTACACTTTGACAGTCAGGCGACACTTCGCTAAACTGGTTTTTTTTACCAAACACCTCAGCACCAATGCTAATTATTAAACACACTAAGATTAGGATCATATCACATGATCTCCACAACCCCCCTTCTTGAACACATTGACAATGTACCCAAAAATGCAAATTGGAGGTTGTTTTTGGAAAAAAGCTCTCTTAGTGTTGTGCAAAGCCTCAACTTGGTCCATAAGTAAGAGAGCCATGAAAATGACCAAGTTAGCTTGAGGAATGTACAAGCAAACTAGTAGGGGCAATGAAGTGCAGAAAAGCTTCAAATCTAGAGATGACTTAATTTTTTTTTACTCAAGGTCCATATTAAAGAACAATTGTTCAATTTGACCTTTGATCATAGTGAGGTTTTAATTGTGCAAATTAATCCCACAAATAGACATTAGAGCACAAGTGTAATACTCCGGAAATGGATCGGTAGAAAGAAAGAGGTCGGAGAGAGCGAAAGAAACTATTTTCAGCGGAAAATTCCATTCGTCGGGGGGGTTTACGTTAATTTGAGCAACTTTGGGCGCGATTCGCGACCAGGAGGCCCATTAGTGGGCCGCCAGCCCACTAGTGGCGGCCAAAGGGGGCACCACTTTCCCCCAAAACCCTACTCCCTTCCCCCTTCCTCCCCCAAGCCGCCTCTCCTCCCCCTTGTGCCGCCCCCTCACTTCCTCCCCTCCCCCTAGGCGCCTCCCTCTCCATTGGTGGCTGCCATTGGAGATCCCCGGAGCTGCACCCCCGTCTTCCAAGTGTTCCTCTTCGATTCTTCCTCCGCCGGGCGATTTCGTTCCAATCGGGTTCGTGGAGTTGGAGCTGGCCAAAGAAGGAGAGGGGAAGGCTTTGGGAAGTGGTTCCTTATCGTTCTTCGGGTCTACAAGGGTAACGAGAGACCCCATCGCTGTTTGATTGCGTTAGAGTTGTCAATTTCATGTTTTTGGTAGAATCGCGTATTTCTGTTAGTAGATCGGTTCTGTACAGTAGGTTGCAACTCGGTTTTGGGTGCCTTAGAGGCAGAATTGGATGATTTCGCCTTCTAGAGTTTTGTTCCTTATTTCATTAGCTTTCTTTTGGCACCTGGATCACGAATTTTGACCCAGTAGATTAAAAGTTATGGCTGTTTTACTACGCGCTGGTCTGTCTGTCAGAACTGATGGGTTTGGTGAGTTGCACCTAGGTTTTGATCTAGTTAGAGTCAGAATCAGGTCGGCCACCCAACTAGGTTTTTGAAGATAATTTCACCATGTTTCCAGGCTGATAAAAATCACTTTATTTGGATCAGTGGTTTAAAAGTTAGAGCAATTTCTTTAGGGCTGATCAGATTTCTGGGCAGACTGCAGTTGTAGTTTTCAATGGATGGTTAGACCCTGTAATGGCCGAATTAGAGTTTACCCTCAACTAGAGTTTTGTAGCCAGTTAAGTTAAGAAAATTTGAGCACTGGTTTCAGGTCTTTTGGACTTACGGTTTTTTATTGGTGAATTTTCTAGTAAAACTGCCAGATTAGGGTTAATTGAAATGGTTGGGTAAATGGATCAAATTGACTTTTATTTGGTTAGTTTGGCTAGAAGATTGAGGGAGGACACGTGTAGCATCGCATTATTCGTTGCCCTCATTTCGATTATATTTTATTGTAGGCGGTGAAGCGGTGAGTGGAGGGTATCACAATTACCTCCCAACCCGTTCTGTGTGGCAGCAAGTAATTTGTATTCCATGTTTGATGTCACGTATGATGTGTGAATGAATGTTTACATTTGTTCGTATATGTAGATGAATGCCATGTGTTCTTTTCATTTATGAATACTATTCCATATTGACATGTGATCATCATGACATGCATACAATATTTTGGTAAGACCCATCAATTCCGGTATGGGCACTTGAAATCCCATCAATTCCAAGATGGGTGCGTGAGTCCACCATTCCAATGTGGGCCATGTTACGTGAGTCCACCATTCCAATGTGGGCCACGTTGGACGATCGTATGAAACGTTCTTCATACGAATACTTTAAGTGAACACCGACGGTGCTTCACTCGCTATCTGATATATGCTACAATATGTCCATTTCCTTCAATGCACCATTCCACTTCATTCATTCATACATTCGTTTCAGTATATGTTCAAATTGTGTTTGTGATATATGGCTCATTGTATGTTTGATTGTTACATCTGATTACTTTGTTGAGTCTATTGGCTCATTCTTGCTTTCTTGTCTTATTTAGGTAAATGACGAGGAAGAATGATCTTATGGAGGGTAGTTCATCACGATGCACTCACTATCATTTATCAAACAATTTGAGGACTTTTATTATCATTAATTATGATTTGTGTTGCAATGTAATAAGCCCACATGGCCTTGTTTACTTATCTTCTTTGAGCTATTTACTTCCATTTCGTTGAGTAAGACTGGAGGACGAATGTTTGTTTTCATACATTCACAATAACCGCTTCTTTTTGTTATGCTACTTGATGTTATTCATTTGAAGAGTAGAGATTGTAGGTGACATCTTGACTTCCTTATAGTCAGGGTGTTACAGTTGGTATCAGAGCGGGCTTTAGGTCCATGGTTCATTCAAACATATTAAATTGACACACTGTGCACATTAGGAGGGGTTGGTAAAGCCATTGCTTCGCATTCCAATTGTTGTGACTCGATTAATGAGTCGTTGTTGAGTTGTTTTGTGCTATGATGTGTTAAACTATGATATGATGTGATATCCTATATATCTATGAATTATTCTATGATTGTCATGAGATGATCCTATATATATTCATAATTGATTGCATTAGTTATGCGTATCGGTAGCGGACGTCGAGCAGCTGAGTTCATGGTTGTCGTCCTGGGATTTACCAGGCTACACCACTGTTCGTGTTGTAATAGTAGAGAAGTTCTTACCCCTGTTCCAAAGTTCTGTGTTGAGCCTGAGCTCATTGATGATGTTGTTGTCCTTCTCAAGTTTGTATCTGGTTTTCTGGTTGTAGTTTCTGATAGTTCGTGAATTTCTTTTGAATGGAGGGTTATAATGAAGTGGGCAATCTCTAGTAGATTTCTGATCGTTCTTTGAAACAATTATTGTTCTTTCTACTATTGTGATATTTCTGCTCCACGTAAGCATAGTTAAATTGCAAGATTTACCTTTTCACGGAAGTTCTGTTTTACCCCTGTTGGAAAATTCAACCCGAGTGTTCGCTTGAGGTTTCGGGCAATGGCAGATTTCTTTTGCAAGTTCTTTATCAAGTGCACAATGATCTTGCATATTTCTTTTTGGGATGCTTTAGACAGAGGTTCTCTTCTTTGATTTCTGATTTTGACAAATTCTTGTCCGGTGGTAGTTGATGAATTTCCCTTAGGTTCATGATTCATGGTAGTGATGAGATCCAATAGGTCTTTAATGGTTCTCTGAAAATATTATTATTTTTCGGTGTTGAATTTCTTTTATTTTAAATGATCTTGACGATTGGCAATATTGATATTTCTATGTTTGTTCCTTCCTTCTCATTGGAAAATAGCGACTCGTTTACTCGTTTGATAGTTTTTATAATGAGAGTTTTCTGTTGCAAGTTCATTAACACGAGGAAGCATTGGCTCCATGTATTTCTTTTGGATCATTCGCGTCTTGAAGTTTAACGATCTCTTTTACGAGGATTAGTGTTAAAACCCTTTTGGGGTGCCTTGTGGTGATTAAGTTGGAGATGGTAATCAAACAAAGCGGTTGGCTACGGGTTCCTATTGGTCCCTAGATGTTTTTCAAAACAATTCTTGTCTTTCCGATTCTTGAGCTTTCTTTGCTACTTGTACGATATTATTGACAAGATCATTCTTTTGTAAGAGTCCTATCTCTCTTGTTGTTTAAGGGGACTGATTAACCGTTTGGTATTTTGATAACGGAATTATCTTCTACTAAGTTTATTGAAGAAATTTCGACTCAGTTCAATTCTTTTGGAGTAGTTGGAGTGTTGGAGTTTATAACCTCCTTTGAAAAGGAAAAGTGTCGCGACCTCTTTCTAATGTTTTGTGGTGTTGTGTGAGAGGTTTGTCTCGACTTTGTGGCATTCGTACTAGGTTCCTTTTCGAGAACAAGTTGTTATTACAATTCCATTTGATTTGAAAATTTCTATAACCCGATTTGTCATGTTTCCTTTAGAAGGTTTATTGATATGATCAAGTAATGTGAGAATAAGGTTGATTCTTTTATAGAGAAAGAAGTTTTAACCACCTTTCTTGATGTTTCCAAAATGATTCAATTTCGAGTTTTGTGTTCATGACCTACTGGAGGTCCAAGTTTATTTTGATAAACGAAGTTTGCGCGTAGAAACGATTTGTTGCAAAGTTATAATGGTTCTTGATGATGCGAGCGTTTTGATCTTGAATGCTCGTTGTTCTTATCTCAGAAGGTCCGACATTCTCTTCTTGCGAGGCTTATGTTTTCAATTGTGGACTCCACCTATGTTCAATGAGTTCATTGCCTAATTGGTTTTCCCTTGGTTACGTGTTCATTCACAGTGGTAAGTGATTTCCCAGTTGGTGAAAAGCGTTTTCACGTGCCTCTTCTTTTGAGATATATTCAACCCATTCTTTTCGCGTTGGTCTTTCGAAATGTTTTCTAAATGTGGTGGTGAGCTCGATGTTATTACTTGTAGTAAATTGATCGCCTTTGGGTGACATCGTTCAAATAAGAATATTTCAAGTTTAGCTTTCACGGTACCTTGGAGCTCGTGAATCAACGGTAATCTGAGATTATTTTGGGTAACTTGAGGAATTGGATTAACCTATTGTTCTTTAAAGATTTCGTGTGATTTAGTCCGAAAGGTTCCTTGGTTTGAGTTCGCAAAGTGAGGTTGCAATAAAAGAAAATTTTCGTTGATCTCTTCGAGACGAAGTTAATCCATTTGCTTTCCGTGAAATCTCGTAAATGGAAATGTTTCGAGTTTTGTGGCTGAGAACATTTGGATCTCGTGTTTCCCAAGTAGATGAACTGTTTCGAGCCAGTTGGCATGTTGAAGGATCTTATCGATTCTTAATTAAAACTTGTGGTTATTTTGAAGCGTCCCTAAATTTGTTGCTCTTTCAGCTCAAGAGATGGCGAATTTCAAACGTAATATCTTTCTTTCGTGTCAGCTGTCATTTACTATTCTCTTTTGAGGGATGTGTGCCTCCAATTATGAACTCAGCTTTCGTTTTCCAAGATCACCTTTATCAGAATATTTCTTTTGGTTTCCTGCTCGCCGTGATGAGCAACGTCTTTCTGTGTGAATAAACTTATCTTTGTTCGCCTCTTCCATTTGAGAAAGGATCACAGTTTTGGGTTGCAAAGTGTTTGCAAAGGATAAGTTTGGCAACTGTTTGGTGGTGGATGAGTAATCGCAGCGATGATATTTTGCTACCAAGTTATCGGAGGAGTAGTAGAATGTGAAATGGTTTTGATCTGTATCCCTTGGAGGGAAATTGATTCACCTGAAATGTTTGACTTCGAAGTAAGCCTGAATAGTGTTACGGCTGAATAACACCCGGTATAGTGAAATTCTAGAACTTCAATTCAGGATTGAAAAGTTAGTGATTATCGGAGGTAAGGAAACCTTCATTGAATTTTAGAGTAACGCAATTGAATAGCATTGCGAGATGGTGTGGGTGATTTATGATGATGTCATTGATGGAGTATGTTAGAATGGTGGTACTATTGGAGATTTAATTCGATGATTTCACTATCAGTTATAAGAACAATCTGGTGTAGAGGTTTTGGAAGTTAAATTTGGGTTTGCATTGTTATGTTAGACCTTTGGTCATCCAATGATTATGTGTAGAGAAAGTGGAATAATGGAGCTTCCTGATCAGTAAAATGATAATTGATAGAACCCTTTTGATGTAGTACATGTTTGTGCGAGTTAAGGATTCTGAGTTGTTGTTCTTGGAAATTGGAGGTAATGTGATGGTTTGAAGCCTATTCTGTGGTGCCTTGAACGCCTTCTATTAAATCGATTTTGGTTAGTAGAATGAATTGTCTAGAGTATTCGGTGGATTCAATTTAGCCTCTCCACAATTGTGTGGATGATGTCCTTCAGTTTGATCATAATTTGATAATGTTCAATTAAGAGGTTTAATCTCTTGTGGTATGCGATGAATTCAAATTAGAGAAATTTTATTCCTAGAGGAGAGAAGCTGTGGAAAGGAATGTTCATCAGATAATGAGGTGTTTTCTTGATTCTCATTTGAGTTTTGTGTCGTTGACTTGTATCTTCCGCAATTTTGAGTTGGCGCTGGGTTGGCGTGTTGATTCTTTCCAAATCCAGACAAACCGCAAGTATTTGGTTTGAGCGTTCGAGTGATTTCTCCTTTGGTGGTCGTGGTGTTCCTTTGTAAGCTGCTTATTTGGAGAACGGATTTGTTTTGAGATGATTGTCAAATTTGGAATCTAACCTTTTGGTGGAGAGTTAGCATTGAGTGGACGCGATGAGGACTCTCTATTTTCAATTGGATTCTCTACGTTTTCGAAAGTTGCAGAAATTAGAAAGTTGGTATTTCGTTTTGACCGTCTCGGGTACACGCGCCAAGCACGCAAGCGTCGGGTGTGTTCAGTCTTTGAGTGGTGGTGAACTATTCAAGATTCGAGTTAAAGTTTAAGGCGTTGACCATTGAGTATGGTCTTACCTTCGATCCTCTTCTGATGAGGGTACCTAGAAAGTTTAGGTTGAATGTTAGGTCAGCGTCGATTTGGGTCTTTGGGTGGTGGTTTTCTAGTCCGAAGAGAGGCCGTTTGAGAGCCGGAGACCTCGTGCGCGATAAGTATCGGACTGTTCGTTTTGGTACATGTTTTTCGTTAATAATTCCAGTCGCAGTTTTCTTTCGAATAAGATCTGTGTTTAGATTCGAGGTCGAATCCTGTTAAGGGGGGTAGACTGTAATACTCCGGAAATGGATCGGTAGAAAGAAAGAGGTCGGAGAGAGCGAAAGAAACTATTTTCAGCGGAAAATTCCATTCGTCGGGGTTTACGTTAATTTCAGTAACCTTTGGGCGCGATTCGCGACCAGAGGCCCATAGTGGGCGGCCACCCACTAGTGGCGGCCAAAGGGGGCACCACTTTCCCCCAAAACCCTACTCCCTTCCCCCTTCCTCCCCCAAGCCGCCTCTCCTCCCCCTTGTGCCGCCCCCTCACTTCCTCCCCTTCCCCTAGGCGCCTCCCTCTCCATTGGTGGCTGCCATTGGAGATCCCCGGAGCTGCACCCCCGTCTTCCAAGTGTTCCTCTTGATTCTTCCTCCGCAGGCGATTTCGTTCCAATCGGGTTCGTGGAGTTGGAGCTGGCCAAAGAAGGAGAGGGAAGGCTTTGGGAAGTGGTTCCTTATCGTTCTTGGGTCTACAAGGGTAACGAGACCCCATCGCTGTTTGATTGCGTTAGAGTTGTCAATTTCATGTTTTTGGTAGAATCGCGTATTTCTGTTAGTAGATCGGTTCTGTACAGTAGGTTGCAACTCGGTTTTGGGTGCCTTAGAGGCAGAATTGGATGATTTCGCCTTCTAGAGTTTTGTTCCTTATTTCATTAGCTTTCTTTTGGCACCTGGATCACGAATTTTGACCCAGTAGATTAAAAGTTATGGCTGTTTTACTACGCGCTGGTCTGTCTGTCAGAACTGATGGGTTTGGTGAGTTGCACCTAGGTTTTGATCTAGTTAGAGTCAGAATCAGGTCGGCCACCCAACTAGGTTTTGAAGATAATTTCACCATGTTTCCAGGCTGATAAAAATCACTTTATTTGGATCAGTGGTTTAAAAGTTAGAGCAATTTCTTTAGGGCTGATCAGATTTCTGGGCAGACTGCAGTTGTAGTTTTTCAATGGATGGTTAGACCCTGTAATGGCCGAATTAGAGTTTACCCTCAACTAGAGTTTTGTAGCCAGTTAAGTTAAGAAAATTTGAGCACTGGTTTCAGGTCTTTTGGACTTACGGTTTTTTATTGGTGAATTTTCTAGTAAAACTGCCAGATTAGGGTTAATTGAAATGGTTGGGTAAATGGATCAAATTGACTTTTATTTGGTTAGTTTGGCTAGAAGATTGAGGGAGGACACGTGTAGCATCGCATTATTCGTTGCCCTCATTTCGATTATATTTTATTGTAGGCGGTGAAGCGGTGAGTGGAGGGTATCACAATTACCTCCCAACCCGTTCTTGTGCACAAGCGAGCAAGTAATTTGTATTCCATGTTTGATGTCACGTATGATGTGTGAATGAATGTTTACATTTGTTCGTATATGTAGATGAATGCCATGTGTTCTTTTCATTTATGAATACTATTCCATATTGACATGTGATCATCATGACATGCATACAATATTTTGGTAAGACCCATCAATTCCAGTATGGGCACTTGAAATCCCATCAATTCCAAGATGGGTACGTGAGTCCACCATTCCAATGTGGGCCATGTTACGTGAGTCCACCATTCCAATGTGGGCCACGTTGGACAGTCGTATGAAACGTTCTTCATACGAATACTTTAAGTGAACACCGACGGGTGCTTCACTCGCTATACCTGCAGTATATGCTACAATATGTCCATTTCCTTCAATGCACCATTCCACTTCATTCATTCATACATTCGTTTCAGTATATGTTCAAATTGTGTTTGTGATATATGGCTCATTGTATGTTTGATTGTTACATCTGATTATTTGTTGAGTCTATTGGCTCATTCTTGCTTTCTTGTCTTATTTAGGTAAATGACGAGGAAGAATGATCTTATGGAGGGTAGTTCATCACGATGCACTCACTATCATTTATCAAACAATTTGAGGACTTTTATTATCATTAATTATGATTTGTGTTGCAATGTAATAAGCCCACATGGCCTTGTTTACTTATCTTGCTGAACTGTTTACTTCCATTTCGTTGAGTAAGACTGGAGGACGAATGTTTGTTTTCATACATTCACAATAACCGCTTCTTTTTGTTATGCTACTTGATGTTATTCATTTGAAGAGTAGAGATTGTAGGTGACATCTTGACTTCCTTATAGTCAGGGTGTTACAACAAGAATGCATATGAGATGCTCCCCCTCACTAAAATCTACCGATTTTTCAATTTATCCCTTTTTTATTTTCTGCCCCTAAATGTATGGAAAGCCCATTTGGAGCATTTTTACCATATTTTCTCACCCTTTGACAATAGAGACATCACGAAATTGAAAGGACATGGGAAAACCTATTTGGAGTATTTTTACCATATTTTCTCCCCCTTTGACAATAGAGTCATCAAGGAATTGAAAGGATATGGGGAGGCTACACTAGCGCATAATTTTAGAAATTGTATCACGTAAACCAGAAAGTCATGCAAGTAAGAGATCATAGATCGTTACCACTAGACGTGCAGTGCAGCGAAAGAAGAGTTGGAGCAGCCTGGTCCAATGTTGAGCGCGTCGATGTAATAGTCGTAATCAATCGTCCAACGTCCTCGGCACCGATCGTCTCCTCTAGCAACCTCTCTTGTTCCTTGTGTAGGTCGCGGATCGTTCTCGATCAGCGCAACAACAATTACAGCAGCGCCTCTATGGTATCCACATGTCCAGGAGTGGAACTCTGTACGCCGGTGTGCTAGCACCAGCGCGCATGGTCAGAGACTTTGGGGAGATGGCGGCTAGGGTTTCGGTAGTGCAACTCTTATGCCCCAACAGCCCCATGCATCCCCTTATAAAAGAGCCCATAACGGATCCTATCTAAACCCGTTTGTTCCAGCCCGTTAAGTGTGTGACCTGGTAGGTTTATGTGTAATCTATTGTTACTCAAAAACTCCTTTTCGACCATGAGTCGGTAGCGATTCCTAGCAGGACATAACAACTCCCAAACACACACAAAGATAACATCGAATGAACCTTATGCAATATGATATGCGACCATGTCCTTATCAGTTATGACCAACTTGTATCTCCATACGACTAGTTTGCAAATAGTCACGACCAGTTCATAACACCTTACGACCAGTTCGTTGACCATTTAGTGATCATGTACGACCAGCTCACGACCACTCTATATCTCCATACAACCAGTTCATATCTGGTTAGACTGAACGACTTACTTGTGTATTCTCTTTTTGCCTCAAGATATCTTGTTGAACTCCTGGTGATATATTTGTCATCCATAGAATGTTCAATACTTTCTCGATCTAGTGGTGGAAAACGTTGTGTGGTCAACTCCTTGACCACTAGTGGCACAACATGCACTTTCTTTATCCGACCACATCGAGGGCCCAAAGATATCTCTCTGGTTATGCTAGTAGGGGCAAATTCATATTCGACCAATCACATCCCTCTGTATGTTTCATAGCATACCCGAAAGTACCTTTAGAACCACCCAGTTACAGAGTAGCGTTTGACAATCCCTAATTGTACTATTATACATGTAGGAAACCATGCTGATACCAAGTCTAAGGATTATACATCATCATTGCTTGAGACCAATTGATGACACATAAAATTATAACAATCTCAACATTTTCTTAAGGTGGGTCAATCTAACACAATGTTCGCTAACATATGCTCACATTATTGATTCAATATCCCGGTATCTATGACCGGTGAAATATGATTATCAATCAATACATGTGCTGGTGAATCAGGGTGAATGGGATGGGATGGTACAGGATAGATCGGATGATCCTGGATGAGATCATACAAGTATGGTGTTTGGTTGGTGGGATAGGATAATACAGGATTTTGTTTGGTTGCTTGGATAGGATGGCCCTGAAAGGTTCAAGATGGTGTTTAGTTTGAAATTTCAAGAAAATTACATAAATAAATTTCAAGAAAATTACATAAATATTTAATAAAATATTTTTAAATTTAATTAAAGTTTATTTTATTCATTTAAAATATTTGGATTCTATACAAAACAAAAACAACAATGAGAAAAATATAAAAATTCAAAATACTAAAAAATGCATGAATTTTCTACAGTAGCTAGATGATGATTTTAGATGAATTTAGGTGAAAGAATTATTCCATTTAGAGTTAGCAAGTGAAAGTTGTTGTAGTTAACAAAACGCTGAACCGCGTGGTTCGACTTTTTTTGTCGAATGGAATAGTACAGATTAAAAGTGGAATATTCCCTCACATGGAACTATCCCATCCTGTATCGTTTGGTTCCATTCATCCAATCAAACGCGAGGATGACCTCATATCCTGAACGGAACCATTCCGTTTAGTCTCATACCACGAACCAAATGCACCCTAAGCCAATAGTGTCCCGACCATTAGCATCCGACTAGGGATACTTTTAGAATGACATGATATAACTATCAAAGAGCTTCACCAACAAGTCAGATACTTATTAATCTTTATAAATGATCATTCAACCAAGGAACATATTCTATAATTCATAAATATAGACGTGATATAATAATCCCTATGATCACCTCTAGGGCATTTCACCAACAAGAATCACTCGTTCATCTCATCCAATTTTTTAGTTCTAAGATGCAGGGAAGAAACATAAGGGGCATGTATGAAATGCAATGGAGTGACTTGATTTTTGAATTTTCCCATTTTTAGGAACAAGAAGTTTAGGAGAGAACCCAACATGAAGATGCTATCAACATCTAATGCACAAGACATAGCAAGTATGAAATCTAGCATATCATGAATGACAAGCTACAAGTTGACATCAAGACATATATGAAAGAGCCATCTAGTCCAACGAATAACTTAAATCACTAGAGGATAATCATAAAGACTGAAAAAAATATGAAGCAAGCCATAGCAAGCATGTAATCAAAAATAGAGGTGGCCAAATGGGCCATGTCAGCCGGGTCGGCCCGAAGCACGTGACTATTAGCCCGACCCCAGCACAACATGGTCTGACACTGTAGTCGGGCTGGGCTAGCATGATCCGACGAGGCGTACCGTGATTGGGTCGTGACCCTAGCCTAGTGGGTTGGCATAGCGCGACGTGTCATGCATGGCTCAGTACAGCCCGGTTGGCACGACCAGTGACAGAGGAGGAGGTAGCGAAGGCGGCAGAGGTAGTTGGGTGGCGGCGGCGATG
This sequence comes from Hsuehochloa calcarea, assembly GCA_036346395.1. Lineage (NCBI taxonomy): Eukaryota > Viridiplantae > Streptophyta > Magnoliopsida > Poales > Poaceae > Hsuehochloa > Hsuehochloa calcarea. Next base: position 5,588,322 of record CM070605.1, on the reverse strand, counting down.
GCCGAGCGCGGAGGTGGCGGCATTACCTAGGCTTACTTGGCCCGTTGAGCTTATCATGCCTGGGCCAGCCCAGCACGGCCCGAGAGGTCAGCGTGCCATGCCTGGGTCGGCAACCCGACCCACAGGCTGGTACGACACAACCCGTTTAGTTAGCCGGACTGACTGTGCCGTGCCTAATCAGGCCCATGCCGTGCCGGGCCAGGTCGCCCATTTGGTCACTTCTAATCCAAGATAATGAAATAAGTATTCACTACTAGAAAAATTACAAAGCTTACAAGTCGAAAAACTTGCTCAATTTTATTTAGTTTTCAGTTTTTCCTCTAGGCGTGTAACATGCTGTTTGCGAGCAAAGATATGACATTTTTTAGCATGAAAAAGCTCTAGTGGGTGTAACAGACCACTGTTTGATCTAGGAGTGCTCTAGATGTGTAACAAACCTTTTGCAAGCATTCCTTTCTTTTTATTTTTCTTTTTCTTTTTGTGAAAATGGGATTTTTCCCCTAAAGCACAGAAAATGAGCAAAAGACATGAACTGTCCAATATTTTCTTTTAAGTTCGAGACACGTTCAAGATAACCAAGTAATCTTTTTTGGCACTCAACGTGCATGTACAAGATCTCAAAAGACATAAAAGGATAGCTCGACTCATACACAATGATATGGCCCAACTAGTAATTTAGTTGGAACGTGTTTAACAGCCCGATCTTTCATGGTATAGTCTACGAGCAGCAATCCTGTCTCCTTGTTTGCGTAGCAACCAGCAGCAATTCAATATGTACTAGCAGTGTGTTCGTGCGTTGCAACGGAATCTCAAAAAATAAGTCCAAATAACACATAGTAAAGAAAATTATATCAAACACCTTATAATTCATAATTCAGAACCAAGCCCCCGCCCCCCGTCACCACCAACCGACGATTCTTTTTCCATGCGGGCGGCGGTTTGATGTGTGGTGGGAGGGGAGGGGAGGGGAAGACAAACGAGGCGACAGTTCTTTTTCCATACGTGCAGCGGTTTGCCGTGGGGTGGGAGGAGTAAACTCAGAATTATAGTAGTTAAGATATGTACGAATGCAGTAATCCTCAATCCCTAGCTCTTGATTACAAACAGAAGCAACAATACCAGGAGGATCTCACGACCATCTCACGACCGGAAAGTATACCAGTAAATAATTTGGTGTAATAAATGAAATTAGGGCAAACAGAATAAAGTACGAATAATTCTTTATTTGTCACTGGAAGGCGGTGCGGGTCGGGCGAGGCGGTGCGACCATGGTGGAGACGAACAGGAGGGGTGAAGGCGTGTAGAGGAAGAGTGAGGAGGAAGAAGAAAAAGGGTAAGATGGGCATTTTGACAAGTTTTCAATGGTTAACAACGACTAGATCTAACGTGGCTAACAGGAGTGGCAAAAATGGAATGAAAGTTGAGGTCTGATGGTAATGAAGGGATGAGTAGTTTCGCGATGGCATTTTAGATACTCGATCAACTTCTAGTGGTAAATAAGGAATTAATCTAATAAAATATTCACCAGTGACCATCAAGAACTAGATAGTCTTTGGCCAAATGGGCGACCAGTGTGTCACAAAGACAGCACGATGTGGCTCGGCCCATCTCAGCACGGCCCATCGTGGCCCGGCTAATAGGTGGGTTGTGTTGTGCCAGCCCACATGCTAGGGAGGTGACCCAGGCATAGTCTGATGGTCTATCATGTCGTGCTGGGCTGGCCCAAGCCCACTTAGTCCGACAGGCCGTTTTGGCCCACTTAGCCTGTTAGGCTCGAAAAATCAAAAAATCAGAAGAAAAAATCTAATAAATTCAGAAAAATGTGTATAATTCAGAAATAGATATGAAAATTATAAAAAAAATGAGACAAGCATATTGAAAATATAATAAAAAGCTTTATTAATGTTCAAATGGCTGCCTTGTTAAAACCTTTGCCAAGTAAAAACTCAACATGATAAAACATTGGTAGAGAAAAAAGAGTACAACCTATAGCTATACATACATCCTTATTCTACGTGTCATTGTCTACGTACAGATTTTCAAACACCTCTGACAATTGTGGATTTTTCATATAGTGTTGTGTTCATGAATCAGCTTGTTCTCAGTTCTTCACAGTTAGAAGTATCTCCACCATCTCACTTATGAGACTTGTTCTTCTCTCCTCCAATATTCTTCCAAAAAGACTAAAAGCGGACTCAGAGGAAACCATTGAGACATGAACAATTAATACATCACGTGCAGATATGGATAGCACGAGATATGTTAACTTATGGGCTTATCACCATTGCAAAATTTTGAATCCTTCTGAGTTGAAATCCATTGTATCGTTGTCCACATAGGTGTATAGTTCCCCACTCCTTTGGGTTCTTGGATGAGCAGGCGGTGCTGTAGAAGAAGAAGACCTAGACCTAGAGGGAGACCCACCGAAGATCTTGCCCCACATATTTGTCTTGCTACTTGAGGGGGTTGGGACTAATTGAGGTCGTTGCGAACGGACTCCCCGAAACTTATTCTCATACCTTTGGTAAACCTCGTGTAACCGAGAACGAACTTCTATAAAATAGTTAGTATAGTCTAGCTCTGTAGCACACTAAGAAGATCAAGTACACTACCAAATGCATCAATTTTAGCTCGAGGATATAAAACAAATGCAAATGCATATAGGTAAGGTATTTCTCTCTAATATTTAAGGTATTTAGTTTTCATAGCAACAATAGCATCGCGTAAAACTAAGTTATTTTCATACATTTTCAATTAAGTAGCAATCTGTAAAATACTATACGCAATGATATGAGGTGTTGCATAGTAAACAGCGGACAAAGCAACAGTTGCCTCATAAAAATTTCTAAAAACTGTAGTATCTTCTCAGTAATGAACTAATGTTGCTCAGTCAATAGTATACTACAGTCAGATAGTGTGTTTGAATAAAAATAGAAAAATACTCTTATATGGTAAAATACTATTAAACATCAAGTAAGTAGAGTTCCATCTTATCAGCATATCCAAACCGAACTTTCTTGGACGTATACCCATCGCCCCGCAGAAGTTCTTATATTGTGCTATTCTTATGTTAGAATTATTAAAGAAAGAGATCACATCATGAAAAGCTTTAATAAACGGATTCAACCTCTTCAAACCACAGTTGATGATATACTCTGTTGTCCCGATCTTTCGGTGAGAGGGGTAAATTCCGATTGGATGATGGTCAACTCTCACGATCCAGGCTACGAACGCAGCACGCACGAACCAAGCAATCGCTGAACTAACCACCAAGTCGTTATCAACCGTGCAAAGACCGGTTGACGATCACGAGGATCAATTCACGCAAGCAATCAAGAACAAGCAAGAACGAGGTAAAAGCAATCTGAATTGCAAATATATGATTGAGTTCGAAGGTGGGATTCCGCAGAGGTCCTTTACGGTTGGTCTAGTCGACACAAGCGAAGAACGAGTTTTCACAATGGAGAAACTAATCAAACGAAATCCAAGTTCTAGAAAAAGGAGATGGCGGCTCCTATAGGGGAGACGGGGGTGGCGGCCAGAAGTGGGCGCACGCCCCTAGGGTTACAAGGCCCATGGGCCCAAGTGGAGGTGACGCAGCACCCGTTTGACTCGGACTTAGAAATAGATGTGGACTCTTTTGATGATTGTGGCCGACTCGGATGGAGTTTGATGATGATATTGGATCCGTTGGAAAGTAGACTTGATAAGCTTTCCATGAAGTCCAGAATCACCCCAAACGGAGTCCGTATGAAGAAGTTACGACTGTTTGAACTTAGTACTATCGCAGCAGTCCGAATTCGAATCCAGAACGAGCCCAACTCGAACTCTTGCTTGACACGGACACAAAGTGACGTGGTGACCTTCATTATGTCTTCCATGCATGTCCATGACTCCAAAAGCCTCTCCTTGATCTGTTCCCATGTTCCTAAGTACAATTAAATCACTTGCATTAGGTATCGGTTTATTCTCAGTAATATATAAACATAGGAACGAATTCACCTGATAATTAAGTTGGCGAGCACGAGCTTGTAGTGGATGAGTTGTATGTGTAGGTGCGGCTGTATCCATAGTAGGGATGTCCTCATCATCCTCTCCTTCTTGCATTTGAGTCGTCCTCGACTCAAGCACGTCCTCTTCTCCCAAGTATGGCTTCAAATCTGCAATGTTAAATGTCGGACTAACCCCAAAATCTGTAGGCAGTTCAAGCTTGTATGCATTATCATTAATCTTTTTTAACACTTTGAAAGGGCCATCAGCTCTAGGCATCAATTTTGACTTTCTCAATTCAGGGAACCTATCTTTTCTCAAGTGCAACCAAACAAGATCACCTGGTTCAAAAGTTAGATGTTTCCTCCCCTGACTGCTAGCAAGTTTATATTTAGCATTCATGCGCTCTATATTCTCCTTGGTTGTCTCATGCATTTTTAAAATCAATTCAGCACGTTGTTTAGCATCAAAATTCAATTTCTCAGAAGATGGAAGAAGCATTAAATCAATAGGAGCACGAGGCATAAAACCATAAACAACCTCAAAAGGGCACATCTTGGTAGTAGAATGCACGGAACGATTATAAGCAAACTCAATATGAGGCAAGCATTCTTCCCACATTTTTAAATTCTTTTTCAACACAGCCCTAAGCATTGTAGATAATGTTCTATTCACAACTTCAGTTTGTCCATCAGTTTGGGGATGACAAGTAGTAGAAAATAACAGCTTAGTCCCCAATTTAGCCCATAAAGTTCGCCAAAAATGGCTAAGAAATTTGGCATCACGATCTGAAACTATAGTATTAGGTACACCATGTAATCGAACAACTTAACGAAAGAATAAATCAGCAATATTGGCAGCATCATTGCTCTTATGATATGGTATAAAATGAGCCATCTTGGAAAATCGATCAACAACCACGAATATGCTATCTCTCCCCTTTTGTGTTCTAGGCAATCCTAAAACAAAGTCCATCGAAATATCTTCCCATGGAACGCTAGGAACAGGTAGAGGCATGTATAAACCATGAGGATTAAGTCGTGACTTAGCTCTTTGACATGTAGTGCAGCGAGCAACATAGCGCTCGACGTCCCGTCTCATCTTTGGCCAAAAGAAATGATCAGCAAGTATATCCTCTGTTTTCTTCACGCCAAAGTGTCCCATCAGCCGCCTCCATGCGCTTCCTGTAACAACAACAAACGAACAGAGCTAGCTGGGATGCATAGCTTGTTAGCTCGAAACACAAACCCATCATTAATGATAAATTTGTTCCACGTTTTCCCTTCTTTACAATTCAACAAGACATCTGTAAAATCAGCATCATGCACATATTGCTCTTTAATTGTCTCTAATCCAAAAATTTTAAAGTCAAGTTGTGAAAGCATGGTATATCTCCTAGACAAAGCATCAGCAATAACATTCTCCTTTCCCTTCTTATGTTTTATGATATAAGGAAAAGACTCAATAAACTCAACCCACCTTGCTCGTTCCCTTTCCAACGGATCGAAAATCACTCCAATCGGAGGTCGTATGCAAAAGTTATGTGCGTTTCTTTTTTTTTGTCTTCTCTCTGTTTTTTTTTGTTTTTTTTTCTCTGTTTTTTTTTCTCTCTATTTTTTTTTGCGATCACCACGCTGTTTTGCTGTCTCCGAATTGGGCAAGGTTTCCTTTTCCGAGATCAGCAAGGGCAAAGCCTCCCTAGATGGTCTGTCGAACTCAACTGCAGCGGTGAGACCAAACGTGAACAGAACTCGAAACTCTAAAGGAACTAGACTCTAAGACCAGCAAAAGACACAACGATGCAACCGAAAGTTCAACAATGTAATGCACTGAAAAGAAAAAATTGCGAGGCTCAAAGGGCTCGGTATGGATGGTAGATGCGATTTTTTTTTGGCAATTTTCTGGACTCTAGGTATGAAAAACTGGAGACTCAACGATGAACTGTAGCTCTGATACCACTTGATATACTCTGTTGTCCCGATCTTTCGGTGAGAGGGGTAAATTCCGATTGGATGATGGTCAACTCTCACGATCCAGGCTACGAACGCAGCACGCACGAACTAAGCAATCGCTGAACTAACCACCAAGTCGTTATCAACAGTGCCAAAGACCCGGTTGACCTGATCACGAGGATCAATTCCTGCAAGCAATCGAAGAACAAGCAAGAACGAGGTAAAAAGCAATCTGAATTGCAAATATATGATTGAGTTCAGAAGGTGGGATTCCGCAGAGGTCCTTTACGGTTGGTCTAGTCGACACAAGCGAAGAACGAGAGTTTTCACAATGGAGAAACTAATCAAACGAAATCCAAGTTCTAGAAAAAGGAGATGGCGGCTCCTATATAGGGAGACGGCCAGGGGGTGGTGGCCAGCGAAGTGGGCGCACGCCCCTAGGGTTACAAGGCCCATGGGCCCAAGTGGAGGTGACGCAGCACCCGTTTGACTCGGACTTAGAAATAGACGTGGACTCTTTTGATGATTGTGGCCGACTCGGATGGATTTTGATGATGATCTTGGATCCGTTGGAAAGTAGACTTGATAAGCTTTCCATGAAGTCCAGAATCACCCCAAACGGAGTCCGTATGAAGAAGTTACGACTGTTTGAACTTAGTACTATCGCAGCAGTCCGAATTCGAATCCAGAACGAGCCCAACTCGAACTCTTGCTTGTCACGGACACAAAGTGACGTGGTGACCTTCATTATGTCTTCCATGCATGTCCATGACTCCAAAAGCCTCTCCTTGATCTGTTCCCATGTTTCTAAGTACAATTAAATCACTTGCATTAGGTAGCGGTTTATTCTCAGTAATATATAAACATAGGAACGAATTCACATGATAATTAAGTTGGCGAGCACGAGCTCGGGTAAGAGGTCCTTGTAGTGGATGAGTTGTATGTGTAGGTGCGGCTGTATCCATAGTAGGGATGTCCTCATCATTTGACTATAAGGTTAATAATACGACAAGCACATCGTTGATGTAGCAGGAAGGAATTGACGTATGTACTCAATACTGGAGTAAGAATATCCATAGCCCTAGAGTTCGAAGCGGCATTGTCTAAAATAATTGAGAATATTTTGTCTATAAGACCAAAGTCTTCCACGACTTTGAAAATACAGTCTGCAATATTCTCACCCGTATATGATACATCAATTAATTTCAAACATGTAATTATTTTCTCTATTACCCAATCATCATTAACATAATGAGCAACTACACTAAGATAATCCTCTTTAGAACGACCACTCCATATGTCCGATGTCAGGGCCACCGAAAATGTGTACATACTAAATAGTTCCTTTATTTTATTACGACGTTCATTGTAGTTTTTTAAAAGATCCCTAGTTGTTGTCTGTCTAGAAATAGAAGAAAATATAGGATTATGCGCTGTCCTAATGCAATTTTGGAAAGTATTAGACTCCCCGAAGCCTAACGATAAATCCTCATAAGCAATTAAACGATAGAGAGATTGATGAGCTACCTCAGTATCGTAGTCCCAGCTACGTATCGTATCATCAGGGTTATACTGCAATTGCGTTTACCTCATCACCAATCCTTGCTTGGCTCGACATCTTGTAGTATGTCTAAGCAAGTGCCCCGTTCCACATGTAGACATTGTAGACAATTCATTACGATAAATTTTGCAAATAGCATATAGTATCTCATTTTCCTGTGCGTCTTACTTGGTTGTCCAGTCGAAATTATCCCACACTCCCGATGTAGACATCCTCGACCTCCTTGCTCCGGCGATCACCAACGTAGATGCTGCTGTTCAGCCTGATGACGGAGCTCCGCCTTGCCCTTCTTGTTGGCTTGACGCAGCCGCATCCGCATCCAAGGATGCAACCTCCTCCGGTGAAAGTCCGTAATCACCAAGAGCAAAGTGTCGTAACTGTCCATAACGAAAACTGCAAAATTAAAACTAACACTATTATTACTTTCATCTTAGTATAACGAGTACTAATAATAAATCTATGGAAAAAATAAAATTGTACCTCTTTTGATGACTTGTTGTCGAAAATTGAATTTTCCAAAAATTGTCAAAGTTTTTTTTTGAATTTTACCAAATTATCTCACAACGAATTTGAATTTGCACAATAGAATTTCAAAGAAAGATTGGGGAATGGATGGGTGCAGAATGAGGGGGTATATTAGTGATTTATAAAAACAAATTCAGGATTTTTTTTTTTGAAATATCCCTATTTTTAAAGAGCCCAACGGTCAAAAATGGTAAAAAAGGGCAAAAACGCCGAACGACTGGATTTTAGTTAGGCCGTACTATGCCATGCACGGCCCATGAACTAGGCCTGCCTGGCTCCCTGCCCGCGCTGCCAACTAAAATCCAGCCGTTTGGCCTGTGGGTGGATATTAGTAAAATGTAATTCTAACGTATTGTGAAACATTGCCACACACACAGTAATTCCCAAACTCAACAGTGTTAGTAATACTTGGGACTTTTACAGTAATATAGATCGAAAAGAATAGTAAAACCACATTCACATGACTGGTGTCCTCTGTCCGACACAGGAGTAAACGACGGGATCAAATGCGTGGAGTTAGCAGTAAAAATACGACAGAGATGAGGTGGAGGGAAATCGGGTGAGACGGGTAACGTGGGAATCAATTTACTGCCGTAGATGCGCTCCGCGCCATTTTTATGACCGATCGCAAAGAGGAGCGTGTTGTGCAACTCGGTACGTCGTGCAGGTTTTACTGTCAGTTTCGAGCGCGGTGTGTGTGTGGGTGGGCTTGCACGGTGTGCGTCACGCGACCCATGCTACGGCTTACACATAGAATAAGCTTGTAATATTCCGAATTTTGTTTTGAGCGGAATTTGTTCGGGACAGAGAATTTTCTGAAAATTCGAGTTTTTTTTGAAAATTCGTGGACCCTGGACCTCCGGCCCAGGGTGGGGCAAACCCTGGCCGGCCTATGGCCGACCAAGGATGGGCCAAGGTGGGGGGAGGCGCCTAGGCCCAAGGCCCATGCGCCCCACCTCCCCCTCCAACCCTAGAGCCAGCCACCATCTCCCCTCTCCCTCCCCACTTTTCCCCCTAGAGCCGCCACCCCCACACCCCAAACCGGCGCCTCCCCTGCCCTTTGGTGCCGCCGCCTCCCCTTGGTGCTGGCCTCCGGTGATTCCCGGCGCTGCCCCCAAGGTCCTCCCCGAAGCCGCCTCCTCCTGCCGTCTCCTCCGGCCGATTGTCTTCTCCATTGTGGCCGGCCATTGTAGGGAGGAAGGAGAAGAATAGGGGGAGTTCTTTGAGAGGCTAATCAACATCACCCAGCGGGTCTTCAAGGGTAACGAAGAGTCTAATTCGTTGTTTGATACTGTTTGGAGGAAGAACTAATGATTTGGATTGAACCGGCATGCTGTAATTGAGATTCCAGAAAGTGTTTAGATTGTTGCGCGTCCGGTTTCGACCTCTTAGAGGCCGATCTGGAGGTTCTCTCCTCCTAGAGAATTGTAACCATGATTATTAGCTTTCCATAGCCACAAAGATCACCAAATTCTGATATGTGGTTCAAACGTTATGATAGATTCATTATTGCTATCCCGAGAAACCTGACGAGAATTGTCAGTTTAGTTGTTTGGTGAAATATGAATTGTTTAGATTCAGATTCAGACTTGTCACCCAAAACGTTTTCTGTAGATAATTTTATTATAGTTCCATATTGATAAAGAACACTCAAATTAGACTTATAGAGTAAAAGTTAGGTAATATTCTTCACTGCTGTTCTGATTGTCTGGACAGATGTCTATTAGGCATTTTCACCTGCTGTTTAGTCAAATGTTTTGGCAGAATTCGGAAATCTTGTCAACTAGAGTTTTGTAATTTTGCTTGTTAAGTTTCATTGGGCACTGAACTCATATCATTCCGAGTTCCAGATCATTAATTATGAATTTTTCCATGTTGCTGTCCAGAATTGTTTTTGATGGGTGAATTGTATGTTTTCAGTTCGGGTCTGTTCGTTGTATTGGGTAGTCAAGGGGGTATGGTAGACCAACGGTAGCATCGTCATACCATGTGTTCTTATTTTTTAATACACATTCATGTAGGTGGCGAGGCGGCGAGTGTAGGAGCACCTTCGTTGCCTCCTAGCATGTCACATCGTGGAAGGCAAGTACACTGTGTTATGACATATTGAGTTCTATTGAATGTTGTTGATGTGAGGTGTTGTTATGATTCATGTTCATACTCCATGATAAACATTTCGTTCTTAAATTGATAATCCTTGTGGATAAAAGTGGTGACATTCATTGCATATGTTCATTCCATTCTTGCATTGTTCGTGTTTCGTCCACGGGAGTGGAATTGTTAAGACCCATCAATTCCAGTATGGGCATGTAAGACCCACCACTCTAATGTGGGCAATTTCGGACACCCGTATAAAACGTTCTTCATACGGTGATTGGATCCCCGAACTTTGTTAAATACATGCTTAAGTGAGCACCGACGGGTGTGTCACTGGCTATACTGGTATGAGCATGTGTGCAGTGCATTCCTTTCAATGCATCCATTCATTCCATTCATACTCATAAGTGTTCAGAGATAAGTTCATACTTCGTATTGAGATTGACTAGTTCATAACCTTGAATGTTCAATTGTTTACTGTACTTGCTGAGTTTCGACTCATTCTTATTTTCTTTATTTATTTAGGTGATCGTTGATGATGGCTTGTTGGGAGGGAGTAGACAAGCACATTTCACCCAGTTCACCATAGTTTTTCTTCATTAATAAGTTCCATTATGTCTCTCATTGGTTAACCGAGGAACTGTAATAAATTAATTTAAGACTGCAAGTTATTTTTCTCCATGTTATGTTTCTGTTAAATGCTGCTAGTGGTTTGTTTTAATATTCCCTGATTATATTCCGATGATGCCATGCTACTATTAAAGTTGGTCTCTATATGTACTTAGAGGAATTACATTTTAAATTCTTCCGCAATTTGGTCGTATGTTAGCTCTTTAGGTAACATTTTGGCTTCCGAATAGCCAGGGTGTTACAAAGCTATTCTACACTTAGGAGTAGAATAACACTACCGTGTGTGTGTGTGTGTATATATATATATACACACACACACATAGGATGCCCATTTCGTACTCCCGGTAGTATGTACTCACACTTCTAATATACCATTTAAATGAGCATATTATACTTCTTTATCACTTTCAGTATACTTAAATACCAATTATAAGATACTCCAATGCGACTTGATTGAAAAATTTCCATTGGAGCCCTTTATTTTTATATATATACCATTTTTCATATATAAAAGAAGTATATGTACAAATTTTGTTATAAAAATTTGACTTTAATGAATTTTTTTGTATGGAACTCACTTTGGGGTATTTTATAATCATTATTGGAGTATGCTCAAATTGATAAAGAGATATCATCATGCGACTTTAGTGATATATGAGAAGTGTGAGTACGTACTCCCAGGAGTACCATACCATTTTTCTATATACATACATATATATATGTATGAAATATACCAAAAGCACTGCTATGTAGTTAAAGTATCCTCATGCTACCAAAGCCGCTGAAATAGCGTCACACAATTCGTCCATATCAACATCACCCATAGCAACAGCAGCATCATGTACATTGATGTTGTCAGATATATCCCCATCAGCATATTCTTCATCCTCCTTTAGGCTAGCAAAATCTTGATTACACAAAGCACTGTCTCTAATGAAATTATCCAAAGCCATCCTTGCAACGATAATTTTCTTTTTCTTATCTTCAAGGTAACTTGGTAAATTTAAAAGAATATGACACTTCATCTTCTAAATATCAAATGTACGTTCAATGGCATTCCAACGCGATGAGTGGAAAAAATTGAACAACTCCTTCAGTCCAACCGGTCTACCACCATTTTGGAATCTAGGTAAATGGTACCTTTGGTTCTTGTAAGGAGCTACATAACCTTTGTGGTTTGGATATCCAGAATCCACAAGATAGTACTTTGCCTACAATATAGATGAGAATAACATTTCACACAAGGCTCAAAGGTGTTCATATGAAACCTTTTGGAAAATACAAATAAGGGAAGCACCTTCTAGAGGGTGTGGAAAGTGGTCTTTACATTAGTAGCGTATCACAGAATATGTGTGCGTCGTGAACGGATCTAGACCATCTAGCACAAACAAAAGTGAACATCATATCAAAATCACAAACAACCTTGACATTCTAACTATTGTATCCATGCCGATTGAAATGCACATATTGTTTATCACATTGCATTGTAACTGATATATGTGTCACATCTAATGCACCAATGCAATTATTGAAATGAGGGGGAAATCTAGCCTCTCTAAGTCTAGGATGTACTAAAGTGAAAGTGAGGATCTTTGGGTTTTATATTGTCAATACCCAATTGGTACACACATTCCAAAACATTTGCAAGCTTCTTACTAATCTTTCCCTAGAATGGCCAAAGCAGTTTTGCACTTGGATGTTAGATTGAGGAGCTCCACAAGTCCATAAGAACTCACATAATGCTTCTTTCGAGTTCATTTCCCTAGTTGATTTCACTAGAGTTTCATGTAGTCTGAGGAAAATTGAGACCTTCGCATTCTAAACATGACGTAACAATCTTGTGAGTTACTAAGTTGCTCCTCAACCAATTGGATCCCCGTTGTTGTAGGTATTTTCCTTGGCCTCTTGGTAGTGTAGTCACCATAGTTATTGAAACATCCAAAAGCGGCAATCGCAACTAGAGGCAAGAACATATCTGGTCCTTCATCTGGCCTTTCATCCACATTCTCAGCATCATCATGACTTGCATCATCATCACTTGAATCGCTAGAACCTGAAGAGCTCATCTGGACTACACACAATACAAGTGCCAATAGAATGCCAAGAAAAATGACATAAGATAAAGGACACAACAAATGACATGATTAACATAGTACATTACATTAATGATTATTGGTTCAACTGAATAAAACAACATAACATAATAGGTCCATGCAACTACATAAAGGATGATAGATTCATGACTTGACACAACACATGACATAAAGTGCAATAGGTTCAATACTCATGAAACAAGTAGAAACTATCTAACGCCTCTTCTCCTCCCATCTCCTCCTAAACCATGCTAGCCTTCCTTAAGATGTCTTATGTGTGAGAAAGACATCTCGACACTCCTTCTTGATGAGGAGTTGTGTGGCATAGAAATGCTCATCACTCCCTTAAGCCCCAGCCTCAATAACCAAATCAGTCATCTAAGAGATCTCTTGCCTAACAGGATCATATCATTGCGTCTGTTGCATTGTTCACATAATTTTTACTAGTGCGAGACTTCTCCACAATATGCACTAACTACTTCAATTGCACATCTCTATAAGACTTCTTTGGTTTCTTCCCACTTGGTGAATCATGGGTAGCTCTTTTGGGCATTGTGTTCTTTTGGCGCTTGTCTACATTGAGTGCCTTGCTAGATGTACCACTTCCCTCACCACCCTCACCCACAACACCTGTAGGGACCGGGTTTAACGTCTGTAACCCTCTATGTATACCACGCTATTCCCCGAATAAGTAGATAGTGCTCTGTTTTCACTCATTTTATAAGTATTTTTATATCTTAAATTCCTCGTAAATTGGTAAGGAATAACAAAAAATAAGGATTATTATCACTAACCCTAACCAAAAGTCGAGATTATATTTTTGGAATATTCTTTACAGAAATCATCAAAAATTAGTGGAAAATACGAAAAAAATGGCAATTATAGGCCATGAACCGAAGCTACTGGGCCACAGGCCAACATTGAGACAGCCACTGCATGGGTCCACCAAGGCACCAACCCCTCAGAGAACTCTATAGAGGCCCCATGTCCGGTTTCTACGTGAAGGAATGCCAACTTGGGAACCAATACAGCTAATTCTCTAATTTTTGAAAACCAACATGGACTTTGGACTGGAAAATGGAAGGATCCAGACAGGGCCAACATGTCATACGCACAGAGAAGCTCTCGGGGAGCGGACGAGAGACAGACTCAAGTATTTGAGTCCGTTCGCCGGTCGGCTCGACCCTTGAGCTGAGCGGCGTATGGCGTGAGTTGGGCAACACACAAACCTCCTCAGCCACCTATAAAAGGGGACCCCTCCTTCGTTTTGAACATCCCTCTTTCGAAGCCCCAGAGAAATTTCGGTGGATTTCATCCCTCAAAACCCATTCTTCTAGTTGATCAGGTAGATTGGACCAGGTCCACGAAGTTGGGCTCGGGTACATGGTAGACCAAGCTCATGGGTGAGGTTTCACCAAAGATTGACTTGACATGCAAGACCCGCATGTAAGGGAGTTGGCTCACAATAGATTAGGTCTATGTGGGTTTGGATTTTTGGGTGAGGCACACGTGGTGGCTTAGGTGGCAACAAGGCTTGCGTGGCGTGTACATGGCACGACATGGCGGCCACGGAGGACATAGAGGATGATGTGGCAGCCGGCAAGACAATGACATGGCATGGTATGGCCCTGGTTGCGCACGACCTTTATGGTTTGCCGACATTGCAGTTTACGGCGGAGGCAACGGAGGGGCAAAACGGAACGAGGACGACGAGGTGAACGTGGTGATGCGGTTGTAATACCCCGACCTGCTAATAGCGTGGCTCATGTGGCCCATGAGGAGTTGTGTGGTGGGATTAGTCCCACATTGCTTGTCTCAAGTGAGTTGTAGTAGTATATAATGCCTGTTGGATCCAAACGTAGCACCTCCGGGTTAACCCTTTTACACGAAGCGAGGACGAAAGTGTAAGTGAGGTGCTATATGTGGCGGGTCCGCCCCACGGTGGGCTGGGCATTGAGCCGATTTTGGGTCAGGGTGCTTCAGGTCCGTGGTGAATAGATTAATAACTTAGTTAACCTAAAATTGCTAAAACTTGTTTTAGGACTTGTAAAATAAACCAAAATTTGATAATGGTTAATTAACTTAAAATTTTGACACCTTTGGTGCATGAGGATGGGAATGGGATGAGTATCGCATTTACGCTTCCGTTATGTTGTATTGATGTTTTATGTTATGAATTGGTTCTGACTACTTATGATTTGATTATGTGATTGCTATGGGTCATGATAGTCGAGAGGTAGAGATTGTGGTTGTGGCCATAGGCATGGCCAAGTTATATCACCGTTTGTTGTATGATAGTGGTGAAGTGTTTACATCGGGTAACTTAGTTACAGGTGTTGAGGATATGTTTCTTTAGAAAAGTTGTTGTCTTCCTTGAGTTTGAATTTGATTATTCCTGTTATAGTTGCGGTTGATGAATTTTCTTGGGTTAGTATTTACAATGCAGTTGATGTATTTTCATTGGTCTTTGTTGGTTATATTAAGTTATTATTTGTTCTCCTGACTGTTGATCTGTTGTTGTTTCTTGTGAACGTCGTTAATTTGCAAGGTTGATCTTTTCACGAGAGATCTACCTTTCTTGTTGGGAAAAAAATGACTCATTTGTTAGCTTGGTATTTTGGATAACGAAAGTTTTCTTTTTCAAGTCCTTTAACATGTGGAAGCTTTGACCCAATGTATTTCTTTTGGGTATTTTGAGTATTGAAGTTGAATGCTTCTCTGTTATAAAAGAAAAGATTAAAACCCTTTAGCGATGTCTTGTTGTGGTTAAGTTAAAGGTTGTAATTAAATAAATTAATAGATATGGTATGTGTTATCAAGTTGGGTGCAGAGTGTGGTGTATAATCAATCTTAACCAAGAACCTTGGAAGGAAAGTTGATTAACTTGATGGTGTCATGTGATAGTTCTTGATGAACTATGATTAATAGTATGGTTATACCTAATTGGATTAAAAGGAGTTATTAAGAATTGTAGAACATTGATGACCGGTATGATCATTAAAATTATTTAGTTTTGCTAAACTTGTTGGATTAGTTGGTCTCAGTGGATTAATCTTACTGTGTGGGAAGGAAAAGTTGGGGAGATGCTAGATTATTACCATAGTGGATATTAATTTTGGAGTTATCTTATCTGTAGATACTAGATGATTTTATATTATGGAAGGAGTTTCTAGATAGTTATTTTAACTAGAATAACTGGACGAATTTGGTTGCGAGTTGTTGAGACTTTTGATCGATGGAAGGCTATGATTTTGGAAGTTTTGTTGGGATTTTGCACTAAAATGTGAATATGAGGATGGACAGTTGAACATGTATTTGTGATTGTTCATGTGATTTGAAAAGGAAAGTAGGTAGCATCTAGATTTCTTGATGAAGCCAGTTGATAGCAACAGTGGTTGGAGTGCAACAATTGTGTGTTGACGTTTGGTGTTGAGCATCTATAAGAGGTGAACTGTGGGATTAATTGGTGGCCTATGCTTTCATGATAGTGGAATTGTCAGACGTTAGCATGTCCATAATGAAAGGGTTTTGGTATAACATTTTGATTTGTGTAGTAGATCTCTGCTAAAATAAAGTTGTTGTTGTAATAGTTTGTAAGCTTTTGGTGGACTCTCGATTTGAGGACAAGATGATAAAGTAGTATGAAACAATTTGGTGAGTTTTAGAGATTTGTACAATGGAAGGGTAGACTATGATGAATTTTTGTTAACAGTGTATTATTCTGGATGTTAGTAAGATTATCAGCAATAGATTGGTAGTGTGTTGTCGATTCTTATAGAAAGAAGGTAATTTGATCGTCACTCGTGGTATCGCTCAAATGAAAATTTTCAAGTTTTGCATCCGTGATCTTTTGTAGTTCACGGTTTATGTAGTAGCTGGGATTGGATTGAGCAAGTGGCTTGTTGGAAAGCTTTATTGGTTCTTAAGTGATTCATGTGATTTGGTCTTACAACTTTTCTTGTTTGAGTGGGCAACGTGACGTTATAATAAAAAAGAATTACTTTCTTTGTTAAAGAAAGAGTGAAGTAGAAGTATTCGAGATCGAAGTCAAGTTTTGTAACTCGCAGTTTACTTGAAGTATGCCTAAACTTTCTATTTTTGCCCCATAGGAGTTTCTCGATTTTCAAAAGTGGTGCTTTGTTTTATTTGAGATTTTATATTCTCTTTTTGTGGGACTTGTGCCCTCAATTGTGGTCTCTGCTTTTGCTTTTCCGAGATCCTTGTTATTTGTCTATTTCTCCCGATCTTATGTTTGTTGCAAAAGGAAAACATTTTTTCCCGGGTGCTGAAAAAAATATTTTATTTGCCACTTCATCAATTTGTTTTACAAAACCTTATGGGGTATCTGATGGCATCCGGTTAGTAGTGGTCAAGTATATGTTGATGTGAGACCTGAGGTTGTAAGTTATTTCAAGAGCATTGGAGGAAGAATTGATTTTGTGATATAAATCTTGTAGAGAATTGGATCCAAAAGGAATGACGGCCGTTGAGGTAAAACGGATTATGTTGTTACAACTAGTAAAACCAATAGTGAATTGTAATTCAAGAACCCTTGTTCATGTCTGTGGAATATTGAAATATTCAAAAGTTTGGAACTTGGTCAATTAGTTAGAGTCTTGCGAATGTGTATGTTGCGGTCATGTGGGTGAAATGGAATAGTGTGGTTTAGTGGGTTCAAGTTTGGTGAAGCTAATCACATTAGGCAGTTACTTGATTAGTGAGGAATGTTGATATTAATGATTGAGGATATTGTTTGGATTCCAGGAATTTTAGTTATCCGATCAAAGAATTTCCTATCAAGTATACCAAAAGTTCATTGTAAGAGTCTTAGAGGTTGAATCTGGGCTTTACATTTTTTATGCTAGACCTTTGTTCACACAATGAGTGTGTGTAAAGAAAGTGGAATAATAGAGTTTCCTGAGCAGTGGAATGATCATTGATAGAACCTTTCTGATGTAGTACATGAGCGTGTGTCTTGAGGATTACGAGTTGTTCTTGAAAATTAGAGGTAATGTGATTGTGTGGGATCTATTTTGTGGCGCTTTGGGTGCCTTCATTCAAATTAATGTTGATTAGTAGAATGAGATGCCTAGAGTAATTGGAGGATTCAATGGAGCCTCTTCACAATGGTGTTAATGATGTATTTCAGTTTGAGCATAATTTGAGGATGTTCAATTAAAAGGTTTTAGCTCATGTGGTATGCGATGAATTTGAATTCCAAGGTTCGAGAGAAGTTTTACTCCTAAAGAGAAAGCGAGGAAAGGATGTTTCCTCGGTTAGTGAAGCGTTTTCCTGATTTCGTTTGAGTTATGTGTTGTTGACTGTTGTTTTCCGCAATCTGAGTTGGCGTTGTGTTGGCATGTCTGATTCATTTTAATTCAGACAAACCAAAAGAAGTATTTGATTTGGGCATTCGAGTGGTTTCTTCTTTGGCTATCGTGGTGTTCATTCGTAAACTGCCTATTTAGAAAATGGATTTGTTTTCGTGTTGAAATGTCAAATTTTGGGATTTAACCTTTTTGGTGGAGAGTTACCATTGCGTGGATGCGATGATGACTCTCTAGTTCCAGTTGGATTCTCTTGGTTTCCGAAAATTTCAGAAATTTGGAAGTTGGCATATCGCGTTGACCGTCTTGGGTCCTTATCACGCACGCATCGTTTGGTGTGCTCGAGTGTTAAGTGAGTAATCGAGCAATTCCAAGCTTGGGATATCGTTATTTCATTCCAGCTTGATTTCTTTCGGGAAGATCGGTGAGTAGATTCGGGGTCGAATCCTGTTTAAGGGGGGTAGAATGTAATACCCCAAAAGTAAATCGGCGTACTAGAAGAAGTTTCAGAAGAAGGAGCTAATGGGAGAATCTGAATCGATTTTTTCTTCAAGGGGTTTTCTGTGTTTTTTCAGCAACCTGGACTCTGGGCCTCAGCCCAGGGTGGCCCATGAGGGGGCTGGCCTAAACCCTAAAACCCCTTCCCCCTTCCCCTTTTCCCTCCCAAGCCGCCACCCCTCCTCCCCTCTCCAACCGCCGCCACCCTCGTCCCTGCAGTACATCAATTTTGTTCGTCAGATTTGGGTACGTTACGTATGTTTTCTGATCTTCTCACCTCTTAGAAAGTTGTAGCCCTTGGTCTTAGCTTTCTTTTGGCACCAAGATCATCTGATTTGGAGTTACGGTTTAGGAGATATGGAAGTTTTACCGAGACTGTCTAGGAGAGCTGACGTGATTTAGCAGATTTTCTTGTCGGGCCATTATGATTTACTTAGAGGCCGAATCTGGTATTTTCGTCTTCTAGAGTTTTGTTCCGGATGTCGTTATCTTTATTTTGGCACTGCGATCACTTGATTCCACCTTACGGTTTAGGAGATATGAATTTTTAATCGCGCGCTGTCCTGTCTGCCTGAGAATTTGGAACTGTCGGTTTGCCCCTCGATTTTGATCTAGTTAGAGTCAGATTCAGAACTTCCACCCAACTAGGTTTTTGTAGCCCTTGAAATTATATTTCCGAGTTGATAAAGATCATATCAATTGGATCTGTAGAGGGAAAGTTATGCCATGTTCTTTACTGCTGTTCTGAAATCTGGGCAGATATCTGTTAGGGTTTTCAACTGTTGTTTAGGCCACTGTTTTGACCGAATCAAAGGATTCCACCAACCAGAGTTTCATAGCCTGTTACGTTAAAAGTATTTGAGCACTGGTTTCAAGTCATTCGGAGTTATAGATATTTAATTACGATTTTTCTCGTCTGCTGATCGAATGGCGATATTGGCTGATTAGTTAATTCGTCATTTTGAGTTTTTGGTTATGTTGATTAGATAGAGGGTTATGGTAAAGCGCTTGTACCACGTCATAACTTATTATTCTTATTTGAATAAATATTTGTGTAGGCGGTGGGGCGGGGAGTGGAGAAATTCCGTCGTTGCCTCCTAACTCGTCACAGCGCGGAAGGCAAGTATATGGTAGAGTGGTGAACAATGGGTTGTTCACCATGATCATTGATGTTACTTATCATGCTATTTATTATGCTTTCGTTCAGCTTATTCTTATACATGATATTGATGACCTTGAGTGAATGAGATTATGATAATGAGATAATGAGTAGATATTGAGTTAATGAGATGGACTATGTTGATGAATAAATAAAGATGTCGCATCATTTACATTCATCATGACATGGGTTGCATGAGCAGTCGGTGAGAAAGTCATGTAACTATTCGGTGAGGTCGGTGAGAAAGATACATGACTAGTCAGGAGAGCTCTAGATAAAATCCTACTTTAGTGGGGACTTCACGGGAGTGAAGGATAGAGTGTGTCATCGACGGGTGAACACTCCGCTATCCAGGTATCGGTGATGAGATGCATATGAGCATGAGCATGTTGGTGCATTCGCATATCTAAGTAAATTGTTAAATTGTGCAACTTTACCTATATAGAATATGGCTTGTTTGTTTGAGAATGACAATGGCATTAACTAAATGGATGATGATGATAACTTTGATTATGGTTAATAAACTATTGTTTATGACTTTATTATGTATTTCTTTGAGTCTTGGACTCATTCTTGCTCTATTGTTGTTTTTAGGTGACCAGTGATGATGTTTTACTCGGGAAGGGCTAGCGCACTTGGAATCATGCACTTCACCCAATTATTTGATTCATTGGACATGAGAAACTTTTAGAATAACATGAATATTTATGTCTAGGACATGATGGTATTGAATAACCATAGATGCTTGGTTTATGTTAATCTTGGTTAATTATTTTGCTATGCTCCTAGGTCTAATTTATCTATGATTGTCATAGTGTTATGCTTGTGTTAATGCGACCCGTGGATGGATTTTAATGTTGTTATGCTTGCTGAAATTTTATAGTAAGTTGATGTAAATTAGATGGTTATAGTAGTTTAGTGGCATTCCGGCTCAATGTTGAAATTTGGGGTGTTACAGATGGTATCGAGCATCAACCTTCATTGACGGGCGCGTCTTGGGAGCGAAGCGCGGGCATATGGCGCATGGCGCATGTGGGCCCGGAGTGGACACATGGCATGGCATATGTGCCGGCACTGGACGCACGGACGTGTACCGAGGGGTGGTTCTGGGCATTTGCCGCGTATGTGGTATGCTGCCGAGGGCGTCAGCCCTTGAGGGGGGGTGAGTGTAATACCCCGGCCTGCTAATAGCGTGGCTCATGTGGTCCATGAGGAGTTGTGTGGTGGCATTAGTCCCACATTGCTTGTCTCAAGTGAGTTGTAGTAGTATATAATGCATGTTGGATCCAAACGTAGCACCTCCGGGTTAACCCTTTTACACGAAGCGAGGACGAAAGTGTAAGTGAGGTGCTATGTGTGGCGGGTCCGCCCCACGGTGGGCTGGGCATTGAGCCGATTTTGGGTCAGGGTGTTACAGCGGTTGCGGCGGTGAGGAACGACGTTAATCGCCGGCGGCGAGGAAAACAACAGCGGCGGCAGCAGCTTGTTTGTCGGTGATGAGCCACGGCAATGCTCCAGGAAATGTGAGGGTAGCACGTCGTAGAATGCGGCCCGGGGAGCAAAGTGGTGGGGTCCATGTGCGGCGGGGATCACCAGAGGTGGCGCAATTGGCCGACGAAGGAGCGGCGGCCAAAAGGAGAGAGATCGAGGAAATCTCGGGCCACTCCCTGTTTGGCTAACCAGCCCACTAATAAAAATACGTACAACTTTATTCATCTACATCCAACAATGCGAACAAAACATTGAAAAGTTAGTGCCACATGCCATATGTACCAACTACGCTCAAAAGTAGTACTAACCATTTCATATTTGACTAAATAGGCATTTCTAAAAAAAAGTTTTACAGACGAATTTAGGGTCTAGTTCTATAAGTCCAAAAGGCACACAAAAATGCTAAATACTACTACATTTGTTTCTTTCGGTGGTGACAAATCTGTCCCTTGATGTAATTTTAAAAATTGTGTTTTCAATTTTTGGGAGAGGATACAAGCACTACTGAAAAAAAAGAAGTCCCCCCTGGTTCCTAAACTGATTATAACTAGCTAGTTACAGAGAGTAACAGGGAAACCAAGTATAAAGCAACTCATTTATTTCAACAAGTAAATGCCATTTCTGACAATAATAAGGTTGACGCTAACGATTTTGGGTGGAGTCCCATTTTCAATGTCATAAGTAAAGTTATCATGGACTACAAAATAATCTAAAAATCAAAGGGGCAGATAGCTAGTGGAAATGCCTTTTCTCATCTTGCTTCCTTCCATGCAGTACTGACTTTCATCAGACAAACTTGCTAGCACTTACACTCTCATAATGAACACTCTTCAGGCAAACAGTGTGAATCCTATGTTGACTATAACTGAAAGACACATCAAAAGAAACATGGACTACCAAAAAAATGTAAGCAAAAGCAGTTAATCTTAAACCTATTGGAAATGCTGTTTCTCATCTTGCCTCCTTCCATGCTGATTGCTTCTGTTTATTCATATGCTTTTCTATGATGCGAACAAAATTAATCAGAAAGCATTTATCTTAATATGATTTATCATGTCTTACGTGGCAGATTGGGGGCGTTTGCAGCTCCAGACAAGATCCACTGGGCACCAGGACTTCCTAAAACCCGGAGTGGCGAGATTATGCGCAGAATTTTGCGCAAACTTGCATCAAAGATTGCTAGGTTATAAAGGAATGAGATGGATGCACTTTCACCATTGTGTGTACGATCCATTTCTCTTCCTGCATGATGAGTAGAATGTTCATTTTAGTGACCACACAGTCTCCTTTTCTTCAGTGCAGGTGCTCCTGGGGCTAGCGAACTAAAGTGTGAGACGTAATGATGAATAATCGCCTAGTTTGGTGTTCTACTCTTGTAAACTTTTGTATCACATATCGAGATAGCTCCATGAATGTATTGAATGACTCAGTAAAGTTATCTCAATATAAATCAACTAATTTTCTTTTCTGTATAGAAAAGATAGTTTTTTTTGTTTAGGGATTTGATTTGAGAGTCGAGACCTTACATTCAAACCAATTATATCAAACATCCAATTCGGCGTAAACCCTAAATCCACAAATCAAACCGATTTAAACCGAAATAAATGGATGGAATGGGTGAGATTACCTTGGGGGATGATCTCTATGGGTTTATGGTCATCGAATCAGCTCCAAATCATCAGATTTGGGGAGGTTGGGGTGGGGAGGAGAGAGGGCGCACGGGGAGGAAGAGAGAGATTTGGAGGAAAATGAAGAACTAGGTGGGCCGGCGGCACCTAAGTCACCACTGTCACGCCATGAGAGTTGGCATGATAAGGCATACTTGTCACGTCATGAGTGCGAGCGTGACAACAGCCATTCAAGCCTCACGCTGGCACGGCGTGAGAACGAGGGCTTTTGTGGCAGGCTTGAGCACACCGAGGACAGTGGCGTAACAAAATAGTTTAGCCACATGCGCGTGTCATGGTATGACCAAAGGGTTTAGAATTGAAAATAAAGTTAGCGAGAGGTTAACTTTAAAATATTATTAACAAAGGATTAAATAAAAAATTCATACCCACCCGGCATTTTGTGTGGGAACAGGCCCAATAAGAAGATGACTTTGAATGACATTGAGGGAGGAGGGGTGTGGGGAGGCGGCAAGGCATGGGAGAAAAGGGGAGGGAAGTGGGCGGTGTCGGCGTGGACTGACACGAAGGGCGGCGGGCCGACGGTAGTGCCGTGTGCGACAGGCGAAGGGGCAGATGGCAGGGGCCTGTGAATAGGGGTGGAAAAAAAGCTCGAAACTTGCGAGCCAGCTCGGCTCGTTAAGGGCTCGGCTCGACTCGGCTCGAACTCGGTCCCTTAACGAGCCGAGCCAAGCCGAACCAACAATTTAGCTCGTTTTCTTAACGAGTCGAGTCGAGCTAGCTCGTGAGTTGCTCGTTAACTCGTTCACTCACTAGACGTCCAGAGTTCCAGGACATCTCGGTTGACCGCTAGGCAGCCCACTGGCCAGTTCCAGACCCAGCCCGCTGGCCATTGTGCTCGGTGCAATCCTAACTCTCCAAGTCCCTCATCCCTAATGCTCGGCAGCTCGGGGCTCATGTGCTTGGCCTTCCAGTTCATTCCCTGATTCACCTACCCCGCAGACCACCGCCCGCCCGCCCCCGCTGGCTCCAGGCCCTGCTCCGCCACCCCAGTACCTCACGCGGCCACCGCACGGCCGCTAGCTCCAGGCCCTGGCCTCCCGCTTCCGCAACCCCAGTACCCTATGCGACCGCCGCACGGCCGTCCGCCCGTCCCCGTTGGCTCCTGGCCCTACTCCGCCCCTGGCCTCCTACTTCCGCCTTCCGCCACCTCCTGCTCTGGTCCCGACCTCCCGCTTCCGCCACCTCCCGCCTCGGCTCCGGTCCGGGCTCAGCCTCTGTCTCCACTTTCACATGCTATAAGCGGGTTAATTGCATAACAGAGATGATGCATGGTGATGGTAGCATGATCATTGATTAATAGAGATGGACTACATGAATTTTTATTGATAACTAGCCTAACGAGCATAACGAGTCGAGTTCGAGTTTTTAACGAGCCGAGCCGAGCCTGGTACTTTGCTCGTTAGCTTAACGAGCCGAGCCGAGCTCATTTTCTTAACGAGCCTTAACGAGTCGAGCCGAGCCGAGCCAGCTCGTTATCCACCCCTACCCGTGACACACGAGAAAAGGGGAGGGAGGGGAGGGGTGGCGGGTGGGCCACACCAGCAAGGTGGACCATGCCTAAAAAAATGAAACTGGCCATGTCAAAATGTCAAAGTGAGATCAAAAAGCTAACAAATACCACATTAAGAGACAATTAGGTCATGTATTGAATCATTTTGCTTAAATTTCTCAAACGCCTATTTTTCAATAATTTTTTTATTTGCACTGAATATTGAAGTTGACCAATGATCTAACTTAGTGACAAGATCCTAGACTAGGAGCCATCCACAAACTCATCCTAAGCTTCGACCAGAAGTTGATTAAAAGTATATCTTAGTGAAGAAGATCCTAGACTAGGAGCCATCCACAAACTCTTCCTAAGCTTCTACCAGGGCGACAAATCTTGAGGTTCATGTCAATTCTGACAAGCAGTCCCCATGAGATCGTCTGGATCATAAAACTATCTCCAAGTTCATGTCTTTGACATGCAGCCTCGTAAGAGTAGTTTGGCACAATTTAAGCATAAGACAATCTTGAAATTTGATTTTTCATGTTTCATAAGAGCAGTTTTAGATTCTCAAGAACACAAGAAGCTCAAGTAATGGTCAATTTTAGATTCAAGAGCTAACAAAGCAATTCTGACAGGGCCAATGTCACAAAAGGAGCAATAATTACGCAACTAGCTAAACCATCCAACAATTGCAGTTTTTAGTTCGAGTTGTTTAGAGTTCTAGCTCATACAGCAAAGACTTATCTGTATATGTAAAAGCATGATAATTCTAGCAAGTCAAATAACTAGACATAGCATTGAGCAAGAATTGAAATACTCAAGCTCCAAAAGGTAATAGGCAAAGCTTCATCAATTTTAAAGGATAAGCAGAAAATCTTATATTACAATGCATCTTTTTGGATTTTTCATATGAATGCAATATGATACAATGAGATACAAGAAAAGCCTAAAAACCTATAAAGTTCAAAAAAATCAATAAGTTCAGAAAAGAACAAGAAAAAATCAGAAGAACAAGGTAAGATCAGAAAAGATCGAACTCCCCCTCAAACCAACCCATAGGGATAAATTACCCCTAACTCACTCCTCAAGGTGGCAAACCTAGTTAGGTCTAAAGGCTTAGTGGGGATATCAGCCGGTTGAGCCTCGGACTCTACAAAGTGTAGCACAATATCACCTTTCTCGACATGGTCTCTAAGGAAGTGATAGCGAATGTCTATGTGCTTGGTCCTAGAGTATTGCACAGGGTTCTTAGCAATATTAATGGCAGAAGTGTTATTACAAAAAAGAGGAATACTAGCAAAATTTAACCCATAATCCTTAAGAGTGGTTACCATCCACAAAATCGACTACAAAGAACTAGCAAAGACTACATATTCAACCAAGATGGATTGTGCAATGTAAGACTGCTTCCTAGAAAACCAAGATACAAGTGAAGTGCCTAGGAAGTGACAAGTGCCTGAGGTGCTCTTCCTATCTAGCCGACAGCCCGCAAAATTAGAATCAGAAAACCCCCGAATGGACAAATCTGAAGAGCAGGAATACCAAATGCCATACAAGAGGGTAGAGTGTAAATACCTGAATATGCGCTTAATGGCTTGGCGACAGGAAGCTCTCGGAGACGCCTGAAACCTCGCACAGAGGTAGACCGTGAAGTGGATGTCCGGTCTTGAGGCTGTCAGATACAGGAGGGAGCCGATCATGCTGCGGTTCTCGCGTTGATCAACGGCTTCTCCTTCCTCATCTGGATCCAAAACAGTCGAAGTCGCCATGGGAGTGGAGATCGGCTTGCAGTCACCCATGTTGAAGCGTTTGAGCAAGTCCTTAGTGTACTTCGTCTGATGGATGAAGATCCCTTCCTTGCATTGCTTGATTTAAAGCCCCAAGAAGTAATTGAGCTCTCCCATCATACTCATCTCAAATTCCCTGGACATAGTCTCAGAAAAGCTAGAAATAAGAGTATTAGAAGAACCACCTAAGATAATATCATCAATGTAAATTTGAGTAAGCAGGAAGTCATTACCACGCCTAAGAATGAACAAAGTTTTGTCTACCTTACGCATCTCAAAATTATTCTTAAGCAAGAAGGTCTTAAGTCTATCAACCAAGCTCTAGGGGCTTGCTGAAGACCATACAGGGCTTTGGACAGCTTGAACACATGATGTGGGTTCTTGGGATTCTCAAAGCCTGGGGGTTGCCTAACAACATACACTTCCTCCACTATGAAACCATTTAAAAAGGCACTTTTAACATCCATCTGATATAATCTAAAACCCTTAGATGCAGCAAATGCAAGCAGAATACGAATGGCTTCTAGCCTAGCAACAGGAGCAAAGGTCTCATCAAAATCTAACCCATCAACTTGGCTAAAACCCTGAGCTACCAACCTAGCCATGTTTCTAATCACAAAACCATCCTCATTTTGTTTGTTTTTGAACACCCAGCGGGTTCCTATAACATTATGACCACTAGGAGGTTCTACTAGGTTCCAAACCTTATTCCTCTCAAAATTCTCTAACTCCTCATGCATGGCATTGACCCAGCTAGAATCCGATAAAGCATGTGATATATCGCGGAGTTCAAAAGAAGCAACAAATGCAGAGTGAGAGTAGAGATTTGGATCATGATACCTGGAGCGAGTGACTCGCTCATGGAGATTACCTATTATCTGATCCGGAGGGTGCTGCCTTTGAATGTGTAGTTGCGCACCCAGAGAGGAAAGCATCTCTTCAACCTCCGCAGGTACTGCTGATGATGAAGATGCAGCAGGAGCCTCATCTAAAGGCGAAGTAGTCACAACAGATTCTTGTACTAGAATAGGAGCATCAACATCAGCAGGTGGAAGAATATAATCGAGTCCTTCATTATCTTCCTCTACAAATATGCTCTCTGTCACCTGTGTATCACCTGAAATATCTAATCTAGTTCCAGGGCTAGTCTCATCAAAAGTGACATTGCATGTCTCCTGAACAAGGTTAGTTTCAGCATTAAAAACCCAAAAACCCCTCGAGTGAGTAGGATAACCCAGAAATAAACCATCAAAAGTTCTTGACTCAAATTTATCTAGATTTCCTGTTTTGAGAATAAAACATTTAGATCCATAGACTCGAAAGTGCGAGACAGATGGTTTTCTACAAAAATCGAAGCTCATAAGCAGTCTTGCCCAAAGAAGGTCTCAAAAAGATACGATTTGCAATATGGCAAGCAGTAGCAACAGCTTTGGCCCAAAACCTCCTCGGCGTGCTATACTCATCTAGCATCGTCCTAGCCATCTCGACCATGGTCCTGTTCTTCCTTTCCACAACGCCATTTTGTTGAGGGACGTGTGGAGAAGAGAACTGATGCTCAATTCCACGCTCAGCATAAAAAGAAGCAAATGAGGTATTCTTGAACTCCGTGCCATTGTCACCGCGGATCGCTCTCAAGGCAACCGGAAGTACAGAAGCCAAACGAAGAACAAGATCATGATAATGATCAAAAGCTTCATCCTTCGAAGCAAGAAAGAACACCCAAGTGTATCTAGAAAAATCATCGACTATGACAAGAATGTACCATTTTCCACCAACTGACCGAACCCTAGCAGGACCAACAGTATCCATATGAAGTAACTGTCCCGGTCCGTCAGTCATGACTATAGTTACTGAAGGGTGTGAGGCGGCAACTTGCTTGCCATGCCTACAGGGCGCACATACAGCATCTTTGACGGCTTTGAGTTTGGGCAAACCTCTCATGAGCTCAAGGTTGCTAACTCGCGTCAGATGATCAAAACCAATGTGCCCCAAACGACGGTGCCAAAGCCAAAACTCAGAAGAAGAAGATGAAATCAAGCATTTGAGAGAACCAGCAAGAGATTCAGAAAAATCAGCTCCAAAGATCCTAGCAACTCTAGTAATCCTAAAAACAAGCTCACCAGTTGAATCAAGCATCCGACAAGTATTTTTCTTAAATCTAGTCTCATAGCCATCATCAAGAAGTTGAGAGACAGAAAGCAAATTAAACATTAGCTTGTCCACAAGGGCGACGTCTTTGAGGATGAAACTGTCGTTCACCCTGACCGATCTCGTTCCTTTAATCCACCCTTGTTTATCATCTCCAAAGGTGATGAAATTATCACCCGTCGACCGTGTGAAGGAGGTGAACCATCTTGAGTCTCCGGTCATGTGGCGTGAACAGCCGGAGTCGACGAACCACGTGTCCTTCCTCTTTCCGCGGTAATCCTGAAAATCAAGGCAAAGAAGAACGATGTGTCTCAATACTAGGATTAGTTAAACAAGACTTAGGAACTCAGTACTGAGACACACGTCTACGAGTAGTATGCAAAGCAGAAGTGCTATCCTTGATTTTATTTAAAGTTCTATTATGAGCAGTGGTTAACATGAGAGTTATCCTGTCTAGGAGCATGTGACACAAATCCTAAACCAGGTTTCTTCTTTTCTATGTTACCATGTATCATAAACGCTCTAGGATGATTGAATGAAATTTTAGTAAAAATTTTCTTATCATTTTTCAACCTACGCCAACAGAACTCAATCAAATGTCCATCCTTTTTGCAATAGGTGCAATGGTACTTGATACCACTGGGAGAAGCACCCTTTGACTTAACAGATGGTTGGGAAATACCTGCAGATTTAAAGATAGTTTTTGCAGGTTCGGTTTTGAATTCAACTAACCCATTTTTCAAGACTTGAGTAACTTTTGGGTTAGAGTTATTTTGAACAGAGTTGTATCCTAATCCTTGCTTCTTGTAAGGAGTTTTAGACTTGTCCAGAATTATGTTTAATTATTTCTTACCTTTAGAGAATTTTTCTAAGGTATCCTTAAGATAAGCATTTTCTTCTTCAAGATTAACACATGACTCATAGGTTTTACCCTTAATGGCTCTAGCATATTTCTCCTTATATAAAGCAGTTTCAAGTTTAAGAGCTGGACAGAAAGTACATGTAACAGACTCAATACTGTCCTTAAGCTAGGCATATTTAGCTCTAACTGCTTCTAAGATATCTTTGACTTCATGTTCGCGTTATAAGCAGAAAGTGCAAAAGCTAGAATCAGCCACACCATAAGTAACTAACTTGCTAGGCTCTAAGCATTTTTCACATGGAGCAGATTTAACCTCAACAAGCTCAGTCCTAGCATTTTCAAGTTGTTGCAAAGCAATATCATGAGCAGATTGCAGTTTAGCAAATTATGAGTGCAGAGCATGGCAAGATGAACATTCATCAGATTCAAGAGTCTTAGCATTTGTAAGTTCTAAAGTCAAACTATCTACTTGTGACTCTAAGTCCTTGTTCTTGGCCATGACAAACTCTAAAGCCTTATCCTGACTCATGAGTTGCTCAAATATAGTTTCACATCTATCAGCAAGGACATCATAGGAAGGAGGTACCTCATCGTTGTCGTTGTCAACAAAGTCAGCCATGAAGCACAAGCTGGTGAAGTCCTTAGCCTTCCCCTTCTTCTTGTTTTGAGGGATCTCCTCCTCCTTGTCCTCCTCGCTCCCGGAGTCCACATCGCTTAAAGATTGTTCCTCAAAAGCGGCGAGAACCCAGTGAGCGGCCTTCGTCAGCTTGGCAGTATCATACCTTGATTTGTTCCATTGAAACTTCTTCCAAGCTGGCTTTCCCTCCTTATGGTTGCTCTTACCTTTCAGCTTGGGGCAATTTGCCCGGATATGATTAAGCTCACCACACTCATAGCAAGTCACGGGACCTCCTCTATTTCTGTTTCTCATATTGTTGTAAGCTCGTGTGACCTTTCTGACTACGAGGGCCAACTCAGCCTCAAGAAGACTCTCAAATTCCTCTTCATGAATTGCCGATAAACCAGCAAGTGAAAATTCAGAAGAAGACTCAGCAGACCCATCAGAAGCTCTCTTGAGCGGGTCTGCTACCAAAGCCATATTTTATTTTTTGGGATGATCAATCCTCTTGATCTCATGAGTCTTGAGCTTGCTATAGAGTAGCTCCAAAGTCAGATCAGAAAGATTGACATTCTCCTCAATTGTTGTAGCCCTTATCTCCCACTCCTTGGTGTTGATTGCAGCCAAGAGGTGGGTGGCATTTTCAGATTGAGAATATTCAATACCAACAGCTTTCATCTGATTAATCACTTTATTAAAGCGACTGAAAATATCATCGATGCTCTCTCCAGCACGCATCCCGATTTTGTTAAATTCACGCTTATAGACTGTTTGGCGTACTTTCTTGACTTAGAACGAACCCTCATGGTAGGTTTCGAGAGTGTTCCAAATCTCGTGAGCAGTCTCGAGATTGCAAATTCGATCATACTCCTGTCTACCAAGCCCACCATATAAGAGGTTTTTAGCCTTATTGTTGTTAGCCAAGAGGGCTTCTGAAGCCGGCGTAGCAACTTCGGGCACAACAAGCGGAACTCGAACAACCTCCCATATAGCGTGTCTTTCGCTCTCAAGGAAGACTCGCATGTGATTCTTCTAATAGGCATAGTCGTGCCCATCGAAGATGTGCGGCTTCGTGGAGTATCTATCCATCACCAAGTTCAGTGAACGGTTAAGATCAAGATTGAACTAACCGGACACTGATACCACTTGTTGGACCGAAAAGGCGAGTAGAGGGGGGTGAATAAGAGCACGCTCACTTTTTCACAATTAATTGATTCAGTAATATTTTACTCCAGTAGCTATGGAAGCTATGAAGATCAGTATATCAGTACAGCGGAAGACTAATATTGAATCCAATTTAAACCCCTAAACAATACGACAAAATCAACAAGGACTAAAGCAATTCAATGCCTTTGGCGGTCGGATCATTGGTCAATGGCGATCGACCGATGACTGGCGGTGCGACCGGCGACTTAAGCGATCGACCACTGGCAAGAACAGATCAAAACAGCCCGATGAAGAAGTTGCAAATAGATGAAACTTTTTGTGGATTTCATGGGGATATATTCCAGATCTTAGGATGAAGTGACAATTGGCAATGGCGTTTACGGTTTGTCGTTTCACGTGTTTTCGACAAAGTTACTGAGCTTATGGGCGAGGCGGTCCGACCGGTCCTTGCAATGGTCCGGCCGGTCCCAAATCGGTCGGACCGACCATGTGGGGCGATCGGACTGCGGTGACCTAAAAGTGGTCAAACGAGTGGGCCAAAATAGGTGTTGTAGGCAAGTGAGGGGATCCCAATGCACTTGGTCTCATGATTTTTGGAGTCTCCAGTAAAAAGTTCTATTGGTTTAAAGTTTCCAGAATGTTTCGGATTTTCAGGGGTTGAAATTCGGCTAAGTCCCAAGGGGCGGTCCGACCAGCTCACAGGGAACGGTCCGACCGACCAGAGGGCAGTCTGACCGGCTCACAGGGAGCGGTCGGACCGGTATTGACTTGAACGTCGGCCAACTTCGTGGCGATGTTGATTGGTTAGGTCAAAGTCATTGGTATCGTGGTATATGGTTTGCATGATGCATGTTTTGACTAACATGGGTCAAGTTTTGAAGAACTTGTTCCCGAATTCGTGTTTTCTTGTCTGTGGTTGTGCAGGTTGCTTGGTGGTCAACGACGGTCAACGGCGAAGAGGATCGGGACAAGACTTGGAAAGTTGAGGTCCAGAACGATCAACAATGCCGGGTGAGGTTAATGACTCAAGCGTGACACAAGATGGACAAGGGTGACCTATTGGCGAATCCATGGCGCATGGTGAAGCGGTTTAGGTCAAAAGGTTAAAGACGGCGCTTTGCGAAGCGTGCGTGTGTGATCCGTTTGTTAGTGGGCCTTAACGGGAGCCCAATTGAGTCAAACCCTAGGAGTTCTAGGCCTCCACTATAAATAGGAGGAGGTGGTGGCTGCACCCTTCTGTCTCGCCTTTTTATGTTTCAAAACCCTAATTGTCTTTAGGGGAGTCGAGGTGGAGGCTAGGGCTTTTCATGGTTTGAGGAGAATTTCGTGATCTTGGATTAACGACTGATCCATGATGGCGTGGGTGTAATCCAGCAACGATCTCGTTATCAATCTATGCAAGGTTTGCTTGAGATAAGTCTCTTTTCGTTCTTGCTTTCAATTTGGTGATTTTAGGGCTTCCTTTGATCCGCGAGTTTGTGATTGATTCTTTCACGTGGATTAGCTTGCTGTGATATGTGTGAATCTATCTAGCATCATCTTGATCATCAATCTCTCACGAACAAGCATTAGGATCAAGTTTTCGTTCTTGCCCGGTTTTAGACCTTCTGTTAATCAATTGACAATTGCTCAAGATTGTTCCAAGAATTATCATAATATTCGATTGGAATAGGTCCTCAATAGCATAGAGAAGGTGTGTGCAAAGTTTCGTGAAGTTTGGAGTTGAGAATCAAAAGTTAGACCTAATTGCAACTTCGTCATCGGGCTGTTTTTGCTGTTCAGAGCTCCGGCCGGCCGACCCCACACCGAGGTCAGACCGATTTGGTGCCGGTCCGACCGCCCCACACCAGAGGTCAGACCGATTTGGTACCGGTCGACCGCCTTGAGATAACAATGGTCGACCGCCGATCTGTTAGTTTTGATTCTTGCTGATTTTTGTCGCATTGCTTAGGGGTTTAATTGGATTCAATACTAGTCTTCCGTTGTACTGGTATATTGATCTTCATAGCTTTCTAATAGCTACTGGAGTAAAATTGTATTGAGTTCATAATTTATGAAAAAGTGAGCGTGCTCCTATTCACCCCCCCTCTAGTCGCCTTTACGGTCCAACAAGTGGTATCAGAGCACGGTTAGTTCACTCTTGATCTTAACCGGTCACTGAACTTTGGCGATGGATAGATTCTCTACAAAACCGCATATGTTCAATGGACAAGACTATGCCTATTGGAAGAATCGTATGCGAGTATTCCTTGAGAGCGAGGGACAAGCTATATGGGACGTTGTTCGATCCCCGCTCATTATTCCTGAGGTTGAAACTCCTGCTTCTGTGGTTCTTTTGACTAACAACAACAAGGCTAAGAATCTTTTATATGGTGCGCTTGGTAGACAAGAATATGATAGGATTTGCAATTTTGCGACTGCGCACGAGATTTGGAACACCCTCGAAACCTATCATGAGGGTTCGTCCCAAATTAAGAAAGTGCGGCAAACAATCTATAAGCGTGATTATAACAAATTTGAGATGCGCCCCGAGAGAGCATCGATGACATTTTCAGTCGTTTTAATAAAGTGATTAATCAAATGAAAGCTGTTGATATTGAATATTCTCAATCTGAAAATGCCACCCACCTCTTGGCTGCAATCAACTCCAAGGAGTG
Source organism: Hsuehochloa calcarea (assembly GCA_036346395.1). Taxonomy (NCBI): domain Eukaryota; kingdom Viridiplantae; phylum Streptophyta; class Magnoliopsida; order Poales; family Poaceae; genus Hsuehochloa; species Hsuehochloa calcarea. The sequence goes on along the minus strand of CM070605.1, from coordinate 5,554,579 downwards.
GGAGATGAAGGCTACTGCTATAGAAGAGAATGTTGATCTTTCGAGTCTTACTTTAGAATTGCTTTATAGTAAACTCAAGACTCATGAAATTAAAAGAGTTGATCATCCCAAGAAAGATAATTTAGCTTTGGTAGCAGATCCTCTCAAAAAGGCTTTTGATGACTCTTTTGAATCTTCTTCTGGATTTTCATTTGCTTGTTTATCTGCTATTCATGAAGAGGAGCTTGAGAATATCCCTAAGGTTGAGTTAGCCCTTTTAGCTAAAAAATTCACACGGGCTTACAACAATGTGAGAAATAAAAAGAGAGGTGGTCCTGTTACTTGCTATGAGTGTGGAGAGCTTTACCACATCCGGGCCAATTGCCCCAAGCTAAAACTTAAGGGTAAGCACAGGGAGGAGAAGACAGCTTGGAAGAAGCCTCATGACAACAACTCTGAGTATGATGCTGTCAAGCTCATAAAGGCCGCTCACCGGGTCCTTGCCGCTTTTGGAGAGCAATCCGTTAGCGATGTGGACTCCGGGAGCGAAGAGGATAAGAAAGGGAAGGCCAAGGACTTCACCGGCATGTGCTTCATGGCTGACACCGACGACATTGATAATGATGAGGTATCTTTTTCTTATGATGAGCTTTCTGCTAAATATGATTCTATAGTTGAGCAAGTGCTTAGTCAAGATGAAGCGCTAGAATTTGTCATGACTAAAAATAAGAAACTAGAGTCAAAAATTGGTAAACTGAAACTAGAACTTGCAAATGTTAAGACTCTTGAACCTGATGAATGTTTATCTTGTCATGCTATGCATTCAGAAATTACCAATTTACAATCTGCTCATAATATTGCTTTACAACAACTTGAAAATGCTAGAACCGAGCTAATTGAAATTAAATCTGCTCCTTGTGAAAAATGCTTAGAGTCTAGCAAGTTGATTGCTTCTGATGTGATTGATTCTAGCCCTTGCACTTCATGCTTAGAAAAAGAACGTGAAATCAAAGATATCTTAGAAGTGATAGAGTCAAATATGCTAAGCTTAAGGACAATATTGAAAATACTACTTGTGCTTCATGTTCCGCTCTTAAGCTTGAAATTGCTTTGTATAAGGAGAAATCAATGGATAAAACTTGTGATGCTTGTGTTAACTTGAGAAAAGAAAATGCTTACCTTCATGATACATTAGAGAAATTTTCTAAAGGTAAGAAACAATTAAACATGATTCTTGACAAGTCTAAAACTCCTTATAAGAAGCAAGGTTTAGGATTCAATTCTTTTCAAGACAATTCAAACCCAAAAGTCATTCAAGTCTTGGAAAAAGGTTTAATTGAATTCAAAACCCAACCTGCAAAAACATCTTTTAAATCTGCAGGTTTTGCCCAACCTTGTATTAATTCAAATGGTGCTTCTTCTAGTGGTACCAAGTACCATTGCACTTATTGCAAGAAAAGTGGGCATTTGATTGAATTCTGTTGGCGTAGGTTGAAAAATGATAGGAAAAATCTTGATAGAATTTCATTCAGGCAACCTAGAACTTTTATGAGACATGGTAACACTGAAAGGAATAAACCTGGATTAGGATTTTTCTCACATGCTAATCATTATGTTTCTACATATCCTAATTCTCATGTTCTTCAGACCGCCCCTGGACAGTTTAATTCCCATGTTAACTTAAACATTGCTCATAACAGAATTTTAGATGAAATCAAGGATAACACTTCTGCTTTGCATACTACTCGCAGACGTGTGTCTCAAAGATCGGGTTCCCAAGTCTTGTTTAACTAACCCCAGTATCGAGACACATCGTTTTTATGTGCCTTGATTTTTCAGGATTGCCGCGGAAAGAGGAAGAGCACGTGCTTTGTTGACTCCGGCTGTTCACGTCATATGACCGGAGACTCAAGATGGTTCACCTCCTTCATGCGGTCGACGGGTTTCAAGCATCTCTGAGAACTTCCCATCGCCAGGCCGTTAAGCTCTTATTCAGGTACTTACACTCTACTCTCTTTGTATGGCATTTGATATTCCTGTTCTTTATCCTTGTCCATTCGGGGGGTTTTTCTTATTCTGATTGTGCGGACTGTCGGCTAGATAGGAAGAGTACCTCAGGCGCTTGTCACCCACTAGGCACTTCTTTTGTCTTTTATTTTTATCCTCACCAAATCTTTAGACCCAACTAGGTTTGCCACCTTGAGAAGCGAGTTAGGGGTTATTTATCCTTATGGGTTGGTTTGAGGGGGAGTTCGATCTTTTCTGATCTTTCCTTGTTCTTTTGATCTTTTATTGTTCTTTTTCTGGACTTAGTGATCTTTTTGAACTTTTTAGGTTTTTAGGCTTTTTAATTGCATCTCATTGTGTCATATTGCATTCATATGAAAAATCCAACAAGTGGTATAACAACAAGTGGTTACAACAAGTGGTATGAAAAATCCAAAAAGATGCATTATAATATAAGTTTTTCTGCTTATCTTTTAAAATTGATGGAGCTTTGCCTATTACCCTTTGGAGCTTTTGTATTTCAATTCTTGCTCAATGTCATGTCTAGTTCTTTGACTTGCTAGAATTATCATGCTTTTACATGTGTAGCTAAGTCTTTACTATATGAGCTAGAACCATTTAAACAACTCGAATTAAGAAATTGCAATTTGTGGATGTTTTAGCGAGTTGCACAATTAGTGCTCCTCTTGTGACATTGGCCCTGTCAGAATTGCTTTGTTAGCTCTTTGATCTAAAATTGACCATTACTTGAGCTTTTGTGTTCTTGAGATTCTAAAACTGCTCATGAGAAAAATGAAAATCAAGATTGTCCTATGCTTAAATTGTGTCAAACTATTCTTACGAGACTGCTTGTCAAATGACATGAACTTGGAGATAGTTTGATGAACCAGACGATCTCATGGGGACTGCTTGTCAGAAATGACATGAACCTCAAGATTTGTCGCCCTGGTAGAAGCTTAGAAAGAGTTTGTGGATGGCTCCTAGTCCAGGATCTTCTTTACTAAGATATACCTTTAATCAACTTCTGGTCGAAGCTTAGGATGAGTTTGTGGATGGCTCCTAGTCCAGGATCTTATCACTAAGTTAGATCATTAGTCAACTTCAATATTCAATGCAAATGAGAAAAATGTTGACAAATGGGCGTTTACAAAATATTGAGCAAAATGATTCAATACGGGACTTGATTGACTCTTAATGTGGTCTTTGTTAGATTTTTGATCTCACTTTGACATTTTGACATGGCCAATTTCACTTTAGGATCCCTGTTGATGAACTTGCTGAATTTGAAGCGTTGCTTAAATTGATCAAATCTACTGCTTTACTTTTGAGCCTTTGTGCTTAGCTTTGATATATATGTCTTACCATGATCTTGCTAGTATTTGTCGGGCTTGATATCTTGTTTGTGCAATATTAGAGATACTAGATTGTTCTTTTGGGTAATCTCCAAAGCTTCTTGTAATCAAAAATTAAAAAATACAAAAATGAAGCCACTCCATTGCACTTCATGCATACTCCTGTTTATGCTTCTTTTATGTCTGCTTCTTTCTTTATCATCTATTGGTTATCTCTGGATGAGAGGAAGCCGTGATTCCTTGATGAATCCATTGTCAAAGGGGGAGAAGATGTGTTAATTAATGAGAAGATATTTCTTTGGGAGAAGATGTGTTATATTTCTTTGCTATTTTTATTTGGAGAAGATATGTTAATGAGAAGATATTTCTTTGTTGGGGGAGAAGATTAAACAAAGGGGAGAAATTTTGAGATATATATATATATTTGTTTTACAAAGGGGGAGTAACTGAAAAGTTGAAAGTTTTTGAAAATCGAGGATCATAGTGAGGGGGAGTTCTTGAGTTGCATTCTTATTATTTTATTGAATATTCTGAACTTGAATTGCATTCTTTTATCCTCACAATGATCATAGGTCAATTGAACAATTGTTCTTTCATATGGACCTCATGTGAGAATTTTGACCCTTTTCTGGAAATCAAAGTTTTTATGCTTACTTTTGCCTTGTCTCACATGCCTATACTATTCTGATGCCAGCTTGGTCATTTTCATTGCTTTTTCTTGCTTATGGACCAAGTTGTGCCTTTGTAAAGCCGCGAGTAAACTCGTTTTCAAACCTCTTACTTACATTTTTCGGATAATTGCCAATGTGTTCATCAAGGGGAGATTGTGGATTTCATAGGGATATGTTCCGGATCTTAGGATGATGTGACAATTGGCAATGGCGTTTACGGTTTGTCGTTTCACGTGTTTTCGACAAAGTTCTGAGCTTATCGACGAGGCGGTCCGACCGGTCCTTGCACGGCGGTCCGATCGGTCCCAAATCGGTCGGACCGGCCATGTGGGGCGGTCGGACGGCGGTGACCTAAAAGGGTCAAACGAGTGGGCCAAAAATAGGTGTTGTAGGCAAGTGAGGGGATCCCAATGCACTTGGTCAAATGATTTTTGGAGTCTCGATAAAAGTTCTATTGGTTTAAAGTTTCGAAGGTTTGATTTTTGGGGTTGAAATTGGCTAAGTCCCAAGGGGCGGTCCGACCGCTCACGTGGAGCGGTCCGACCGGCCGAGGCGATCGACCGGCTCACAGGGAGCGGTCGGACCGGTATTGACTTGAACGTCGGCCAACTTCGTGGCGATGTTGATTGGTTAGGTCAAAGTCATTGGTATCGTGGTATATGGTTTGCATGATGCATGTTTTGACTAACATGGGTCAAGTTTTGAAGAACTTGTTCCCGAATTCGTGTTTTCTTGTCTGTGGTTGTGCAGGTTGCTTGGTGGTCAACGACGGTCAACGGCGAAGAGGATCGGGACTAGACTTGGAAAGTTGAGGTCCAGAACGATCAACAATGCCGGGTGAGGTTAATGACTCAAGCGTGACACAAGATGGACAAGGGTGACCTATTGGCGAATCCATGGCGCATGGTGAAGCGGTTTAGGTCAAAAGGTTAAAGACGGCGCTTTGCGAAGCGTGCGTGTGTGACCCGTTTGTTAGTGGGCCTTAACGGGAGCCCAATTGAGTCAAACCCTAGGAGTTCTAGGCCTCCACTATAAATAGGAGGAGGTGGTGGCTGCACCCTTCTGTCTCGCCTTTTTATGTTTCAAAACCCTAATTGTCTTTAGGGGAGTCGAGGTGGAGGCTAGGGCTTTTCATGGTTTGAGGAGAATTTCGTGATCTTGGATTGACCACCGATCCATGATGGTGGGTGTAATCCAAAGAACGATCTCGTTATCAATCTATGCAAGGTTTGCTTGAGATAAGTCTCTTTTCGTTCTTGCTTTCAATTTGGTGATTTTAGGGCTTCCTTTGATCCGCGAGTTTGTGATTGATTCTTTCACGTGGAGTAGCTTGCTGTGATATGTGTGAATCTATCTAGCATCATCTTGATCATCAATCTCTCACGAACAAGCATTAGGATCAAGTTTTCGTTCTTGCCCGGTTTTAGACCTTCTGTTAATCAATTGACAATTGCTCAAGATCGTTCCAAGAATTATCATAATATTCGATTGGAATAGTTCCTCAATAGCATAGAGAAGGTGTGTGCAAAGTTTCGTGAAGTTTGGAGTTGAGAATCAAAAGTTAGACCTAATTGCAACTTCGTCATCGGCCATTTTTGTTGCTCAGAGCTGCCGGCCAAACCGCCCCACACACGAGGTCGACCGATTTGGTCTGGTCCGACCGCCCCACACCGCAGGTCGATCGATTTGGTACGGTCGGCCGACCGCCAAGATAACAATGATCGACCGGCCGATCTCGTTAGTTTTGATTCTTGCTGATTTTTGTCGCATTGCTTAGGGGTTTAATTGGATTCAATACTAGTCTTCCGCTGTACTGGTATATTGATCTTCATAGCTTTCTAATAGCTACTGGAGTAAGATTGTATTGAGTTCATAATTTATGAAAAAGTGAGCGTGCTCCTATTCACCCCCCCCCCTCTAGTCGCCTTTACGGTCCAACACTTTTGATCTACAACTCCAAACTTGATGAACCTTGGAAGACACCTTCTCTATGAGGTCAGGAACCTATTCCAATCGAATATTGTGATAATTCTTGGAAGAATAAGGATCCTTTTCCATTTGATTGAAGGAGGGTTCAAAACCGGGTCAAAACGAAAACTAGATCCCAAATCTTGCTCGTGGGTGATTGATGATCAAGATGATCCTAGATATGTTCCCACATGTCACAGCAAGCTAGATCACGTGGAGAATTCAATCAAAAACTCGCGGATCAAAGAAAGACTCAAAATCATCAAATATAGAGAAAGAACGCAAAGAGATAAGACATGATCAAACTTTCCTTTGATTGATTGATATGATATGGGCATACAGCCTCTCCATCAATGGAGGATAATGCTCAATCCAAGAGCACAAAAATCACATCAAAATCTCTAAAACCCAAGCCTCCACAAAAGCTCTCCCTAAGAAAATTAGGGTTTCCAAAATAGCAAAAGAGATCAAGCGAAAGGTGCAGCCACCTCCCTCCCCTATTTATAGTGGAGGCTTAAACCTTCTAGAAGTTTGACTCAATTAGGCTCCTGTTAAGGCCCAAAACAAACGGGACAATACGCACGTATTTTAATACGCTGTCTTTATCTCCTCTTGACCTAATTAGCTACACCTTGCGCCATCTTGCGCCTCGGATTAGCCAATAGGTCACCCTTGTCCATCTTGCACCACGCTTGAGTTCATTGACCTCACCCGACATCGTCGATCGTTCTAGACCTCAGCTCTCCAAGCCTAGTTCCGATCATCCTCGCCGTTGACCGTCATTGACCATCAAGCAACCTGCACAACAATAGACAAGTAAGACGAATTTGGGAACAAGTTCTTCACAACTTGGCCCATGTTAGTCAAAACATGCATCATGCAATATATATACCCTGAAACTCATGACTTTGACCTAACAACCGAACATCGCCGCCACGACGGGCGACGATCAAAGTGAAAACCGGTCAGACCGCCCCCAAGGCCGGTCTGACCACCCACCCTGGCCGGTCTGACCGCCACCTATTGGCCGGTCAGACCGCCAGTTAGGACTTAGCCAATTTCAGCCTCTGAAATTCCAAAACCTACTGGAATTTTCAATCTAATAGAACTTTTGACTGGAAACTCCAAAAATTATGGGACCAAGTGCAATAGAATCTCCTCTCTTGCCTACACCCTCTATTTTTGGCCCAGCTCAAAACCTCACTTCTGAAGTTGGCCGGTCCGACCACCGCTATGGCCGGTCGAACCGCCCTTGGACCGGTCTGACTACCGCCCTGGCCGGTCAGACCGGTTATGGCCTGACAGCACTGTAACTTTGTCGAAAACATGCAAAACGACAAACTGTTAACGCCATTTCCAATTGTCACATCATCATAAGATCTGGAGCATATCCCCATGATTTCCACAGAAACGATGAAAAAAGACAGGTCAACATAATTTTCTATCTCATTTATAGCCAATCTACGCATATCCCACAAAATTTCCTAAGCTCCAAGGGTAACATATCCAAGCTTCAACACACATAGATGGTCAAATGTATGTATGTAAACTTATATATGGTTCTACAGAGCAAAGTCAATGTTCTGGAAACAAACAAAGTGCCCACACGACGCAAACTAGTATGCCACCAGCAGGGACCAAGAAAACTAAACATCACATTAATCTGACAATACTGTAAAATCAGTGATTATTCATGAACGACCACAGCAGAAGACTAATGCCAATTTCATATTCACAGCAGAAGGGATTAGCTCGGAGTGATGGAATCTCATTCCCAATCAAGTGCCTAAAGATACATGCATACGGAGAAGAACTGAATCCCATTCCCAATCAAGTGCCTAAATATACATGCATATAGAGAAGAACTGACACCATATAAAACAATGATGATCATGATCAATCTCTTGATCCCAAAGTGATTAAAATGCTTAATGGGCAATGATGAACATCAATACAAACCGCCAGTCGAGCCTAAGCATATCTCCAATCTGGCAATACAGCCAATCTGTGCATATCTCCTAATCAGATTCCAGTAGCAATCAGGCAATCTGGAGAACAAAAACATCTATGACATGAGCCAATCTGTGCATATCTCGGTTTCAGTAGCAAGCATTGCATCACATGAGTTCCAGTAGCAAGCATTGCATCAGATTGTGAGTTTTAGGTCATAGATGTGGCTTACCTTGAAGATGTCGAGGGTGGACCGCCAGGTGGGGAGGGAGGAAGAAGATGCCGAGGGAGGAAAAGCCACCAAGGGAGGAAGATGCCGAGGGACGACGAGGTTGCGCACTGTGCCAGGCTCCACGACGCGGGCGGCGCAGACGACATTGGCCAGGCGCCGTGAGATGGAGAACCTTCTGTCGAGTCGCTGTGCAGCCCAACGGACCTCGAAGGCGAGCCGCTCGGTGCCAACGTTGGCTATCGAACGAAGTTATCAAAGTCGACTCGGTCGATCGCGTGTGGGGGGGGGGGGTAGATGCAAAAGGGTGAAGGGCAGAGGCGAAGGGGTGGAGGGCGGAGGCAGCGGGGAGGGAGGCGAAAGGGGTCTAGGCACAGGCGAGCTCAGCCGCCGTGGGGAGGTGGAGGAAGGGGGAGGCGGAGGAAGGGGTGGGGGTGGAGGCGTCGGGGATGGAGGCGAAGGGGTGGAGGGCGGAGGGGTCCGTGAGGGAGGCGAAGGGGTGCAGGCGTGGGTGAGGTCTGCCGCCGTGGGGAGGCGTAGGATGGGGTGGGGGCGGAGGCAGAGGCGTCAAGGAGGGAGGCGAAGGGGTGGGGGCGGAGGCGAAGGTGTGGAGGGCACAGGCGTCACGGAAGGAGGCGAAGGGGGTGCAGGCGCGGGTGAGGTCGGCCGCCGTGGGGAGGAGGAGGAAGGGGTGGGGGCGGAGGCGAAGGGGTGGGGGCAGATGGTTCGGGAAGGGAGGCGGGTTCGGGAGGGGTAGTTGAGTGGTAATTTGTGGGTAAATACTCTTAACATCTAAGGGTATTTTGTTTTACTGGTCCACCGCTCCCTACTTGGAGCAATATTTTATCTGCTCCTACAAATTGTACTAGAGAGCTACTCCACTCCAGGTTGCTCTAACTCCAACAGTTTTGTGGAGTTAGCCCGATTGGCACAGCTCCACCTACTCCAACTAAGAAGCTGGGAGTTGGAGCCATACCAAACAGGTCTTAAGTAGTACGCCAATCTCTTTGTCGTTTAATTGTTTATGAGGATTTATCGTTAGGCTTTGAAGAGTCTACTACTTTTCAAATTTATATTATGACTGTGCATAATCCTAGATTTTCTACCGTTTCTAGAAATACAATGATACAGTACAAATTAGAGAACCCTAATTTGTAAATGAATTAGTCTGATCTTTCACGGTACAACTCGAAGATCAGTAGTGCGTCATCTTCTTCTTTTAGGGTTGCATGAACAGTAGCATATATGTGAACAGTAGCATATATGTAAATAGTAATCGGCAAACACAACAATTAAGATGGAAGCTGTCGGGTGCTGGGAAAGAAACGGCAACATAGGGTGTATGCTCAACAGTGATTTAGCCCCTCTCTCCTAGATTAATTCAATAGCAGTGAATATGTCTATTCTTCAATTACTGTGTATAGCAGCCCACAACAATTAGTCAAAGCATTAACTAACGAATGAACTCACTATGGATGCAATAAACAATTCGGCACTTGATTTGCCACGTAACTTTCGGCTGACCAGCAGCGATAGAACTTGCCCATTGATTTCAATTTCAGAATTTTTTTATTATAAATAATATAGTTTTTATTATAAAATACAATAATAATATTTTTTTTATTTTACAAAAATAATCATATATCGCTCAACCGTTGAGCGACTTAACACTTATCGTCCAACAGTGTGTATGCATGCCCTGCTGAGCGACCTAGACACCAGAACCAACCGTTAAACGACAAGTGTCCAAGTCGCTCAACGGTTGAGCTACTTAGGCTAAATTGCTCAACCGTTGAGTTATTTGGACACTTGTCGCTCAACTATTGAGCGATTTGGACTAGTCGTTCAATGATTGAGCGATAGATAATATGAAAAAAAATAAATTGGTATTAGATTAAAAATCGTCAATTCCAGCAATCAAGACAGCCGGCTGTCTTTACGTCCTACGCAGCAATATCAAATCGGTTCGGTTGATGACAGGTGGGTACAACCGAGATCCAAAAGATTTCTCTCTCCCGAGCGCACCTCAACGCAAGAATAGATCGGACACGCAAGATTTGATTTCCACGCCACCACCGCAACGACTCCTGGATCAGAAATCACAAAATTAACCACAGCACACGATATCACCTGGCGATTTTCTCTTGGATATATTACTTCTTAACGCAAAACCTAAAAAAGAAAAGAAAAGAAAAACTAAACTCACAATGGGGAACCGTACATAGGCTTTTTATACCCGACTCAGACTCGAACCCAAATAAACCGTACGTGTAACTAGCACTAGTAGTTTGGAAATAAATCCATATTAGAGATATATACGGATCGGATTCAGATCTTTTTCCTTCCTTCATTTTGCTTCGTATCAACAAGAGGCAATGCATGCATGTCTGTCGTCCTCCTGGATCATGCCCTGGCCCTATCCCATACGTATGAGAACCCAAGTGGCCATGCACTAAGGTGTTTTTCCCTTTTCTCACGCGGCCAGCTCGGTTAATATTTTGGTGTGTCGTCGGCCACGTCACACAATTCCTGGCAGCCAGCTTATTTCCTCCATGGCCAACGTAGATGAAACTCCCCGACTGTTTTTTTTTTCTTCTTCTGAAACTGCAGTAGCACTTAGCGTCGTATCAGATAACAACTAAAGATCTAGTAAAACACTACAATAAACGTCGTAATAAATTAAAGGAACTATTTAGTATGTGTATGTTTTCGGTGACCCTGACCTCGGACATATAGAGTGGTCGGGCTAAGCAGGATTATCTTTGTATAGTTGTTCATTACGTTAATGATGGCTGGATATTGGAGAAAATAATCATAGGTTTCAAATTAATTGATGTGGCACACCCGGGTAAGAATATTGCGGACTGTATTAACAAATTAAGTCGTGGAAGACCTTGATCTTATAGCCAAAATATTCTCAATTACTTTAGATAATGCCGCTTCGAACTCTAGGGATATGGATATTCTTACTCCAGTGTTGAGTACATACGTCGATTCCTTCTTGCTACATCAGCGACACGCTTGTCATATTATTAACCTTATTATCAAATATGGTTTGAAGAGGTTGAATTCGCATATTAAAGTCTTTCATGATGTGGTATCTTAATTGAATAATTCTAACGTAAGAATAGCAGTATATAAGAATTTATGTAGGACGATGGATGTACGTCAAAGAAAGTTCTGTTTGGACATGCCAGTAAAATAGAACTCTACTTACTTGATGCTTAAGAGTCTTTTGCCATATAAGAGTATTTTTTTCTGTTTTTATTCAAACGCACTGTCGGAGCACTAACAGTAGTGTATTATTGACTGAGCAATATTAGTTCATTGCTGAGAAGATACTTTAGTTTTTACCACCCAATGAGTGAGGAACTATCCACCTATCTAGACAGCGATACGATGGATTTCAACTCAGAGGGCTTCAAAATTTTGCAATAGTGGCATAACCATAAGTTGAAATATCCTGTGATATCCATCCATGCACATGATGTGTTAATTATTCCTCTCTCTACAGTTTTCTCCGAGTCTGCTTTCAGTCTTTCTGGAAGAATATTGGAGGAGAGAAGAACAGGTCTCACAAGTGAGATGGTGGAGATACTTCTAACTACAAATGATTGGGAATAAGCTGATTCACGAACACAACACTTCGTGAAAAATCCAGAGTTGTCGGGGGTGTTCGAAAATATGTACCTAGACAGCGACACTTAGAACAAGAGTATGTAGAGTTATAGGTTGTACTTTTTTTTTCTTTTGTCAAGGTTTTCTCATGTTGAGTTTTCACTTGGTAATGGTTTTAACAAGTAGCTATTTGAATATTAATAAAACTCTTTATTACATTTTCAATATGCTTGTCTCATTGTTTTACCATTTTCATACATATTTCTGAATGCTATACATTTTTTTGACTTTTTTTTTTGAATTTTACGAGCCTAACAGGCTAAGTGGACCGGTTTTGGCCCATTGGACTAAACAAGCTCGTGCTGACACAGACGGCACGAATGGCCGATGGGCCATACCTGGGTTTCCTCGCCGACACGGCCTGATCTGTTTAATACATGGTCCAGGATGGACCATACTTAAACGGGCTGTGCCGGCACAAGTCGTGCCGTGCTGGGCAGGGCAGCCCACCTCGACACCACTACTCACCTCCCCTACTATTCCTTTTTTTGTGTTGTTAAAAGGAAGCTTGTGCAAGCATGCCGATACTATGGCGCACACCAAGAAATATACCGTTGGAGAACATATTCGGTGCTGCCAACATGTTTCGCGCTACCGTTCTCACTTATCGAAAAATGGGGCAAATAATCTTAAAAAAATATGCAAACAAATTTGCATAGATAGAGTACAATATGATCTATCGTGTCACAAATTTTTAAATCTAAATTTGGTGTACATATTGAGAAACACAAAAAAAAGACAAATTTCAGTGATTTTTTCCTTTTTATTTTGGATTTCCTTTTCAGCGGAATTTGTCTTTTTTTTTAATTTCTCAATGTGTAGTTCAACTTTAAATTTGACATTTTTTGGTTTGAAAGATTATACCATACTCTATCTATGAAAAAAAATTAAATTTTTTTATAACTATTTGCAATGTTTTCCAAGCGGCGACAGCACCGGTACCATGAAATATGTTAGGAGCACTGAATATGTTCGTTGAGATCAAATCAATCTTGCTCCTCGCATACGTACGCTGCTGTGTCGTTGACTGTTCAGTTGCTAGTTGCGATCCGAGGACAGTGGTTAGAAGCCTCTTTGTGAATAGTCACCAGTCCAATTATCTACAGCAGATTTACCCTACAATGTGAAGATCGGGGCCGACTATTTGCACGCAGATTTAGTGTGCATATCAGCTCCTCACCCGAAGGATGTTCGGTGCCGTTTCCCTTGTTCAGTAATCAAATTACGCCATCATACATGCATCAAGAATAGGATGGAACATGCTATATATGCATCTTGTGACTGACGGTAGACATTCTGTGGACGTGCTTCAAGTATCAGCAAGCTCTGATGCTGCTGTTTACACGTATGTACCCTTTGTAAGTTATTTGCTGCCACTGAACGTGCTTTGAATCTCATGTTGTGTATTGATGCCAATGGATAACATGAGACTCAGTTTCTTGTAATGCCAGATGAATTGAATCGACTGGTCAAAAACATCACCCGGCTTCACTGATCCACGGAACGTATCTAATGCTAATGGGTAATTCAGTGCTAAGGTGTTAATACCGATCTTGACCGTTGGATTTAGATCTTGACCGTTGGAAATGCATGATGTTTAATGAAAACACGTTAATTAAAGTGCATTGAAGGTGGAAGTATGCAAAATGATTAAATGGTTTGGAAGCGGGAGCCCACATTAATCTTGATTGTTCAATTCAAATCTAACGGTCAAGATTAGTATTAACACCTTAACACTGAATTACCCATTAACACTAGATACCTTCCCAGATCCACCGAGTAACGTTCCAAAAATGCATGCCAAGTTGCCAACCCCTCCTGGGCACAACTTAACATTACCGGCCAAAACGAAGAAGGAACGTTCATGTTACCACACGAGCAGACAAAATTAAGTGCAGGGCCACTAGAAACTACAGAGCACAAAAAGAAAGAAAGACACAAATCACACGACTGCTTCTACAAACAAATAAAGACCTGTATGTAATCCATGACAAACATGCAAGCTCTCCATGCAACGGTAGAGAGGAAAATACGCCGAGTAAAATAAGCATTCCTTGAATAATATTCAGTTACCCATGCGCGCCAGAGCCCACTGTTTCTCGTGATCTTTCTGGATAGCCCCCCCTCGCCATCAGACATAGTTACACATCTACTGGTGCAGAAGTTTACGTCAGGAGGTGTCAACAGGGTCAGCGGATTTGTCCCTCAAAAATAACGACGACAAAGTTGGCAGACTCAACGCTCCCGCTTGGATCAAGTCAATGAGCATGGCCAGAGCTGATTGCGTCTGATCAGGCGTTCCGGATATCACGATCGTACAGTCACTGGTCTCTGGAGGCGGATCATAAATGGTAATGTTTGCACCAGAGATCTGAATATTCACAGAAATCAAATGTTATCAGATCAAAAAATTAATATTTTTGCATAGTAGTATATGTCTGTAAAGTTCGTATCAATTATAAAATATAGAATCCGGTAGTTTTGTAACTTGCAATGCAGCATTAAGAAACCGTAAAACTAATAGGTTGGATAGAAACACAAGAAAAATAATAATAATACAAAAGGCTAACTGCAGTATTGCTAACATTTTCCTAATAGAATAGACTTAATATTTGTGAAAGCAGTAGTCCTAAACTTCTAACAACAGTTATACTAGTTTATTTCCTATCTATTCTGGATAAGATTTAGCAAATCAAGGAAAACCTAAAGCATCAAATGGTTCAACCAGTTGAAATAAAGATCTGGCAGTTATTGTCAAGGCAGGCCGGAACAGTTTTTGAAAAATAATCATGATCAGCATGATCAATTTTGAATTTTAAACATGAATTTTGAACTGTCTTTTCCGTAATCCTGGAAAGCATTCAGTTGTTGATTCAAGAAACAATTCACAAACACCAATGATGATTTAAAAGTAAATTGATGAATTAAATCTAATGCAATCATAATAAAATACAAGGTTACAGAGTTCAGCAGCAAGACCTCTCTAAGCTGGGCCAGGTTGTTTCCATTATCTCCATAGACAAGATATAAAGTGCTCGCACAAGCAGCAATCTCATATGTGCTTCTAACTATGGTGGCAGTATTGATTCCCCTGCAACTAGAAGCAGAAGTCACGACAATCTAACTAGTAGTCAAGTAGTTAATTCGTGCATGTTGATGAAATGCACAAAGCGCGCTGCAAAAAGAACCAAAGGATAGAGATATGTTTGAAAGTTGATGCAATTAGTGGTTCGTTAACCACTTCTGATTATTAACTAAGTATGTATGCTACAGTTGAAAAGGATCCAGGATAAGTAAAGCTGTTCACGATTCACTACATCGAGTCACAATTTTACGAAAATGTACAATATTACACTTCTTACTGGTAGAATTACACAAGAGCACTTGCTTGACACATAGATAACACGTTCAAATGCTAAAGTTCGATCACCACCATGAGGTTACCAGAACACAAACAAGATTAATTGTGCACAAATTAAATAATCTAAATGCTGCTGTTGTTCTTCTTACCAGGGTACCTAAATAGGAAAATACTTAATACTTTGTTTGAAGTTTGCCACCTGATGTTTCATGGACAGGACTAGAACCAGGAGCAATGAAATAGCACAGATTACAAATATAACACAAATAAGAGAGCTATGAAATATTTGAAAAGATCAATTAGATACTGCTCTAGGTTTTAATATGCTGGAGGGTATCGGGAGGCAGCTGGATAACGCAGATAACAGTTACTAACAAGTAAAACAATTGATGCAATCCAAGACACTCTTGATTTATAAGCAAAATCGAAGTACCATATATAGCATGTCATAAAATAATCATACTGTCCTTACAGAGACCAAATTATAAAGGAAAAAGTACGCTACTGGGTAGTGACAAACAGATAAGACCATCATGGTATCACCTCGCAAGTTTGTTTTCCTCCGGAGATGTAATTCCATGATTTGAATTGTCAATTCCATCGCCATTCCAATTAGCAGGTTTCCGCACCCAATTATTTGAATTGTTGATTCCAATGCCACTCCCATTAGCAGGTTTCTGCATCTCATGATTTGCATTGTTGATTCCAACATCATTCCCATTAGCAGGTTTCTGCATTCATATACTTGTTTAGTGGTTCCACAAAAAGTAAACAGTGCATCAGAACATAAGGCTGCAAATTGATTATGTGAGCTCCAAACGGTTTAACGAAACATATGGTTTTTACTTGGTACATAATTGGGCAGAAATTTCGATTCTTACTCAGCAATAAACAGTACTTACTTTGTATGAATTTACATAAAAGTGCCATCTCATCTGTTTAGCATTGAGTAAAACTGAAATTTCCAAACACCCCTCTAGATTCATAAGCAAGACTCAAGAGCGAACTAAAGAAAATGTCTTAAGTATTTCAGTATTAAGTACCAAGTGAAAGTTCAGCGACAAGGACAATTTTAATGTAACGCCTAGGTTTGGACCTGGATGGTGCTTGCACTCAAGATAGACAAAATAGATCTCCAATTTTGATGACTTCTTTCACTCTGACTTTTCTTGCTAATTTTGCAGCAAATATGTCACAAAATTATATACATATGCCAATATCAGGGTTCAACCATAGTAAGAAACTAAGAATTAGACTAGTTCATGGGCATCCCATGCTTCTTACTAAGAATTAGACTAGTTCATGGGCATCCCATGCTGATTAAATAAAATTAATCCCTGCAAGTTTGCCGTTATCGAGCAAGGTGCGAGGCACTATAGCAGGCGCGCGAACAGCACCACCAGCGCTGCAGCGGTGTTTCCTAGGATAATGAATAGTTGGTTAGGTAGGTTATTTTGGAATTCCTTATCTATCAAGTTATTGTTAGGAATATGATCTTATCTATTAGGAGAGTTATTTTTAATAGTTGGAAAGATTAGATTGGATTATTAGGTTTCCTTATAGATTATTTTTTAGGTGTCAAGTCGGGTTGTACCTATAAAAAGGATAGCATGTATCTATTATCAATCAAGCAAGGAATAAACAAAGTTCTTAGTCTCTTACTTTCCTCTTCAACTACACCTCAGAGCCTTGGCGGTGGCATGGCCAGCCGTTCAAGGGCGAGTTCCCTACCCTTAATCTTTGGACCTGTACCCCAACAGTTACCACAACATTTGATATCAGAGCCACCCACCATGGCTTCCAGTGTTGAACTATCTCCCTTTGCAATGTTGAAAACTGGCAACGAAAAGATAATAGCCTCAATTGACAAGATGACGGACATCCTCCAAAAAAGGTTGGCATTGATGGTCAAGTTGAAGGAGCAGGAGGAGGCGTCGCGTGCCATTGTAATGGTGGCACTACCATTATCTTCCTCAACGGCGCCACCAACACCACCCCAGTGAACATCGCTGCCCTTGGTTGTACCCCCGGTGTGGTGCTGCTGGAGGAAGGATGCCGCTGTCCAGCAGCGATCTTTTCCACACAACCGACCGATGTTATATCATAGGCAAAGTAGAGCGCAGCAACTGAGGGGCCAGCACCACCGTCGCGTCCTTCCCACCAACATCACACCCCAGGGCAGTAAAGGTGTAACTGTTGCCCCATGTCGGTTGCTCATGCCGCTGATGTCTTCCTCAACACCACAATATGCTTAGGCGTTTCTTCCTTAGGTGCCATACGTCGGAGTATCACTGATCTACTCTCAAGCGAATCGACGCCGGTACTAGATACTCATGTCAACATGGGGCCACCAAGGACTTCAGCCGTGGCCACCACCGCAGCTCAAGGGCGAGCTGCCTCCCCGTGAATAGCACACGTACTATAGCGTCACATGAACAATACCTACGCCGATATTGTGCCTCCGTTATTTTCCATACGCGCTGATTGGTTTCATAGGATAAAGAATAGTTAGTTATGTAGGTTATTTTGGGATTCCTTGTCTATCAAGTTATTGTTAGGGATATGAACTTATCTATTAGAAAAGTTATTTTTAATAGCTAGAAAAGTTAGATTGGATAGTTAGGTTTCCCTATAGATTATTTCTTAGGTGTCAAGTCGGTTGTCCCCAGGGATCCAAAAACAGTTCCATGGATATCCGATCGCCTATTGGGAAAAAAAACCGGTAGAATCGGATTTCGGAAAAAAACCCGGACGAAATTCGCTTAAATTTGCTTAAAAACCAATCGAAATTCAAAATTCAAAATTTGAATTTACGAAACCGGGAAAAACCGGCCGGGATTTTGGATCTGGCCCCCGACCGGGATTTCTATCTCTGGTTGTCCCTATAAAAGGGATAGCATGTATACATTATCAATCAAGCAAGGAATAAATAAAATTCTTAGTCTCTCACTTTCCTCTTCAACTAAGCCTCAGAGCCTTGACGGTAGCATAGCTAACCGTTCAAAGGCGAGTGCTCTACCCTCGGTCCTCAGACCTGTACCCCAACAGTTACCATAACATTTGCCAATTGAAATATGACTATCCTTGCAATTCTGGCAAATACATCATTCCACTAAATTAACTTCCTATATTTAGTGCCATCGTAAAAATTAATACACCATTTCGTATTCAAGTTATTTTCTTCAATAAGAATATCAATAATCAATATACATATATAGTCTCCGACAAATCCAGAAAGGAAAAAAAGTGTGAATATGGTGCAAAAGTAAAGCATCAGATAAACACACAAGCATAACATAAAAATTTCTCTAATACATAACCTCCAGTTCTGAACCGGGAGATCCCAAGTGGAAGGCACGGAAGGAATTCTCCACTGAATCCATTTCATTGAGAGAGGGCCCATGATCAACCCTTGGGACATTGTCAGTTGAACAGTAGCCTGTTGAAGAAATGTTGACTTGTCTGCTTGCAGTTGATTGAGCAATATCTGAAGAGGGAACATAACCATCGTTGCACTTGGTTCTCTTAGAAGAGAAAGCGTGATTACGAATTTTCTCGCTAACAAGACATAAAGCATCCCTGACATTCACTAGCTCCCCAGTGATCTGTAGAGAAAAAAAAAGATTAAACTAAATTAGTACGGAGCTGTGTCCAACACTAGCAGGAGAATGGCAGGATCAGAAATCAACTAAGATCACGAGTCAAGAGAACTAGAAGTTAAAAAATGGAGTAAGGTATGCATCAAGTAGTCTTGGAAACTTAGATCTTCTACAAATCAAACAGAAACACAAGTCCAGAACCACTGCACTGCCACTAATATTGTTCTTGAAGTCTAAAAGAAGATTCCATGGTCATCATGAGAAGGAGAATTAGTACATCAGGTGCAAAGCATTTGGTACATAATGGAATGCATAACATAAGAAATGGCTTGTAAGCAACATTTCTTGCAACACAGAGTAACCATTATGCGGTGAATAGTAAATGAACGGGGAAGAAGCTTTAGTGCAATTCTAAACTTGCCACTAGCTTTGGCTTTGCAAGCAATGTGGCAGAAATAACAAACAAGCACATCAGATAATCAAAAGGATAAGTACACATGGATCAGGTTAACACTGGCTGCTATATCTTCACAACTCAGTGAACTATGCATCAAAGTAGAAACAAGTACCACCAAATTGTATAGTTTGTAATGCTTTTGTTCCAGAAAAAATGCTTGCCTGTAGAATTCGCTCATAGTGTGAGGCACAAGCTGGAACGTTTGTCTCATCCAAAATCTGAATTCTTGCTCCTGTTGAGTTCACCATTTCCTTGATTATAGCACCACCTAAACCAACTAAACAACCAGATTGGCTTCTAAGCACAAGTGCCCTGACTAAGCATTGAGATGGCTTGTCGAACATCATGCGCCCATTTCTTGCCACCTCCTCCATTCTGTCAAAGATACGAAGGAGTGCACTCTGCACTATGGAGTACTGCGGTTTTGGACTCTACAGGAGGGAACAGAAACCAAAAATATAATGAATGAACTACACAATATAATTCACCAGAACCAAACTACAAGCAAAAGTTCCTAGGTTCATGGAGAGAGATAGAACAGCCATCACATTATTGCAAAAAAACTACAATTTTATCTTATCTAGCAAGCAGTTAAAACGCGGTGCACATATACAGGAATGGGAAAGTGGTACTTTTAATGTTCAAACCTCTAAGGCTGAAATTGTTATCACGCGCTCCATGCACCCACCGAGAGGAGCACTGACGTCAATAGAAGCACCAGTTTCATCTTCAAACCCTTTGATAACTAAGCCCTTCTTGCCAATCAAACCTCCAGCAAGATTGACATGACAGAGTAGTCTAAATGAGATCTGCTGGAGATCTTTAGTTTGAACGTCTCCTGTAGCACCTTGTGGACAATCAATCTGAGGGATATTGCTGTTTGCACACTCAGTTGATACCTCTGAGTGCAAAGATCCCAAATTAGGCTCAGGCACTTCTGAAGATGTCCACGGGAGCATTGGGCTTGCTGTCTTAACAGAAGTTATTGAGCTACCAGCTTCTAAATCACCTTGAAGACAGCTAGACACAGCAACCATAGCTTTCCTTACAGCGGTTCTAACTCCAGTTATCTGGAAATTTTAAAAAGAAGACATGAGCTATTAAAAAAAATCATCTGATTTTGTAAAAAATGCACAGACAAGGAACGAGATGCTTAATACCCACCTAAGTTTTTCATTTCCTCTTGGGCATCTCCAGGTCCAGTCTTACTATTGGGAAACTAATAGAATTTTTCCACGACTTCACATGATAGGATTTCAGTAAAACCAATTCTAACATGGTCAAAGTTGACAACAAAGGTCCTCCAGATCCTATATTCAAATTGGAAACCCCTGATAATGTGTGTTAACCATTTTATGTTTTATTTCATTACTCAGCAATAGAGAATCAGAAACCACTTGGATTAACTCATTGCTAAAGTGATTTTCTGGTGAGACAAGGATGAACAGGTTTGTGATGCATACGATTCGTAACAAAAACAATGATGGACTCTAGCCATTTACATTCCAGAAGGTAAGACATGCACAACTAAAAAATACGACAAATTACGGAGTACATGTAATATTATAAAACAATACATAACGAACAAATATAGATTGAATTCAAGACAGTAAGGACGGACTAAAAAAATACTCAAACATACTTCTGAAGTTGGAGAAGTGGAACATGCCTTTCACAGGCACAACATATCAATTCTTGCTAAGTACGTCCAGAACGTGCTTACCGCTCAAGAAGCACAATGGAAGGCATGTGAACGGTATAGACAGAATATAGTTAGAAAGAAGCAGTTCATGAGTTGTAACATTTATGCACAGTATCCACACTACACATTACACAAAGAGACCATTTGCATGGCTCCACAGAATGCAACTGTGCATACTCCCTTAATTAAATGCCATTCTTTCGGCGTTGCGACCCTCACTTTCCCCCCTCAAACAAACACGGAGTTGCACGCACAATTTTATAATTATGCCTCCCCTGAGGCCCTCTGGACGTAAACAAACACGCCCAATCATTATTTAATTTCCTTTGGCCACTGACCGCATCCACCAACGCACGTCAAACTTGCAATCCAAGCATCGAGGTTGCTACGTACAACTACCAGATAGCAGAGAGTTGTTATACCTCGATGATCTCCTCGGGCGGCTGCCCGCGCGGCGGCGCGTCCTCCTCCCACGGCGCGACGCACACCTCGGCGCCGGCCTCCCTAGCGATCGCGCCCAGGATCCCTCTCCCGAAGGCCGCCTCGAGCTGCGCGGCCTCGACCAGGACCAGGCACGTCACGACCTCGGGGCCCCGCCGCTCGTCGCGGTGGAGGACCCCGCCGCTGTCGAGCACGGCGATGAGAGCCTCCTGCGCGGGTGAGAGCTCGAGGGGCTCGCCGGTGGAGGAGGAGGCCTCGACGCGGCGGGTTGGGGAGGCGGGGCCGAGGACGATGGCGACGCGCTCTCCGGCGGCGTCGGAGGCGTGGAGGTCCTCGACGCGGACCTGCAGCGCAGCGGTGCGGCGGCGGAGCGGGGAAATGGCGGCGTAGAGGCGGATGGCGTCGGCGTCGGAGAAGGCCCGGGGCAGGAGGAGGCGGAAGATGACGACGTCGGCGTAGGAGTCGGAGTCGGAGTCCGCGGTGAAGTCGGGGGTGGCGGAGGCGAAGGCGAAGGCGAAGGCGGCGTGCGGCGAGAAGTGGGGTTTCGGCCCGGCCATTTTTGGTCGGTGGTGGTGGTCGTCGCGGCGGAGGAAGTGGGAGCGGGGGAGAAGGTGGGTTTTTGCCGTTTTCGGTGCGGGTTCTTGAGGGGTATCCTGGGGATTTCGCAGGTGCATGCTTTTCGTTTTGTCTATATTATTCTTGGACTCGGACGACCGTTGAACTCTTCGTATTCGGTCCAGCGTAAATTTACAATTGAAGTGTCGTCCTCTGTCTGCTCCTCGACACACTTCGGCTCTATAAAAGTAATTGACAATTTTGAAGATTAAGACTATCAAAAAATTGCTGTGAAAATTTGTGTTACTCGAATGAATTATCCATTGATATAGTACCCCAGAAAAATATCCAATGATAATTTGGCCATGAGCTATACGACACGAGTACAAATGCAAGCCAAACACGGCCGGCGGGGCCAGGAGCGCCACCTGCCGGCGGGGCTCGGTCGAATGCTGCAGTGGAGGACCGAAGGTCACCCGGATGGATGCTCTCCGTGGCATAACACCTTCGTCACATACTGGATCGCATCTTTGCATGAGCAACTATACAGAAACTGAACCTAATAGAACTTCGTCACCTAACAATCAGCAGATTCAGGTGGGAATTGACCGTCAGCTTCTAGCAATGTGACGTCCCTTTTGTGACACAATTAAACTCTTCACAACTATTCAAAATATGTAGCTGCAAAACAAAAAATAGTACAATAAGTATTCTTATGATTACACAATAAGATCTAAACTTTATTACAGAAAATTAAGGCTTAACAACCAGTTTTGACACTGACATGGGAATTGACCGTCAGCTTCCAGCAATGTGACGTCCCTTTTGTGACACAGTTAAACTCTTCACAACTATTCAAAATATGTAGCCGCAAAACAAAAAAATAGTACAATAAGTATGCTTATGATTACACAATAAGATCTAAACTTTATTACAGGAAATTAAGGCTTAACAACCAGTTTTGACACTGGCATGGGTGTCCAAGCCCAAAGTTAATATATTAGAGGACAAAATAACTTCTAAACCACAGATACGTTTGAGTGTGGTCGAGACATAATGCTAGTAATCACCATCATCTAGTGGTTCCTCAAATTCGTGTTCGTAATGATCACCAGTATATTCTCAGGTTTCTTTTGTTGATGTTTAGCAAGTATGAGTACGACAGGACTTAGCAAGTTATATAGGAAACTATCTAACCACTTGCTAGTGTTTCAAATGATTGATGAAGATTTACCATGTTAGGTGATTGTGGATGCATCATTTGAGTTTAGGCCGTTTATGTGGATGCATCATTTGAGTTTAGGCAGTTTATCTTTAAAATAGTAAAAACATACTAATATAGCATCATGGGTTTTCTCAACATTTATAATTAACATATTAACATCTCAAAATCCCTACTTATGCCTCATTTACTGGAATCACCCTTGAACATAGCTCCAGTACCCGGAAGCACGATGTATTCAAATACTATTAATTATACTTTGCAGAGTTGCCCAACTTTACCCACGAGATACTTCAGACTCACAATGTCAAGCTATTAACACGAAACATATTCGCATCCGACTGAGTCGAGATAACAAAGTATTTTCACTACTCATCCCTTTCTAGTCTCTACCCGGTAGGTTCTTGGTCAAACAGTCATCGGGAAACCGCCGACCAATAGTGGACTTCACAGTATAATACTGATTGCGCCTTGAGTAGACCAGCGAGTCACCTAACTAGCCTACTTGATGCAGGGTGCCCGATCTTCTCGACGTAGGACCTTTTGATAACTTGTGTATCCTGACGAACCACCAGCTGATCCCCTGCGCCAATGCACGGACTTGCAACTCTATGGAAAATTCGCCCAAACACACACTTGATTGGATCCTCGTGACCTGGCGAAGATCGTCGAACCCTCAATTCCAGTGGAAAAGCAAGAACGACCCTTATTCTCAATGCCCAATTCCCTCTGTTTTGGCTTTAAGCACAACAGGAGAATCAAGCAAAAGCTTTGAAATTATATTAAACGTGGTCTGAGGTTACAATGGGGGTCTACCCCTCTATATATAGTGCTCCTACTCCTCCTCATGGCTGGCCAAGAGGCCCTACTCCTATTCTAATTCAGATTTGGAGTCCTACTCCAATTCCGACACATTCCAAAACAGAAAGGAAACTCTGATTTTATAACCGTTATATTGTTTCAGCCATATCTTTTGATACGGGACGAATTTCGGAGTGAGGGAGGATCCGTTGGATCGGGCTTGAAGTTAGCTTTCCAACAAGTTCAAAACCACTCAAATCCGACTTTGTATGAGAAAGTTATGACATTTTTACTCCGGACTGTCCTGCTGATTCCGAATCCGAATTTGAGGCTGATTCCGAATCCGAATTAAATTCTGAGTTGATTCCAAATTTGAATTTGGTTGGGCTTGTGGAAGTTTCGAATTTGACTTGGATTCTTGGGCTTCTCTCCCCTTGCTTGTCTCCCACGAGCTTCTCCTCCATTGTGACGGCCTTTCTTCAAGAACAACCTCATATCCTTCATCTCCGTTCATTATTGAATCTTCCAATCTGAGCACAAGCAAAACACTAGTT
This sequence comes from Hsuehochloa calcarea, assembly GCA_036346395.1. NCBI lineage: Eukaryota > Viridiplantae > Streptophyta > Magnoliopsida > Poales > Poaceae > Hsuehochloa > Hsuehochloa calcarea. Next base: position 5,530,053 of record CM070605.1, on the reverse strand, counting down.
TTAGGTAGTATGAAATTCTCAACTAATTTAAAAGGAAATTCAGTGAACAGATTCACCTGTTGGATAAGCTTCTCTTGTTTTTCAACTCTCTTAGTAAGCTCATGTTGTTCTGAGGTATTTAATGAATTGAAAACATTATATGAAACAACATAGGTAAGGATGTCCGCATCATCCTCCCTTTCTTCAAAAAAAGCCGTCCTCGGCTTTTGATAGCCTGAAAATGTGCTAGACGAAGAAAACAACGTATATGCATGGTATATGTATTTATCATCCAAACAAGTTCCGTGTAGCGCCTGATGATTTGCCGAACATGTATTAAACAAAGAGAACAACGTATATACGTGATATATGTATGAATCAATTGTTGTGTTATTCGCGTTGTTTTGTACAATCGATAGCTCGGAATCACATTTCAAATTGTACAACTGACTCATATGATAAAATTTCACCTTCCCAATACCAAAGTCAAGTAAAGTGGGTGAAAACCAATTGATACCATTCCATGATTCAACTGCGCTACTCTGATTAGTTATACACTTAAGAGATAAACAAGTAGGCATCATGTTGCATTCTAAACAATAGACACTTGTATTTAAACCCATCTTAAAGATATCATGACATTGCTCAATAGATGATTTGCGCAAAACATGTGATTGTAAATCAACAAGATTATCATAGGTAATGTATATTTGATAAACTTGAAACATGTTGTCTACACCAACATCACCAATCAAATTGAATTTATATGTGTGTATGTAGCTATTTACTAGTGATCTTAAGTGTGAAATTTCAAGAACCTTCTTAATCACACTAGATACATGTTTAGGACTATCGAATATGATATAACACAAAGAATTATTAATGTGTATTCTACTAAGAACTTCTTTTTGAGTAATCAATTTCACATTATGCAAATTAAGCATATCAAATTTAGAACGTGGAATCATTAAATGAATAATGGAGTTCTCAGTTTTACGCACCTTGTTTTCATAAATGACCAATTCAGTACAAATAGTGTTACCTTGATCTTCAGGTATTCCCTCTCCATCTATGGTTAGCTCTTTATCTTTCTCTTCCAATGGTGAGGGCTCTTGAATCTCCAACTCCTTATTTGCTTGGTCCACCTGCAGAATGTGGGATACAACACTAGAAATAGAGGGTAAGTTGTTAGGTTCAAAAATAATCTTACTTGTCCTATCATCTATCTCTCTCTTATCTTTTGGTGTATCTCTCACACTCTCAATTGGGATGCTCTCAATCTCGCGTATGGTGGAATCACACAGCTCACTCTTTTTATCACTCTCACTCAATTTGGCTATGTGGCTCTCATTCTCACATGGGTTTTGATACATCTCATCCTTGTAAGACCGTGGGCCAGCAAGGGCACAACTACCACCAACCACGACCTCCTCACGTGTTGCGGGTTGTGACGGGGCAGCACTACTCATCACCTCGGTCGAAGAAAAATTCTCATGCTCGATCTTCTTCTCAAGTGACACACCAGTGGATGACTTAGAACTAAAGAGCCGGCGCAGATTTAATTGATGTGCTTGAATGTGTTTAAGTCTCTTTTCTGCCTTCATAGCAAATTTCACAAGATCTTGCAGACTATGAAAATATTCATCTTGAAGTGCAGCAACGATCTGATAATTCAAGCCTGCTTTGAAATATGCCTTTTCTTGATATGCACTAGTGATATTGGCACGGCGTATTGCATGGTTTAACTCAATATAGTAATCTTTGACAACTTTGCATCCTTGTTTAATGCTCTCCACGTGTCGTAGTAGTTCCCGCTCATAATAGGATGGAACAAATTCTCTTCTCATGATGCTTTTTAAACAGAACCAAGATGTAATGAATCTTTTTCCACCTAGTTGTTGCCACCAACTAGAGGCATAGTCCGTAAAAAACAAAGTGGCCACTCTCACTTCCTTGGCTTCTGATTCGAACTTATGGGATTCAAGCTTGAACTCCATGTCTTGTACCCACTCAAGATACTCCTCTGGATCATTGCTACCATAGAAGGGAAGATACGTATACTCGCGATCTGCCATTGTTAGCAGCAAAGCAAAGAATATGTATGTAGGTGTATGTGTATATGTAGAGGTCACTCAACTCACAATCCTAACAAGGTGAAGTTTCTTTACCGTTCAGAAGGAATTAAGATCAACAATACTTACACTTGAGGCGGCAGGGAACCACAAGGTGATGTGTGAGCGAATTTCATGAGCAAGTCAAAGCACGACAACGGGTGTTTTGTGGAGTTTGGTATGGATACCTACTTAATTTGAAAATTCTAGGTATTGTAAGGCTAAGTAAATATCCAAACTAGAATTCAATGCCTAGTTGCCGATCACAAAGATATAAGTGAAAATCAAAACAACTCACGCGCAAAGATATTAGAACTTAGTGCAATCAAGGAATGAGCTATGTAAGATATAAGTGAAGAACAAAATAGCTCGTATTGCACAAGTTATAGAAAGACACTAGCTAGTTGCAAATAATGAAACTAGGGCACAAGATTGCACAAAATATTGATATTCTAACAATTTAACCAAGAATGAGTGGGGATTTTCGCTCAAGTTTATGGTTCGGCTATGCGCTTTCTTTTTCCTTTTCTCTTTTCTCTTTTCTCTTTTCTCTTTTTTTTTCTTCTTTCTTTTTTTTCCTCTTTTTCCTTCTTTTTTTTTTCTTTTTCTCTTCCTTTTTTTTCTCTTCTCTTTTTTTTTCTCTTCTCTTCTTTTTTTTTGAACTATTGCCAAAATTCTTGTTCTACCAAAAATGAGCAAAAGTTCTTTCCCACCTTTTGATCTTTGAACAATTGCAAGAACAGAAATATTAATATGCAGCCCTAAGCAACGATTTAGCTAGTCTTCAACAGGTTCAAAGTATTCGCAAAAGATTGAAAGGTTCACAAAGGATAAATTGATGTCTCACTTTTTTTATAGACACGACTAAAAAAAATCAAACTAGGCTCAAATAAGAAGCAACGCAAAAAATATTCAAGATCAGCAAACTAAACATGATTCTAATGGACAAAAACTTAACAAAACTCACTAGAATAATAAATTAAATACTACGGCTGAATTTTTTTTTGTATGGCATTTTCGTGTATGGGAAAAAAAGATAACTAGATAAAGATCCTACCGAGTCAACGGAGCTCTGATACCACCTGATGCGGGGTGCCCGATCTTCTCGACGTAGGACCTTTTGATAACTTGTGTATCCTGACGAACCACCAGCTGATCCCCCGCGCCAATGCACGGACTTGCAACTCTATGGAAAATTCGCCCAAACACACACTTGATTGGATCCTCGTTGACCACAAGCGAAGATCGTCGAACCCTCAATTCCCAGCGGAAAAGCAAGAACGACCCCTTATTCTCAATGCCCAATTCCCTCTGTTTTGGCTTTAAGCACAACAGGAGAATCAAGCAAAAGCTTTGAAATTATATTAAACGTGGTCTGAGGTTACAATGGGGGTCTACCCCTCTATATATAGTGCTCCTACTCCTCCTCATGGCTGGCCAAGAGGCCCTACTCCTATTCTAATTCAGATTTGGAGTCCTACTCCAATTCCGACACATTCCAAAACAGAAAGGAAACTCTGATTTTACAACCGTTATATTGTTTCGGCCATATCTTTTGATACGGGACGAATTTCGGAGTGAGGGAGGATCCGTTGGATCGGGCTTGAAGTTAGCTTTCCAACAAGCCCAAAACCACTCAAATCCGACTTAGTATGAGAAAGTAATGACCTTTTTACTCCGGACTGTCCTGCTGATTCCGAATCCGAATTAAATTCTGAGTTGATTCCGAATTTGAATTTGGTTGGGCTTGTGGAAGTTTCGAATTTGACTTGGATTCTTGGGCTTCTCTCCCCTTGCTTGTCTCCCACGAGCTTCTCCTCTATTGTGACGGCCTTTCTTCAAGAACAACCTCATATCCTTCATCTCCGTTCATTATTGAATCTTCCAATCTGAGCACAAGCAAAACACTAGTTTTAGGTAGTATGAAATTCTCAACTAATTTAAAAGGAAATTCAGTGAACAGATTCACTTGTTGGATAAGCTTCTCTTGTTTTTCAACTCTCTTAGTAAGCTCATGTTGTTCTGAGGTATTTAATGAATTGAAAACATTATATGAAACAACATAGGTAAGGATGTCCGAATCACTACTCGTGTCCCACCCCAAATCCGCGGCTACTCTATACCACCAGAGCAGGTGTCTCCTGTAGATATTTGATCAGAACGAGTAGTGTACTAAGCTAGGCTAGTTATACCATATATGTGGTTGAGCGATTTATGTGTGTGTTACTTAGCACAAGGTTCTAATCCATATCTGTCTCAAGTGAGGAGATGGACATTCAACTAAATCGTAGATGTCCACCTTCAATGTCTCACTTTCGACTCACTTTTTTTGAGTCTATTGGGTTGTCCATCCTCTTAGTCTCAACCCTCAACTCCTGATCCAAATCCATTGGTGAATAGCCAAATATTCTTATCAGTATTTGTGGAAACATTGTGTGACAATGCCGAACATTAAATAATATTTTATATTCCTTAAATTTCTCAAGGTGAATATGCCCTACAAAAGAACAGGCCGGTGTTTTGGGTGGAAGGGACTAACTATTTATCATGGTATTCTAAATTAGTATTTCATTAAAGAAATAAATAACATAAATATGACAATGAAAGTAATAATATTAATAATTGAGATGTGGGCTCAATATGATCAAAGAATGCAAATTGCATCCTTGTTCAAAGTCTTCAGTTAGTTCTGCTTCTCCTACATCTTGATCGACGTAATCCAGAGCTTGGTCTTCAAAGTCAGAGCCTAACGCAAAAAAAAGTTCAAATAAATAAGTTCGGGCGTGATATGGAGCAAGCTGGGAACAAAATGAATTAAATAAATTCAAAAAGAATTGAAAAGAAAGATGGTATGGGTGGTTAGGGATTATTTGGTGCTTAGTTAGGTCGAATAGAGTTGAAAATCGGTTTTACAGGCTTGAAATGGTATAAATGGGTATATTATGTCTTAACGGGTCTGGTATGAACAATGTCAGGTTCAGGTGCACAGTACTGGGTTTGGTACTATTCACTAGTGGGTTCAGGTAGAATAGTAATGTGTTTGATGAATAGTGTTAGGTCAACACTATTCCTATCGGGGGTCGGGTTGTGTGAACAGTAACATGTTTGGTTGATGGTTAATGGGTTGGGTAGTATTGGCCTTCTCAGGTTGGGCTTTGAACCATGTTGGGCCACACCATAGGAAATAGTGTTGGGATGACCCAGTTTCTTAGCCAGGCTAAAAGGCTGGCTGGGCCATGCCTCTTAGCCCACTTAGAGTGGCTTATAGCCGCACAACCTAGGAGCCAGGAGCTAGCTCCCACTGCACACGAGCCGGAGGCGACGATGGTGACGGTGATCGCGACGGCTTCGGTGGCGGGCAGCGGTGTTGGGTGGTGAAGTGAGCACAACTGTGGCTTGCGCAACCCATTTTTGGGTTTTGCGTGGGCAGAGGTGGCTCGAGGTGGCGGTGGCACATGGTCGAGGTAGGGGAGCAAGGCGGTGGTGCTACGGCCATGCTCTAGTCAAATTGACCTAGGCTTGGGCATCAGTAGGCTAGTGGGAGCTCAGGGATGGTGTCGGTGAGGCTAGGGAGGCTATGTGGCGGCCTGACGACGTTGACTATGGGCGATGCGGTGGGGGATGGTGACGGCGAGCTGGCGGTGGGGATGGGGTGCTTGGATTGTGGGGTTCGCTTCGGGGCGTCGAGGCGGTGCCCGTGATGCTATCGGCGGGTTGAGGGCAAGGGTGAGGCAGTGGATTAGGTTAGGGCTCACTGGGGAGGTTTCGGGCGCGGCAGCGATTAGTGCCTGTGGCCGGGGTTGGGGAAGAAGGAGGCTGTTTGTAGGGTTGTGGTGATGCTGATGGTGTGGTTAGTGTCACAGGTTCAGGCTTTATAGCCATTGGGAGGTGGTGGCGCCAGTGGCCGAGCTGGGCGAGCGTGGTGGTGGCTTGGATGGCGGGGAGGAATTGGGGCTGCGCGAGGGCAAACTGGCAGTGCGGTGGTGGTGTGGGAGTGATGGCTCCTCGCTAGCGCGAGTTCGTGCTGATGCGGGTGATAGGGGCAGGAGCGGTGTGTCGAGCACTTGGCGGCAATGACATGGGCATGGCGCGGGTGAACAATCGAGGCGATGCGACGCTAGCGCGGCGGCGTTAATGCCCAAGCAAGGTGGAGGGGTCCTGCACTGGTCTGGCGTGGGCGCTAGTGATGCAGGGGCGAGGCGGTGCACGGCACGGTGAGTAGTGGTGCGATGCAACACGATGTGGCCGAGAACAGGGGAGAATGCGGGGTGTGGGGCGCTTTCGGCTAGGGAAGGAGGAAAACCAAAACGTGAAAGCAAAGAAAGGCGAAGACTTTCCGAATTAGGTAAAAACCCAAATTCAAACCAAAATATTCAATTTTTCAATTTTTTTGGGTTATTTCAACCCACCCCCCCCCCCTTAATAAGAATCTCAACCTCGAGATTCACTTAATACTGGGGAACAGGTTGGGAAAATCTCGCTACATTTTTTATTCATTTTCCCATGTTGCTTCTTCCGCTGTATGATTTTTCCAGAGAATCATGCAAAATCTTACATTCCTGTTCCTCAACTGTCTTTATGTAGTTTCAAGTATCTACACAGGCTCTCCTTGATATGTCAGGCCTTTTTGCAAATCTATCTCTTTAAGTGGTACATGTTCTGTTGGCTTCTGTAAACATTTTCGGAGTTGAGATATTTGAAATGCATCATGTATGTCAGCTAGGTTTGGTGTCAGATGTAACTTGTATGCTACTTCTCCCACTCTTCTTAGAATCTTATAAGGACAAATGTATCCTTGGGCTAACTTCCCTTTCACTTGGAATCTTCGCACCACTTTAAATGGTGTGACCTTGAGATACACAAAATCTCCCTTCTCAAAACTCAAATATTTTCTCTGTTTGTCTGCATACTCTTTCTGACGATTTTGAGCAATTTTCAACTTATCTCTTATAATCCTGACATGAGCTTCAACATCTTGCATAATCTGCAGACCAAGAAGTTGTTGTTCCTTTGTGTTTGTCCAGTTCAATGGTGTCCTACACTCTCTGACATACAAAGCTTCAAAAGGTGTCATCTCAATACTAGCTTGGTAACTGTTATTGTAAGAGAACTCGGCAGATGGTAAACACGTATCCCATGCAGCTCTGTAAACTAATGCACATGCTCTCAGCATATCTTCTAATATCTAATTCACTCTTTATGTTTTTCCTCCAATCTACGGATGATATGTTGTGCCGAAGGCTAAGTCGGTTCCTGTCGTAGGGCGCGGCCCCACCGGCCCTGACGCCTAAGCGAAGCAATCACCAAAACCACGAGGCGGACCCAGCGAAGAACCGGGTCACTCGGGGTGGATCAAAGCCTCTCCGGAGGGCCCCAGGGGCCCCACAAGGCCTGGAGCAGCAGGCCTCCGGGTCACCCTTGGGGTGGACCCGAAGCCTCTCCAGAGGGCCCCGCAAGGCCCCAGGCAGCAGGCCTCCGGGTCACCTTCGGGGTGGGCCCGAAGCCTCCCCGGAGGGTCCCTATAGCCCCGCGAGGCCCGGGGCAGCAGGCCTGTCGGGTCACCTTCGGGGTGGACCCGACGCCTCCCAGAAGGGTCCCCGGAGCCCCGCGAAGCCCGGAGTAGAAAGCCCACCGGGTCACCTTCGGAGTGGACCCGAAGACCCTACTAGCGCGGCTGGACTGGGTGCATTAGCGGGGTAGACCAGGCCTAGGAGCGCCCACCATGGACCAAGGCATAAGCGTAGGGGGGATGTCCCTGCAACCCCTACGCGCATAGTACTGTCATAGTACTTAGGAGCAACGACATGATTCTTTAATTTGCTACAGTACCCAAAATATTAATTTTCCGTCTAGTCGTTTGTTTTTGTGTTCTTACTGTATTGATAGGTTGGACAATTAGAAGACAGTAGATTCGAGGAAAAAAAGCTTCCACTGTGAATTACAATCATTCACCCCCTCTGATTGTCACTAACGATCATACACCTTGCTTTCCCTATTAACGTGCAGCTAGCAGCTCCTTGATAGCGGATGAAGTAGTTGTAGCGTGGAACCTTGCCGGTGGGCATGCGAGGAATCATGAATGAAATGGGCTCATCCTGCCCATTGGTATGTAGCAGACACCGAGAATATGTTTAGGGGTTATGTATTGGACCTAGATCGTCACATTCCAGTCAGTATGAAGCCATCCGCAGTTGCATCAATAAAACAAGTGAGCAACACTTTCTATCGGAACATGTCCTTTTTTTGCTCGCCAATCTGCACTATGATGATAGGTGCAGGCAATTGTTGAAGTAAGCGTTGTTCCAGTTTTGCAATGAACATTGGCAGTTGGTATCCAGTTGGCCATCTGGGTGACATGCAACAAGTCTCACTCGCGTCCAGCCCTAACAATGTCCCTACTGAACCTCAAATTAGCTAGAAACTCATCAGCAATGGGATTTTTCTGTGTTGTTCTGTAATTGCATAAACTGTGACTGACATCATTACCCATGTAATCTTTGTTCCATCCAGTCGGTGTTTGCTTATTTGGATACATGTAGTTTCCCAGCTGAGAGAAGAGTTTGTCCTGCTGCCAACACGAGATTATAAATTTCTAGCTCCCTAGAGATAATTCTAAGGCTCCTTTTCGCCTAAATGGCTCCAATACTGTTGTACCGAAACGGTGACTAGAGGGGGGAGGGTTGAATAGGAGCACGATCTCTTTTTCACCAAGATCAGATTCAACACGATTTTCACTCCAATAGCTATAAGAGCTATGAAGATCAATATACAAGCATAGCGGAAGACTTGTATTGAATCCAATCAAACCCCCGAAGCAAAACAACAAAAAACCATAAAAACTCAATCTGTCGTAAGTTGGGCGGTCTGACCTCTCAGATTGGCGGGTCGACTTTGTAGGACCGTAAAGGCGACTAGGGGGTGAATAGGCGCTTTCTCAACTTTCTCACCTTAATCAAATTCAACACGAACTTTACTCCTTTAGCTATGAAAGCTAAGAAGATCAGTAAGCGCACAGTGAAAGCCTTGTGCTGAATTCGATAACCCCGTCAACCACAAGACACAAAAGTGGAGAATTTAACTCACTAGTCCGTGCAGGCATGGCGCGGTCGGACCGGCCAGTAGGCTAAGTGGTCGGACCGACGGTCAACCAGCGGTCGGACCGGCTACTAACTACCGGTCGGACTGTTGGATATTGGTTCGACCCGCCGCTACTCGGCGGTCTGAAAAGCGGGCGGTCGGACCGCCGTTGTAAAACCAGTCAGACCGATTTAGTCAAGTACTAAAAAGCCAAGCCCAAATCCAAAACGAAATTTGATCCAACTTTTGATTCAACCAATGAAACTTGACCAAATTTCGAGCACACCTCCCTAAGGATATTAGAGACCTATTTCTAGCGACGATTCTTCATATCCACTTCGTAGAATCGATCTCTCAAGGTTTTACCAAAGAAGTGCACAAACCCTAGAAATATGAAAATCTTTGATTCAAGACTTGCTTGTGGGGGTTGATGGTCTAGATGATTCTAGGAGTATTCCCACACATCAAAGCAAGAGAAAATAGGTCAAGAGACCAAGCTTAACTAGTTGAATCAAGGAAGCACCAAATTCATCCAAAAGAGAGAAGAACACAAAGGGAGACAAATGATCTCTCAAGCAAGCATCACAAGATTGATTGATCTCACAAGATGCTTACAAAGCTACTCCAACAAGGAGGACAAGAGCTCACACAAGAGCACACTCACAATCTCTCCAAACCCTAGCTTCTCCTCTCCTCTCCTCCTAACCCTAGAAAAAGGAAGAAGGGGGCCGAATGAATGCTTTGGAGGTTTTTCCTCTCCCCCCTTTCTATTTATAGGAGAGGCCTACGGTTTCACATTTGGGACCCATACACACATGGCACCCACACACATACAACTGTTGTAGCAATCACTTGCTTCACCACGTGTAGGTTGATCAGCGGCTCTCATCACGTCGCCAAGTCTCTCCTGTCCGAATCCCATCGGAACCTCCTAGAGACTCGCACCGACTTCCGTACCACCTGATTCAACCAGCTGTACCGAACTACCCGTTCGATCCATCTTGCTCATTCTGCACCATGCTTGATTCACACGACCTCACCCAGCATCCATGATCGTTCTGGACCTCAGCTCTCCAAGCGTAGTCCCGATCCACCTCACCGTTGACGTCGTAGACCTGCAAGCCACCTGCACAGCAATAGACAAACAAATCGTCTCCGGGAACAAGTTCTTCACAACTTGACCCACGTTAGTTCCACAATGCAATATGCAACAATAAAGCATTGACATCCATACATTAACCACAATCAATACACAACAATGCAAAGAAGGCTCACCTTCAAGTCATCGGCGGTCTGACCGCCCCACACGGCCGGTCCGACCGATTCCAGGCCGGTCGGACCGATTCCACAACGGCGGTCGGACCGCCCGAAAAGACTTAGCCAAATTTTCAGCTCGAAATTCTTAAACCTTCTGGAAATTTCAACTGAATATAACTTTTGACTGGGAGCTCCAAAAATGATGTGACCACATGCAGGAGACTCCCCTCACTTGCCTACACAACCTATTTTTGGCTCAGCCCCAAAAACCACTATTAGGTCAGGCCGGTCCGACCAGCAACAACGGCCGGTCCGACCTCCACGGCGGATCGACCGCCACACAACCGGTCGACCGCTTTGTGGTCCGCGACCTTGGTGCAAACCCGAAAACGCGAGATTTTGCAAACCAACAAAGCCATTGCCAATTGACTCATCATCCTGAGATCGTGCACATATCGTCACGATATCCACAATCTCCCCCTTGATGAACACATTGGCAATTTCCCAGAAAATGTGGTTTTACAGATTGAAAAGTAAAAACAATCGCCGTTTTCGCATAAAGGCACAACTTGGTCCAAAAGCAAGAAAAAGCCTAGAAACCGACCAAGCTGGCTTCAGAATAGTATAAGCAAGTGAGATAAGGCAATGAAAGCACAACAGGATTCAATTTCCAGAAAGTAGCCAAAAATCTCACTTAGGTCCATATGAAAGACAAATGTTCTATTTGACCTTTGATCATTGTGAGTCTTCTTCAATTGCAAATAAAATCAGAAAAAGGCAATAGAACCAAGAGACTCAACTCACTATGATCATAAATTTTTAAAAGGTTCATTTTTTATGAGAGTTCTTTTATATGAAACCTTATGTATGAAACCAAAAGCTCCAAAACAATATTTTTCTTCACAATCTTTCTCCCCCTTTGACAATGAATTCATCAAGATGCATGGGAAAAGAATGAGTATGAAGGAATGACTTTATTTTTGAACTTTAGTAAAAAGGAGCCATGACCATTATACATGTAGACAGTACAAGTATTATACCAAGCCATATAAATAGTAGACGCTATATTCAATCATGGCAAAACATGTACTGCAAAGCTAAAACCAAGATAGCAGTCATCTGAGATTAACAGAATTAATATCATGAAAGGTTGCTCAATGTCATAGTTTCACTAAACGCAACCAAAAATGAGTCAAGCCATGTCTATAAGTAAAAAGAGACTCAAAACAAGAACTGAGGCATTTTGAGCATTAAACTTTTGAAGCAAAACTCAAGCACTTAGCATTTTGAGCATTTTCCTAAAAACGATTTTTTTTTCACTGTGCTAGATCTCAAGCCTTGCCGCGACCATCTCAAGCGATAAGCTTAAAAGAGTGGTCTAGGTCATCCAAAACTCCCCCTGAGTTCATGCCTAGTGCAATGGCAAGCTGTCTCATGAGAAAGGATTGGTGAGATCAGTTTTTTTGCACAGAAAATCTCATATTTCATTTGCTTGACTTAAGAAATTAAAAAGCTCATTTTCATCTCAAAATAAGTTCATGCCTAGTGCAATGGCAACCATTCCCATTTTGAAATCATTTTCAAGCAAGAAACTCTTAAGCCTGTCATACCAAGCTCTAGGAGCTTGCTTCAATCCATACAGGGCTTTAGAGAGTTTAAAAACATGGTTTGGGAATTTAAAATTTTCAAAGCCAGGAGGTTGCTTGACAAAGACCACTTCTTCTATGAAACCATTCAAGAAAGCACTTTTAACATCCATTTGAAAAAGCTTGAAACCCTTGGATGTTGCAAATGCTAAAAGAATGCGAATGGCTTCCAATCTAACTACTGGAGCAAAGGTCTCTTCAAAGTCTAAGCCTTCTACCTGGGAATAACTTTGAGCTACGAGTCTAGCCTTATTGCGAACAACCAACCCATCCTCACTTTGCTTATCTTTGAAAATCCATTTTGTTCCAATAACATGAGAATCAGAAGGACGCTCAACTAAAGTCCAGACTTTGTTTCTTTTGAAATTTTCAAGCTCTTCATGCATGGCATTGACCCAAGAGGCATCAGATAAAGCATGGGTGATATCTCGGGGTTCAAAAGAAGCGACAAAAGCAGAATGTGCATGAGAATCAGGAGAAATAAACACAGGCGAGTGACTCGCTCTTGAAGATCCCCAATCATCTGCTCAGGTGGATGTTGTCGCTGAATGTCAAGAGGTGCTCCTGGTGCAGAAGTGGCCTCTACCCCATGAGTTATCGAGGTAGGAACAGAGCCACTCAGATCGTCGGTGGGGATAGGAGGAGGCTGCTGTCGACGATCAAATCGCCGATCTTATGAATATATAAATGAAAAGAGGAAAAATATGCGTATCTCCTGGGAGTGGATCTGACTTGCTCTTTATTGCTATGAACTCACGATTACAAACACTGAGAGTATCTAAAAACACAACACTTTGCTATATCTCGCTTGATGTGCTTCTATAGGAATGTTGCTGATGTCTTGTCTCGTGTCTTCCTTGTCTGTGCCCCTTCCTTCCGGCCTTCTATGGTCCTCCTTAAGTACTTGATGAAGCGGTGGCAGTTATCTCACGAGGAGACACCCGTTGGGGAGCGACGCGTCTGGTCGGAAAGAGGTGGCTGTTTGACCAGGGCGGTTGGTGAAGTGTCAACCGCTATGCGGATAATGATTTAGGAGACGTTAAATCATCAAACGTGATAGTGTTGTATTATGCGAAATATGAAACACGTGATTCATTCATCACATAGTGAGTGGCGTGGTCGGGGACTCGACCCAAACGCCTGTTCATAGCTTTACGAGCACTTACCTAGTCGTGGACTAGGTTTGGAACTTTTCCGACCAGGGTATTTATTATATAACTTCTGTAGTACCTACGACCAGTTAGGTCGGTGGTCTTAGAAGTTACGACCACGAAGACGTATGATCTTTATCATATATTAAGATAATATATGAATATTTTAATCCTCAACAGCTAGCCCCCGAACTTTTAAATGAATGTTGGTCGTGCGGACACGTTCTCCGATGCAATCATATCGGACAGACCTCTCATTAAATGCCGTGGGACTCGAGGCGGTCTGTATTCATTTTTAAAGTTGAGAAACTGCTTTGGAAAAAGGAAAAAGCCTTTCTGTCCGCCAGGCGAAAAGGTATTTGCCCGTTGGACTTCTCGCAGGGTCGGTTACAGTGAAGTGCCTATAAAACGACCTCGGAAAACATCTTGTCGGACCTCATCTCAAACTAGTCGATCTCCGATCTGAGTGAGAGAAAATTGGAGAGTTTGGAGAGGGTTGGGTTGCTACCCGACAGGAGTTTGATCTCTTGGAGATCGGCTTTTGGAGAGCACTGCCCAAGCGGCGAGGAGGGAGAAATCCCGGTGTTCCTCGCGTACGTTGAGTGCGGGCTCAAGCTTCCAGCACATTCTTTTCTCTCCCAAGTGCTGGAGTTTTATGAGGTTGAGTTGATCAACCTTGGCTCCCAACGCCATTGCAAACCTGAGCATCTTCGTCTACCTCTGCGAAGCATACTTGGGGATTCCACTGACGATGGAACTCTTCAAGTATTACTACCGGATGGCGAATTCGAAGAAAACGACCAGCACCCCTGGGGAATGTACCCTAAGGCTTCATGACGGCAAGGCTGATGAGTACATTCGTATGTACTCAAAGTCCTCTTGGTCGTCATGGAAGAAAAGCTGGTTCTACATGTAGGTTACGCGAGAAGACGGCCTGTATTACAGTGGTAAGAAGGCGGTCGAAAACTCACGTTGGCGTTCCTCCTCAAAGAAGGAGGGAGAAGTTGGGAGATGGATTGAGGCTATCCATCTCTTGAGTGTCAGGGGTTTAACCTCCTAGCACGTTGTAAGGGACTTTTCCATTAGGAGGATTAGTCCTTTAAAGACCAGGGCACGTTCGATGCTCTGGTTCATCGGTGGCGATGATGCTACCAAGGATTACGATCGGGTAATTTTGAAAATCCCAGGCAGTTATTTTGCGAGTTGATTATTTTCGCAAAACTAAGATCTTTCATTTGCATTTGCAGTCTTGTCTTCTAAGGACGTCAGAAATAGGATCAAGATGATCTGTGCTGGCGAACCTGATGACAAGGCTAGCTTTCCTCAAATCCTAGCACTTGTTAGTGCTGAGGAAAGGGTTGAAAGACTTAGGGTAAGTGTATTAACTTCTTTTCACCTTTCCGGTTATTTTCGATCAGTTTTAATCCTCTTTATGTGTAGTTGGTCGGACTTAAGATCAACGAGGCTACGGAGACATGTGAGCCTATTGATTATCCGACCAGTCTTGCGATCGCTGAAGGCGTGATTCTGGCGAGGTAAATAATCAAAGAAATAACTTCTGCAAGATGAAGTATATTCTTCACCTGATTAACTTTGTTTGTTAATCTAGGCGGCAATCACTGAGTCTCGTATAGTTGTCCATGAGACAACTGTTCCTGAGACCAGTGAAACCACACTTTCTGATCCAGGGATTAGGGACCTTGCTCTCGACCAGATGGTCGAGAACATTGCTTCTGATCTCCTGATCGGGAGTGTAGATAATACAATTGAACCAACCAGTTCGGAACTGGTGGGAACAATTGGAAAGAAGAGAAAAAGAGGCGCAATGGATTTTAAACCAGCGCGCTATAAGATCAAGACTAAGAAAACAACCAGGTATGTACAATTTTTATATGAAAAACATACCTCGTATATTCCAAGTAGAATTGAACTTTTTGTTTCTCTTGTGCAGATCTACTGAATCCCTGGTCGCTTCCGACCAATCACATTCAACAGGTCAGGCGATCGGAAGTGGTCCTGACCATTGTCTTCCTCAGGTAGGACATCTTGAGGATGACGTGGTTGGAGGAGCCCCCGAGCCAACCAAAGACGGAAGCCGAGCTAGATCCCATAGTAGTCACTATGTCGGCAACGGAGGTAGAGACCACTGCAGATCTTCCACAGGTTCCATGTACGAAGGTCATCCCTCCAAAACTAACAAGTTTCCTTTCTCAACTCGATTCGTCGCGAGTAAGGAACTTGATGATTATTGGGGGAGGATATCGGATCGCCTAACGCAGGCGAAGCCCGATAAAATTTTTACCGATTACAATGATGCCGTAATTCGGGTAAGTGTCTTCAATCTTCACCATAACCTTTCTTGAAGTTTACAAGAAAGTTTATGGAAGAAATGCTACTTGTGCAGCATATGATCGAAAACCTCGCTACGGTCGGAGGACTAACCGAGCGAGTCAGGATATTAGAAGAAAAACACTCTGAAATAGAGAGTAAGAGTTCCTCTTCTTTTTTCCTCTTTAAGACTTTCCTTTTATTTATTCTCCCTTATCAAAAATTCTTTTGATAGATTTAGAGAAAATAAAAGAAGATGCTTTGGCTGAAAAGGCCAGATGAATAAAGCTTGAAGAAGAACTTCAGGCTAAGAACCGGTCGATCGAAGTCTTGACGACCAGCAATAAAAATCTTTTGGATGATTCCAAGAAGAGAGAGGAAGGTAACTGGTCGTAGTCATGACTCAATATGTCTTCCAATCTTTTTACTTAATACTTGCTTTGTCTATGCAGAATAAAAACAAGCATTGACCAGAGTGAAGAAAGCTCTGGAATTTGAGCAAGACAAGGGGACAGCTCTCGTGCTTAGTTTGGACGAGAAAATCACCTCGCTAAACAAAATGCTTTTTGATATGGGCGCGGGATCAAGCTTACCCTCTTTGAGCGATCCAATAGAGAAGGTCAACTACCTAGGCTCTTTATTGGAAGAGCTCAAAGTTTTGCTCAGGACTACTAGGGAGAACTATGCCCACTCCGTTAAGGAGTCTATTGCTTGTGGTGTCAGTCTTGCTTTGGCAAAGCTGAAAGCTTCCGACCCATCAACTAACCTTCAAGCCATCGAAGAGAATTTCAACTGCTTACCCGCAGAGGCAAATCAGATCCTCGCAGAGATGAAACCTCTAGGCGAGAAGGTCTGATACGTCACGGGGTCCCGATCTTCACGATGTAGGATGATCACCAAATAACTAGCTTCAAAGAAGCCAAGATAACTTGCTGCAAGCAGCGATAACTAGTGCAATCTGACAAATAAAACTCGAAGCCAACCACCGTCTTTAACCGGCAACCTGAATCGAGGATTCGCCCAACCACACTCTCAAGGAACCAACCAACACACCTACAATCAATCGAGAAACCTCGAAGGGAGTAGGAGCACCAATTGGGAGCGGATGAAGCCGCCATTGCTGTAATCCATGAAGGAAATCACAAGAGCAAAGGGTAGAGATCAACTCTCAAAGGTTTGTTAGCACACAATTTGAACAAAGGGTTACGTATTTTGTTTATCAAAGTGCTGTGGTTTCTATGAGGCAATGAGGTATTTATACTAGGAACATCCCTCCTAGATAGGTGTAAACACGAAATAAAAAGATAATATAGACTATGTGAAAGGGCCTCGTGGCTGTTGGAATTCTGCGTGATCTTCGTGTTTTGTCAATAACTCCACCTTGGGAAGTCAAAAGATGTGCCGTCAGTTGCGTTGGAAAGTTAACTTGATAAGCTTTCACACCATGTGCAGCATGCACCACGAAATAATGTAGAATGGTACAGTTTTGCATGGGAAGTTGAGCAGTGGCAGATGTTGACCTTGACCAGTCTTCACTAAAGCTGGTCGGCTCTCAAAATGGAAATTCCAAACAGCTCGGCTCTGGTGGCATTGAATACTAGACTTAATAAGCTTTCCAAAATGTCCTCATGGACCTCCATAGCCTTTGGAAATCAAAAGTTATGACTGTTTCTTCGAACTGCTCACTGGACTGGTGCAGTTCGAGTGTGGTCCTTCTCTGTAGTCATCTCTTTGTATGTTCTGTCATCCTTCTTGGTGAACCTAAGCAATAGCAATGTACACGACTTAGGCGGTATATAATTCTCATTGATGTTAAAATGATTCTCACAAAGTAGCGCGTTCACCTCTTGTTGTAGCTTCTTTGCTCGACTACGTGTAATCGGTCCATCAATGACTTGGGCTGGTGTCGATGTAGGTGAGACTTGAGTTGGTGTAGCTTGATTTGGAGGTTGTAACATCTTGCTTGATAGCGTGGTCATATCATCCTCCCCCCCTTGAAAAGGAGTCGTCCTCGACTCTGAAGTGTCTTCACTTGTGAATGGTAAGAGGTCAGCAACATTGAAGGTGTTGCTCACACCATAACTTGCTGGAAGATCTATCTTGTATGCATTATCATTGATCTTCTCGAGAACACGAAATGGACCATCTCCTCGTGGCAACAATTTTGATTTTGTTGATGAGGAAGTGATCCTTGCGCAAGTGTATCCACACCAAGTCCCGGGCTCGAATAACACTTCCTTCCTATGTTTGTTCATACTTGCGACCTGCGTCTTGCCTTGAGTTCAATTACTTCCTTGGTCTTTTCATGTATCTTCTTTACATATGCGACGCTTGGAAGCTTCCATGTTGGTCCTCTCCCGCAATGGAAGGGGCAACAAATCTATCGAACAATAGGTTTGAAACCATATACAATTTCAAAAGGGCGTAAGTTAGTGGTAGAGTGTCTTTGCCTGTTATAAGTAAACTCCACATGTGGTAAGCATTCCTCCCAAATCTTCAAGTTCTTTTCACCATTGTTCGACAACATTGATAATGTTCAATTCACCACTTGGTTTGTCCATCGGTTTGAGGGTGACAAGTGGTGGAGAATAGGAGCTTAGTTCCAAGTTTGGCCCATAATGTTTTCCAAAATAGCTCACGAAGTTGACATCTCGATCGAGACACAATTGTCTGGGCATCCCACGTAGCCTCACAATTTCCACTGAAAAATAAATTAGCAATATGTGAAGCATCGTCGGTCTTGTTGCAAGGGACAAAATGAGCCATCTTTGAAAATCTATCAACCACAACAAAAATAGAATCCTTTCCTTTACGAGTTCTAGGTAATCCCAAAATAAAGTCCATGCTTATGTCTTCCCAAGGGATATTAGAAGCAGGTAAAGGAGTGTATAAGCCATGAGGGTTGATTTTGACTTAGCTTTGTGACAGTGGCGATCGCTCCACAAATCGGATGACATCTCTCTTCATCTTGGGCCAATAGAAATGATCACCTAGCAGTTCGTAAGTTTTCTTTTGTCCAAAATGACTGTTAGTCCACCTCCATGTGATTCTGTAACAAAAGCAATCTAGCAGAAGAATTTGGAACACAAAGCTTGTTTTCTCTAAGTAAATCCATCATGTATGTGATATTTTTCCCAACCTTTTCCATCTTTACAATGATTATATGGTTACGAAAATTCGGGATCATTATTATACATACCTTTCAAACTTTCAAGACCCAAAACCTTTACCTCGAGTTGGTTCAACAACACACTCTTCGAGACAAAGCATCGGCAACAACATTGTCCTTACCTTTCTTATATTTCACAATGTATGGAAATGTTTGATGAACTCAACCCATTTGGCATGGCGACAGTTCATTTTAGCTTGACCTTTCAAGTACTTCAAAGCTTCATGATCGGAATGAATAACAAACTCTTTTGGCCATAAATAGTCTTTGCCGAGTTTCAAGCACACGCACCAAAGCATACAATTCTTTGTCATACAGAATAATTCAATTGAGCACCTCCCGTTTTTCACTAAAATATACTCTGGTTTTCCTTGTTGCATTAAAACTCCTCCTAACCCAATTCCACTAGCATCACATTCTACTTCAAAAGTTTTAGTGAAATCGGGAAGAACAAATGCAGGTGCTTCATCAAGCGTTTCTTTAATTCTTGAAAAGCATTTTCCTGTGAGTTTCCCCACTTAAAATCAACCTCCTTCTTGGTCAATTCATTCAAAGGAGCAGCAATGGTACTGAAATCTCTCACAAACCTTCTATAAAAACCAGCAAGGCCATGAAAACTTCTTACTTGACTTACATTCGTTGGAGTTGGCCAATCCTTGATGGCTTTCACCTTGGTTTCATCCACTTCGATTCCTTTTCCTGAAACAACAAAACCAAGAAACACAACGTGGTCTGTATAAAAACTGCACTTCTCAAGATTAGCAAATAATTTCTCCTTTGAAGCTCATCCAAAACTTGTGAATGTGATTCACATGCTCATCAAAAGACTTCTTTGTAAATTAAGATATCATCAAAGTAGACAACAACAAATTTTCCAATGAAAGCTCTCAAGACATGGTTCATTAATCTCATGAAAGTACTAGGAGCATTAGTCAAACCAAATGGCATAACTAATCATTCATACAACCCAAATTTTGTTTTAAATGCAGTTTTCCATTCATCCCCCGTTTTCATTCTTATTTGATGGTAACCACTTCTCAAATCAATTTTAGTAAAATTATAGAACCACTCAATTCATCAAGCATGTCATCTAACAGTGGAATAGGATGGCGATAGCGAATAGTGATATTATTTATAGCTCTCTGATCAACACACATCCTGCAAGAACCATCTTTCTTAGGTACTAAGATCACAGGAACATCACAAGGACTTAAGCTTTCACGAACAAAACCTTTGTCAAGAAGTTCTTGTACTTGCCTTTGTATCTCCTTGGTTTCTTCTGGATTGGTTCGGTATGGTGGACGGTTAGGGAGTGCAGCCCCTGGAATGAGATCAATTTGATGCTCAATCCCACGAATTTGAGGTAGTCCATTTGGTGTTTCTTTTGGAAAAACATATTCATAGTCTGTAAAGATGAGACACAACACTAGGAAGAGAGGTGATATCGTTAGGTGAAATTAAAACGTCTTTGCACACAAGTACAAAGAGCACTTGATCTAGGTTGTTCCTTACTTCTCTCAGTTCAGATTTTGTGGCTAGCATAACTAGATGCTCTCCCTCTCCTCTTTTTTTTTCTCTCAAATTTGGCTTGTGGCTCTCACTCACCGAGTTGTGGATGGCACTCATTTTCTTTTGCTCTGCTCCTCCTGTAATCATTGGACCAATTTGATTTCTTTTGTAAGTGCTCACCATGATTTGTTGGGGTGTCATAGGCTTGAGTACAAACTTCTTCCCTTTCAAATCTAGTGTGTCTTGATTTGTTCTCCCACAATCTTGAGTATATCGATCATCTTGCCAAGGCCTTCCAAGTAACATGTGACACATGGACATAGGTGCCACATCGCACTCAGCGGTGTCAACATATTCACCAATCTTGAATGGAACTTTCACCTTATATCCAATCTTAATATCTCTGAATCATTCGAGCCATTGGACATGATATGGATGAGGATGTATTGTAGTTTCAAACCAAGCTTGTCAACCATCTCACGACTAGCAAGATTATGGCAGCTCCAGCCATCAATGATCACCTTCACCACTTTATCTTGCACCTTGGCTCTGGTTTGAAAAGATTATGTCATTGCCCAATTTCAGCTTCTTTCATCTGAACACTCAAGATTTGAGCTACTACAAGAGCAACACCGTACTCAAATTCACATCCAGTATGTTTCTCATCTTCATGGGCTTCATCAACATACTCTTCCTCAACTTCCTCTTCACTAGCTGAATCATATTCTCCATTGTCATTCACAATGATCACACGATTATTTGGACACTCCTTGATTATATGCCCACGGCCTCCACATTTGAAGCATTGAATCTCACTACTCTTGGATGTAGAACCCACTGAAGTAGTGGTGGATACTGCTGGTTTAGAACTCATGCTTGGGGCAGCAGTGTTCTTCCCACTATAAACACCTTGAACATTAGAGCGGAGGCCTCCACTTGAGCTCTTTGCCATTGAGGGTGCAAAGAGAAAACTTAGAGATTGACTTGCTTCCTTTAGACGCGATACTCGTACCATATGACAAGAACTTGCTACTCTTGGCATCTTCTTTGTAGTTAGCGTTGACTTTGGTTGCTTGATGTACCAAATCAATAAGATGGCGATGCGGTGAAACTCAACAATGCGCATTTGGATATTGCGATGTAACTTGACCATAAAGCGTGCAATAGTTTGCTCTTCATCTTCATACACATTGGCTCTAATCATAGCCTTCTCCATCTCCTTATAATACTCCTCAACAGAGAAAATTCCTTGCTTGATTGCGGTTTATCGAAAAGATCACGGCGATAGTGCTTGGCACAAAGCGAGTTCTCATTTCTCTCTTCATTTCTTCCCAAGTGGCAATAGGATTTTCTCCATCTTCTTCACGATCATGGAGAAGTTGCTCCCACCAAATCGAGCATATCCTTCGAAGGACCGAAATGGCAGCAGAGGGGGTGAATGGTGCCTAAAATTAATACTCCCCTTCATTGTATTTAAAACCGAGCCTACAAAGATCTCGAAGATCTAAAGAAAGTAAATGAAGCAAGATCAAATAACAAAAACAAGTTTGGTGTTCTTCCGAAATCGGAAGTTAGGGCGTTAGATTGCGGAAGTTCCGCTGCGGTAGTTCGCGATGTATATCGCGGAAGTTCCGCTTATGTACTTCCATTGCATAAAATCGGAAGCTCGATTATCGACCAAGAAACGAGCGCTCGGGTTCTTGCCCAAAAATCCAAACTACTTAATCTTGAATGCTCTTCTCAGGTCAAGTTTTACAGGACATCATCCTAAACACCATCTTGACCTTATGGAGAAGAATCGCAACCAAGGATTCAATAATCGAACCAAAAACGGATTTCTTGAAGAAGGGCAAGAAAGACCAAAACCAATGATAAGCGAGATTCTCGATTCTTAGAGCATGAAACTTTGAGGAAGTAATAGCAATACCAAAGCGATTCTAGATATGAAGTTTCATGCTATCTCATAAAAGCGAATCAAAAGATATGCCAAAACCCTAGATATTCAACATGAACAGAGAGAGAGAGAGAGTTGCAAAATCAAATAATCGAAACCTCAGATTTCATTGGATTGAAACATGGATTACAGTGATAACGCAAAGAGGAATGATTACAATAGGTTTCAGTTCATACTCTCCCTCTCAACAAGCTCTCAAAAGCAAAATAAATCCTTTTCTAGAGCTAACCTAATTTTCTCTCACAAGGTCTAACCCTAACTCGGGGTTCTCCCTATTTATAGCCTTTGCTAATGGGCCTCCAACCCATTAAGCCCGCTACACCGACGGAACCGCCTCCACTTTTGCGCTTTGCGAAAAGACCCTTCGCCCTTGCGCACCTTTCGGAAGCCTCCGTACACCTTGTTGTGCACGACTCGCAACCGCTTCAAGATTCACGCCGTCTTGACACATCCCGGCCGTTCGACCTCAACGCCTCCTGCGCCTAGTCCGGTCCACGTGTCTCGCCACGACTCCATCTTGATGCCCTGCAGTCAACACAGACAAAAACACATCACATAGCATTGCACAATATCATAGCATCAATAATTGTATAAGACTCAAACTCATACAAAATCAAAATCACAAATTAATCTTCTACGCGATTACGGACACAATCGGAAGTTCGCACTTACCACGCGGAAGTTCGATTTCGGCTATCCGCACTTCGGGATTATCGGAAGTTCCGCGCTTAACACAACGGTACTTCCGATCTTCGGAACATCCGACTTTCCAGAAATTCAATTCCGATTTTCATCTCAGAGAACCTTAATATCAGTATTATCGGACACTCCGCTACCCCTTGAGCGGAAGTTCCGATTTCCGCCAGCCGAACTCAAAACCCAGGAAAATCGGAAGATCCTATTTCCAACGCCGGTAGTTCCGATTTATCGGAACTTCCGCTCCATACACAGCGGTAGTTCCGATTTCCCTGACTCAGCCCAGAAACAGACCAAACCGAAAAACTCAACTCTCAATCTAATCAACACACTTGTCAAATACTCATCACTCAGAGTGGAGGACCTCTCACATGGTCTCTCAATCTCCCCCTTGATGAGTATATTGACAATCACCGAAAAAGCATAAGATGAGTTTGAGTTTAAAGTCAACCAAGGTCTAAACAAGAGTAGTTAAGCTCAAGACCATGTTGACAAAAGAAAAAGACTTGAGATGAGATGAAAGAGCAATTTTCGCACAAAACTCAAGGCTTTTCTCCAGACGGCTTTTTCTCTTCAAAAATCTCCCCCTTTGGCAATAAAATCATCAATATGTAGAAAAGGGAGGAAAAGACTATATGATGTTCATTTTAAGCATTAGGAGCCATGTAGATTATGCAAAATGACTATTAGAGAATTACACCAAGCCATAACACAGAAGAATGCTATCAAGATCATGACAATTGATGTATAGAAAAGCTAAGACAGAAAGTCCATAATTCTGATTAATGATCCAATTCTTTAGCAAGTCAAATAAACCAAGATTGAAGTCTAGCTAAAGATATCCAAGGATGATACAAGCTATGTCAAATAATCTAAGTTGAACCAAGAAGACTCATACTGAACAGTTTAGAGTGCTACCAGTTGAAGAAGGACTCATTTTATCCAGAACTTGGTCCTTTTAATGATAAGCAATTTTAGCACATTTTTTTTTTGAAAGCTCTTTATGGTTTTATCTTAGTAAAGCAAGCTCTGGACTAGGTGTCATCCACAACTGCCTCCTAAGCTTCAACCACTTTTTCAAATCTTAGCCATGTGCTAGATCCCAAGCCTTATGCGACCACTCCAAGCAAGAGACTTAAGGAGGTGATCTTAGGTCATCCAAGGCTCCCCCTGAGTTCATGCCTAGTGCAATGGCAAGCCGTCTAATGAGAAAGATTTGGTGAGATCAGTTTTTTTGCACAAAAGAGATCATTTTTGCTTTTGAAGTTTTTAGACCAGTGATTAGAGATAAGTCATGTTTCTTAACAAACTGACATAGCTTACTCAAAAGTTCAAAAGAGATTCAGGACTCAACTCAGCCTACTTGACATGGCGAAAATCATAAAAGGATAGTTTCAACCAGACTAGTCTCAAGAGCTATCATGACAAGATTTTAATTCAAGTTTAGCATTTTTAAACACCTTAGCATGGCAAAGACTAAACTACACATAAAAAGTCATGATAGATCTAGCAGTTTAGCATAAATCATGGCAAGATGTAAAACAGTGAAAACATATCATAAGGGATAATAAACAAGGCTCCATTTGATTATAATGCAATGCGGAATGAAATGCACAAAAATCGATTCCATTTGAATGAGATGCTTCTTTTAATTCAGGTTGAGTTATGACAAAATTAAGAGTATCGAATAACCAAGAATAACTCCCCCTGAACCAAAGGAACAAAAACGAGAATTTGATAAGTAAACCAGAAAAGGCAGTCCTTTTGAGCATAGAAAAGATATAGAGAAAACTATCGCTCAGACAGGTTCTTATCTACCCCATATGATTCTAGGACTATCACTGATCTACTCATACACTAAGGAGCAAACAACTTGTCCTGTCTACCCAAGGGTGGCCCGACCCTGCTAGAACCTATAAGAAGTGAGTAAGCTCTACTTAGAGAAGGAAGAGGCGGCTAATAAGCGACATCCTAGAACCACAAGATAAGAAGTAGTATCAAAGCAATTGTGGCAAGATAACCACTCTAACCTATCTTTGGAAGGTCTTTGACCCAAATATTAAAAGAAATGTAACGAGAAAGGAGTAAGAGTATAATATAATATAATCTGATAGTAGCACAAAGCTCCCCTCACAGTGAGTCCGTAAGGACAAACCACTAAGCTCTCCCATGCAGTGAAAACCGAGAGTTGTCGGAGGCTTAGTGAAGATATCACCAGCGGTGCTCACTCTCCTGGCTGGAGCACAATGTCACCCTTCTCTACATGGTCTCGAAGAAAGTGATATCGATATCAATATGCTTGGTCGAGAATGTTGCTTTGGGTTCTTGGCAATGCAAATCGCAGGCGTGTTATCACGGAAGAGTGGAGCGATCGATAGATAACCCGAAATCCTGCGGTCGAGACCATCCAAAGCACTTGGCTCGACAGCGGGCTGCGACAGCGTGCTCGGCCTCTGCGATTGGATTGCGCAACACCGGATTGCTTCCTCGGCGACCGGGAGGCGAGAGAAGTGCCAATGAATTGGCAAGTGCGAAGTGCTCTTCCTATCTATCCTCTGACCGGAAAAATGCATCGGAGAAGGCTCTAAGAGATAGACAAGAAGAGGAGGAGTACGGATACCATAGTCAATGGTAGCTCGAAGGTACCGAAGATGCGCTTCACCTTTGACGGTGAGATCTGCGAGGAGAAGCACGAAACCGAGCACAAAGACACCGAGAAAAGTGTATATACGGTCTCGAGGTGTGAGGTACAAGAGAGAGCCAATCATGCTCTGAAATCCTTTTGGTCAACGGTTCGCCGTCTTCATCGGATCGAGCATTTGTAGATGCCATTGGAGTTGATCTTGGCTTTCCATCATTCATGTCGAAGCTCGGGAGGTCTCGAGTGTATTTGCCTTGATGAAGAAAGGTACCCTCCCGAGTCTGTTTGATTTGGAAGCCAAGAAAGAAGCTCAACTCGCCCATCATGCTCATTTCAAACTCCGAGCTCATGACATCGGAAAAGCGGGAAAGCGAGCATGCGAGGAGCCGCCAAAGATAATGTCATCCACGTAGATCGGACGAGCGGAAGATCGGTGCCAAGGCGGCGGATGAACAAGGTTTTGTCAATTTTACCCATCTCAAAACCATGGCTCGTGAGATAGGACTTAAGCCTTTCATACCAAGCTCAGGAGCTGCTTGAGTCCATACAAAGCTTTGGAAAGCCTGTAGACATGGTTAGGGTATTTGGGGTTCTCGAAACCAGGAGGCTGTCTCACATAGACTTCTTCCTCAATAAGGCCATTGAGGAAGGCACTCTTGACATCCATCTGGTAAAGCTTGAAACCCTTAGAAGCTGCAAAGGCAAGCGAGATTCTAATGGCTTCAAGTCTAGCTCTGAGGGCAAAAGTCTCTTGAAATCTAGACCCTCAACTTGAGAGTACCCACGAGCTACCGACCTAGCCTTGTTTGAATGACTAACCCATCTTCACTTTGCTTGTTCTTGAACACCCATTTGGTCCCAATGATATTGTGACCTTGAGGGGCTCAACAAGGGACCGGACCTTGTTCCTTTCAAAGTTTTCCAATTCCTTGTGCATGGCGTTAGTCCATGACTCATCGAAAGAGCATGACAAGCGTCTTTGGGCTCAAGCGAGGCAACAAAGGCGAGAATGGAGGCAGAATAGAGACATGCCGGTTTTGAGCAGTGACTCGCTCAAAGAGATCTCAATTATCGCTCTGAAGGATGGTCCTTTTGAATGTGTCTTGGAGGTCGAGGTGAGATGAAGAAGTGGCCTCTACCTCATTAGCGATGAGATAGGGACAGAGCCACTAGCTTCGAAGAAGCGAGAAGGTAAGGGTGATCTCCTCGAGTGCGGTGGAAGAAGGCACCTCAAGAGGAGGAGAAGGAAGCTGGATCGGGTAAGCAACCCTCATCTCCATCCTCCTCATCGTCCACAAAGATGGACTCGCATCGCTCTAAGGAACACGAAATATCGGGCCTAGTCCTGGGTGGCCTCATCAAGGTCACCTCACGAGATTCTAACAATTTACTAGACTCGCAGATTCCTGGACTCTATAGGCACGAGAAGAAGTCGAGTAACCGGAAAGATCCCATCACAAGATCGTGACTCGAACTTATCTAGGTTCCCGGACTTGAGAATAAAACACTTGCAACCAAACACGAAAATGCGAGGCCATTGGGTTTCGCCCATATCTCAACTCATAAGAAGTGCGATGCAAGAGTGCAGAAGAAAAACTCTGTTAGAAACATGACAAGCGGTAGCAATTGCCTCATTAAAACTTCCTAGGTGTAGAGTACTCATCAAGCATCGTCACCGCCATCTCGACCAAGGTGCGGTTCTTCCTCTCCACAACGCCATTTTGTTGGGGGCGTATGGAGGCAGGCGGTGCTCTACACTGTCTCACCACAAAACTCTCAAAGTAGGAATTCTTGAACTCGGTGCCATTATCGGTCACGGTGCTCGTAATGCACACAGGAGCTCAACGAAAGCCTACTAAAAGACCACGAAAAGAGTAAGCGTCTCATCCTTGAGGCTAAGAAAAATACCCAAGAATACCTCGAGAAGTCATCGACCACGACAAGTACGTACCACTTCCCTCCCTCGTTGCACTCTATTTGGTCCCTCGTGTCCATATGGGCGATTGACACAGTGCATCTGTCATAGTCCTTTATGGCGGAGGATGTGAAGCGGCAACCATTTTGCCGCGTGCGGCAAGGAGCACAAACAAGATCCTTGACCATTTTGAGTTTTGGCAAACCACGAATGAGATCGTGGCCGCTAACTCGGTCGATGATCAAATCCTATATGACCAAGTCTCCTATGCGAGAAAGTCAAATCACGGATTGAAGCAATTAAACATCGGAGAGGATCACGGAAGATCCGGAAAAATCAGCACGAAAGATCCTCCCATATCGAGAAATCCATAAACTAGACTACAGAAGAATCAAGAATTTTGCAATTGTTTTTCTTAAAGCTCACCTCGAAACCGTCATCGGTAAGTGAGAGGCGAAAGCGATTATCTGCAGCTTACTTACTAAGGCAACATCTTTTAAAATAAAAGAATCATTAATGCTCACAAGTACCTTTAGCGATGACGCGCCCAAATGAAGCATCTCCGAAGGTGATCGTCTCATCACTGGAGCGCGGGCTAGGAAGAAAACCAACGAGACTCACCGGTCATATAGCGTGAACAACCGAGTCTACAATCGGACCTTTCCTTCCGGCCGCGACCACGAGTCAAGCAGTAAAGTCTCGATCTTGGGGTGAATCAGCGGTGATTTTGGCACCCAATCTTGAGTAACACGGCGAGCAGATGAAGTAGTCAAGCAAACCGACCTCTATCTACCCTCGCTCTCTGTCACTCAACAAGTCAAAGATCTCACTGTTCTTTGAATCCATTGCTATGGAAGAGCGAGTCGAAGTGCGATAACATCTTGATCTCGCCATGGTAGCTATCTCGAAAGGAAAACGAGATCTACCCTCGGGGCGGCGGAAGATTACGACCAAAGGGAGCATGAGGACGAAACTCGTAAAACTCGGAAAAACCAAGTCCTCGATCTTGCCCAAAATCATCGATGGAACAAATCTAGACCTCGTGTTGGTCTTAGGTGCACTCAAGATCAGGGTGACCACGAATGTGCCTAAGAGACTCAACACGGTCTCTGTGCGATCTTGGCGCTGAAGCAATGATCAACTAAATGTCCATCTTTACGGCGGAAGGTGCAATGATACTTCGCTTCGACGAGGGCGAAAGCTGCGGTGGAATCACCTTCTTCGTCAGAAATCCTTTGAACAAAACCCGTGACTTAAAATTTACTTTCTCGATCCTGGGCTTAGTTTTGATCACACACAGTGCTATGGTTTTGAGCACGACGGTGGATGCTTCCTCATATCCTCACGGATATCATATCCTAGACCACGATTAAATCTGCAAATTTTAGATTTGTCTAGAATGAGATTGAGCTTCTTCTTGCCTCCTACAAACCTCTCGAGAGTGTTCATAAGATCTTGACACTCCCGAAGAGAGAGGTGCAAGAAGAGCGGGGAAGAAAGAGGCAATGAGAAGGAAGGGAGCGGAAGAAGAACCAACAACGGAGGAAAGATTGGCTTGTGCACGCACACCGACTTTGGGGACGATCCTCTTGCTAGCGATTGGTTCACGTTACTAGGCGTCTCTACCAAACCCTTAGGCTTCTTCCCGGCACACACAATACAAGCGGATGATTGTGTCTCTAGAAGGTCCTTAGTTAGCTTCACACATTTTTCATCCAATGCAACCAAATCACATTTTAGTTTATTACAATGATTGCAAGGTGAGCTAACAAGGTCCTTAGAAGCATCTTGAGCCAATTTATTCTTGTGATCAATCATTTCTTGAACCGCTTGAATCTGATTCTAGTTCGTGATTAACTTAGGACAGTTTAAACAAGAAACAATAGGCTCTAGTAGCGCGACTTGAAATTCAACAATTTTGTGATCTCGCCTGCTTTAGGTTCATCTTGAGATTATTACAATTTTCACAAGTTTGAGCAGATCAAGCAACATGGTATAAAGACCTCTAAGCGAATTGTCCTTAACCTCACATGAGGTGCAAGCGGTAGCCTCAAAAGTAGTGGATGAAGGAGGTGCTACCCTACTCATCTCTAATTGACAAGAAGGCTAATGTTCTCTACCTTAATCATGTCAAGTTCGGAGGACACACTATCATGTAAGGTCCTTAGTTTTCCATATCATCAATCAAAGCATAGCATGTGTCACATTCATCACGGGAGGGAGCGGATGTAAGTAAAGTAAGCTCCGTGATAGTCTATCTACTTCCTTCTCCAACCCAAAGACACTTAGCCCTAGACTTAGCATGGAATCTACCTAGCTTAAGAAAAGCATCATTAAGCTGGTCATAAGTGGGACTAACCTCATCAGTCGGAGTATAGCTCATTGTCGCTCGATTCGCGCCTCGAGGGCCATGAAGCACATCTTGGGAGAAGTTGCCGTCGTCCTTGGAATCATGATCGTCCTTCCCATCATCGTCCTCCACCCCTCCACCTCGGCGGTGTCCAGGTTCGTCGAGGCGGTGAGGACGCGATGGAGCAACTTCTTAGCCTTCCCAAAGTTGCGGAACTTCTTCTTGCCTTGGTCAGTCTTTGAGGGCTTCGTGTTGCGGTTCTTGTCGATGTAGTCGTTCTTGCTTGGACCGCCATAGTCACCTTTGCCCTTCCCAAGCTTGGGACGGTTTGCTCGGATGTGGTTGGGGCCACCACACTCGAAACAAATCACAGGACCTCCTCTTTTACCATCCCTCCTCCTCTTGTAAGCATGGGAAAACTTAGAGATAGGAGGGCTATTTATTCATCCTCAAGTCGCTCTAGCGATCATCGGTTATGTCACGAGAGCGACTAGGAGAACCCACGTGTCGACTCGAAGAAGATCGAAGTGGGATCGGTGACTAAAGCCATCATTGTGACCGACCTTGAGAGACAATATCAATCTCGTGAGTCTTGAGGCGAGTAAAGCGCATCAAAGTCGAGTCGAGAGGTCCGTGCTATCTTTGATGGTAGTCACTTTCATCTCCCAAACACGAAGATCAAGTCTGAAAGCATCATCGGCGTTATCCGAGTCGGGGTATGTAAGACCGACCGCTCGGAGGTTGCTCAAAATCTTGTGAAAGCGAAAAGCACTCGTCTAGAGATTCACCGACAAGCATTTCAAATTTCTTGTATTCACGCTTGAGGCTGGTCTTGTCGAACCGTCTTAATCTGGGTGGCGCCCTCATGGTATGCATCGAGGTCA
Organism: Hsuehochloa calcarea; assembly: GCA_036346395.1. Lineage (NCBI taxonomy): Eukaryota > Viridiplantae > Streptophyta > Magnoliopsida > Poales > Poaceae > Hsuehochloa > Hsuehochloa calcarea. The sequence goes on along the minus strand of CM070605.1, from coordinate 5,499,386 downwards.
CCCGGATGTAAATGTAAATCAAATGAGAAATGCGATCAAACTCATACTGCTCAAACCACGAATGATTATGTTCCTTGCCTTAGCATTTGCCTCAACATCGGCCATGTTTCCCGCATTGATGTTTTCATCGGCGAGAACGACAAATCGACCTTCACCTTTCTCCGGATGGCATACCCCGAGCACGGATGTAAGTTTCCATTCGGCTCTTCGGAAGGGTAATCGGACCATCAAAAGCGGAGGCTTGGTGGAATACTTGTCCGTTGCCATGGCTCAACCGACCAGGTTAAGATCTATCAAGAAGAGCTAACAGGCTCGATACCAATTGAAGGACCGAAATGGCAGCAGAGGGGGTGAATGGTGCCTAAAAATTAATACTCCCCTTCTTGTATTTAAAACCGACCTACAAAGATCTCTCGAAGATCTAAAGAAAGTAAATGAAGCAAGATCAAATAACAAAAACAAGTTTCAGTGTTCTTACGGAAATCGGAAGTTAAGGCGATAGATTGCGAAGTTCCGCTGCGGTAGTTCCATGATGTATATCGTGGAAGTTCCGCTATAATACTTCCATTGCATAAAATCGGAAGCTCGATTATCCCGATCAAGAACGAGCGCTCGGGTTCTTGCCCAAAAATCAAACTACTTAATCTTGAATGCTCTTCTCGGGTCAAGTTTTACAGGACATCATCCTAAACACCATCTTGACCTTATGGAGAAGAATCACAACCAAGATTCAATAATCGAACCAAAAGCGGTTTCTTGAAGAAGGGCAAGAAAGACCAAAACCAATGATAAGCGAGATTCTCGATTCTTAGAGCATGAAACTTTGAGGAAGTAATAGCAATACCAAAAGCGATTCTAGATATGAAGTTTCATGCTATCTCATAAAGCGAATCAAAAGATATGCCAAACCCTAGATATTCAACATGAACACAGAGAGAGAGAGTTGCAAAATCAAATAATCGAAACCTCAGATTTCATTGGATTGAAACATGGATTACGAGGATAACGCAAAGAGGAATGATTACAATAGGTTTGATTCATACTCTCCTCTCAACAAGCTCTCAAAAAGCAAAACAAATCCTTTTCTAGAGCTAACCTAATTTTCTCTCACAAAGGTCTAACCCTAACTCGGGGTTCTCCCTATTTATAGCCTTTGCTAATGGGCCTCCAACCCATTAAGCCCGCTACACCGAGCGGAACCACCTCCACTTTTGCCGCTTGCGAAAAGACCCTTCGCCCCTGCGCACCTTTCCGAAGCCTCCCGTACACCTTGTTGTGCACGACATAACCGCTTCAAGATTCACGCCGTCTTGACACATCCCGACCGTTCGACCTCAGCGCCTCCTGCGCCTAGTCAGGTCCACGTGTCTTGCCACGACTCCATCTTGATGCCTGCGGTCAACACGAGACAAAAACACATCACATAGCATTGCACAATATCATAGCATCAATAATTGTATAAGACTCAAACTCATACAAAATCAAAATCACAAATTAATCTTCTACGCGATTACGGACACAATCGGAAGTTCGCACTTACCACGGCGGAAGTTCCGATTTCGAACTATCCGCACTTGTCGGGATTATCGGAAGTTCGCGCTTAACACAATGCGGTACTTCGATCTTGAACATCCGACTTTCGAAATTCAATTCGATTTTCATCTCGAGAGAACCTTAATATCGGTATTATCGGACACTCGCTACCCTTGAGCGGAAGTTCGATTTCCGCCAACCGAACTCAAAACCGGGAAAATCGGAAGATCCTATTTCCAACGGTAGTTCGATTTATCGAACTTCCGCTCCATACACGTGTAGTTCGATTTCCTGACTCGGCCCGAAGCAGACCAAACCGAAAAACTCAACTCTCAATCTAATCAACACACTTGTCAAATACTCATCACTCAGAGTGGAGGACCTCTCACATGGTCTCTCACCTTCAAACTCCAGAGATGCCATTGCCAACTTCTTTTCCTCTGCATAATTATGCAGTCGAAAGATCTTGTCCACCTTCAACTCCCAAGTGAAATAAGCTTCAGGATCAGACCCTCCATCAAATTTTGGCATGGTAAACTTCAGTTTTCCAAACCTCTCCTCATGGTTGTCTCCTCTACGATTTCGGCGACCAAAACGATATTGAGAATGATTGTCATCATCCTCATCTTCAAATTCATCATTGTCTTCATTTCTTCGACCTCGAGCTCTTCCTCTACCATGTGCAAGCACCTTGGTTCCTCCTTTCTTATTCTCTTGCTCTTCTAGCGACAACTCTTCCATCACTATCTCCTCCATCTTCACCATGGTTGCTTGCACCGTCATGAGGTTAGCGGCGTCCTCGATTTCAGCCATAAAGGCACGAAGATCTTGCGTCAACCGATCTTGCTTATCTTCAAGCTTTGCTTGATTCATTGAATTGTGCCATAGTAACACAATCTTCTAGCTCCACTCCACCCATCTTCTGTAAGGTTAGCTAAATCTGAACAATAGGTATTTGTGGAATATAAAAAAATTTGGTGGCTCTCACAACTCACCTCTCTTACCAACAGAAGCTCTTATGAATTCCTTCTTTGCGGATTCTGAGAGAAACAAATGTGTGGTGGTAATAAGAAAGTGATGGTGAGGCGAAAACAAGACCAGTACCGATTACGATGGATTTTTATGTGGAGCTTGGTGGGGAGTGATACACAAGAAATGCAATCGAATTCTAGTTGTTGTAAAGTTAAATAACAATCCAAACTAGAAGTTCCCGCCTAGTCTTGATCACAAGATATGGGAGATATAAATCAATCACACACACACGCAAAGAAATTTGAGTTGATGTAAACAAGGAGTATGATTGGAATGCAAGTGTTGCGATCGAGATCAACCAAAATTTTGCACCAAACACAAATAGCAAGCTGGTTGCTCCACTTGGCGTGACAAACTTTCAAACACTTGTGCACTTTAACTCTTGATCTTCAACCTTTCTTTCTCAATTTTTCTCAACTCTTTTTAACACTTTCCTTTCTTCTTCTTCTTTTTTTTGATACACTCTTTTTAATAGAACTTAACACAACGACCGGAGATAACACTAGCACACTTATGATAGAACAAAAAAACACAACCAGCAGCCTATAGTTTGATAGGATCAAAGTTAGCGCAAATGATGATATAGGCTATAGATTTTTTTGTGTGGGATTTTCGGATATATAAAAGAGGCTCAAAGGACACGCAAAGGAAAATGATCGACAACTAAAACAAAGACTCTAATGGGTGAAACTTAACAAAACTCATGAAATAACAGATTGAAACAAAGGGCTACAACAATTTTTTTATAGGCTTTTTGGTGGATAGGACGAAACAAATATATATGTAGCTAAAGGTAAAGAATCCTACCGTGGCAGCGAAAGCTCGATACGGATGATACGTCACGGGGTCTCGATCTTCATGATGTAGGATGATCACCAAATAACTAGCTTCAAAGAAGCCAAGATAACTTCTTTATAGCGGCGATAACTAGTGCAACGACAAATAAAACTCGAAGCCAACCACCGTCTTTAGCAAACCTTTGAATCGAGATTCGCCCAACCACACTCTCAAGGAACCAACCAACACACCTACAATCAATCGAGAAACCTCAAGGGAGTAGGAGCACCAATTAGGAGCGGATGAAGCCGCTTTGTAATCCCGAAAAGGAAATCACAAGAGCAAAGGGGTAGAGATCAACCCTCAAAGGTTTGTTAGCACACAGGTGAACAAAGGGTTACGTATTTTGTTTATCAAAGTGCGTGGTTTCTATGAGGCAATGAGGTATTTATACTAGGAACATCCCTCCTAGATAGGTGTAAACACGAAATGAAAAAGATAATATAGACTATGTGAAAGGGCCTCGTGGCTGTTGGAATTCTGCGTAGTCTTCGGTGTTTTGTCAATAACTCCACCTTGGGAAGTCCAAAAGATGTGCCGTCAGTTGCGTTGGAAAGTTAACTTGATAAAATTTCACACCATGTGCAGCATGCACCACGAAATAATGTAGAATGGTACAGTTTTGCATGGGAAGTTGAACGACTGGCAAACTATTGACCTTCTGACCAGTCTTCACTAAAGCTGATCGGCTCTCAAAATGGAAATTCCAAACAGCTCGGCTCTGGTGGCATTGAAAACTAGACTTAATAAGCTTTCCTAAATGTCCTCATGGACCTCCATAGCCTTTGGAAATCAAAAGTTATAACTGTTTCTTTGAGGTATTACTCTTTGGACTGTGTGCGGTTCGAGTGTGGTCCTTCTCTGTAGTCATCTCTTTGTATGTTCCTGTCATCCTTCTTGGTGAACCTAAGCAATAGCAATGTACACGACTTAGGCAGTATATAATTCTCATTGATGTTAAAATGATTCTCACAAAGTAGCGGGTTCACCTCTTGTTGTAGCTTCTTTGCTCGACTACGTGTAATCGGTCCATCAATGACTTGGGCAGGTGTCGATGTAGGTGAGACTTGAGTTGGTGTAGCTTGATTTGGAGGTTGTAACATCTTGCTTGATAGCGTGGTCATATCAAGGTCGCAGAAGAGATAGAAATCGGATCTCCATCCAACAGTAGTTAACTTAGGCATTCTCTAGTAGTTTATAAATGTAGGCAGGAGAAAACAATGTAAAGACTTACCTTTCTCTTATCAAAATGGAAAAAAAATCTTTTATTTATCCGGTCGACTTGTGAATTTATGTCTTACCTAGCCCCCGACTGTTATATAGTAGAAGATCTTTACTATATAATAGTACTGCTTGAGACCAAGAATATAAATTCAAATCTCAACCATTACTTGTAAGTATGTACTGATCGATAAAAACTGATCGTGGTAATACTAGGAAACCTTTATGGTCGTAACCGCATAGGTTTCGACTAGTTGTAAATCTATTTTTAATGATCGAAGTACTTTACTAAGACAACATATGGTCGGAAAAATAAAGAATTCTCCTTGATAAGAGGAAAAAACATAAAAAACATATGTTATAAGCAGGAAAGTGGTTTTATTTCTATGCGATGCTCAATACTGGTCGGAATGAACCTAGCTAGGAAATAAAGGTATAAAATACATTTCGCAAGACGTGCTCATGCTCTTAGTCCGACTGGCAGCGAGGATCGTAGGAAAAAGACCGTCGCTAGGAAGCTCCTTCCAGTGGGTGGAACCACGTGCGAAAAAGGAGAGACTTCGACTAGGAGGTTTTCCGTGTCCCGACCAGTAGCCAAACAAGAGTAGAACAGAATTTTGAAACATAAATTATACACTTTATAATCCTAAGCATATGAACCGCAGTCGACCAGGATTGGGCAACGTCATATAAATAACATCACTCGCTACTCAAAATTTAATTATCAAATTTAAAGGAATTAAACAAAATGAAATGAAATGAAAAGAAGAAATTAAACAAAGAACTTACGCAATTGGTCAATGTTCCATGAATTTGACAAAACCCTGCCGTCTGACACGGCTAATCGTCTTGAGCACAGTCGGGTAACCCGACCACGGTGTAAGGACCTTCCCATTTAGGGAAAGTTTATTGCGCCGCTTGGCTCACGAATTTTTATGAGAACCGGATCACCTACTGACTAGGTTGCGAGGTTGCACCTTCGATTGTAGTACCTTCGCATGGCTTGTTGGTAGATCGCCGAGCGATATCAAAGCTTGGTTTAAATCGTTCTTCAAGGAAATTGATGTCGTCAGTCGATGTTCTTCCGATTGCTTAAGTTAAAACAATCGGTCGGCGAGCCAATTTTAATTACGGAGGAAGCATAGCTTCGCCCCATAAACTAAAAGAAAGGTGTTTCACGGCCATACGATCGTCGTGGTCGGGACGACCCATAAAGCGAAGGAAGTTCTTGAACCCAAGCCCACATCGTTTTATTAAGCGGTCGAATACTCGGCGTTTTATCCTGTATTAGGATACCATTGGCACGCTCGATCCGCTCCATTGCTCGTGGATGAGCCATCAAGCGAAATAGATCTTGGTTCCTAGTTCTTCGCATAACTCCCGGAAATTCTTTGCTTGAGAGCTGGTACCATTGTCGTGATGATCGATTGGGTACACCAAATCGTGTAATCACATTTTTGTTATGAACCTCTTAGCGGCTTGTTGTAACTTTACAACTAGCTCGGCTTCAATCCATTTTGTAAGCGTGTCAATCATGTGACAGAATTGAAGCCCGGGTGCTCTTGGGAATGGTCCTAGAATATCTAGTCCCGAGGTTGCAAAAGGCCAAGAAAGAGGATTGTTTGCAAAGCTTGTGGTGATGTACTTGTCGGCTATGAAATCGACATTATACGCGCCGTCACGAGCTCTTTTACATCATGAAGGGCGGTTGGCAAGAGTATCCTTGCTGAAGGCTTTTATCGACCAAGGTTACGTAGGAATGATGTGCTCCACAGACTCCTTCATGAATTTTGGTTAGCAACCTAATGCCAGCCGATTGAGATATGCATCTCATCAACACTTCATGAGATCTTCGTTTATACAAGGTACATTCGATTAGAGTGTATGATTTGGCCTTTCGTGCTATCTCGATCGGCCTCTACATCATCTTGTGAATTAGGTCATTTGAAGATAATTGTAGATCGATGTCATCCGATCTCTACCTTGATCGTCACCGATCCGTGGAGCATCTAAGTTATCGAGTCAATAGGATTGACCTGATGTAAACTATCGATGTTCTCGGAATGCTCGACTACCGAGGGTGAATCGAGTTGCTCGAGAAAAACTCCTGGCGGGACGGTTGACCTAGTAGAGGCCATCCGTGCCAACTAATCTGCTAGAAAGTTCTCCTTTCTAGGAATATGTTGGATCTGGAAACCGAAGAAGTGCTTTTCGAATTTCCGTACTTCCGCCAGATAGGAAGACATCTTGGTACTCGAGCATTGGTACTCTTTCCCTACTTGATTCGCTACTAGTTGAGAATCGCCTTTCACTAACAATTTGCGAATCCCGGCGAACAAGTCGCTCGAGTCTGCCCGACAAACCTTCGTACTCCGCCACATTGTTTGTAGCGGGAAAGTTAAACTGGACAGCATACTTGATGTGTTCGCCGGTATGGGATATCAAGACGACTCTAGCCCCCGATCCTTTAAGCATTAAGGAACCATTAAAGTACATTGTCCACTCGTCGTGGTGCTCGTACTCGGGTTCTTGCTTAGATTCCGGGTTTGTCCACTCGGTAATGAATTCTGCTATCGTCTGAGACTTTATGGTCATTCGTGAGATGAAATGGAGGTCGAGCGTCCCTAGTTCCACCGCCCATTTTGCTATTCGTCTGACGATTCCCTATTTCCAAGGACTTGACCTAAGGGATATCCGATGAGGCACGACCACTTTGTGGGCCTGAAAGTAATGCCTTAGTTTCCTTGAAGCCATAAGGAGACTATAAAGCAACTTTTGTACCTGTGGGTATCTTTCCTTTGGCCCATGTAAGACTTCACTTACGTAATACCTTTGGTCATTGGGCGCCACGTTCTCGACCGATACACATTGACGACTTGTGGCGTTGCGACCACGTAAATCATGATGTTTCCCTGGTCTTGGAGAAACTAAGGAGGGGTGCTTGTAAGGTACTCTTTGAGCTTTTCAAAGGCATTATTAAACTACGTCGTCCACTCGAAACTTCCATGTTTAGAAGAAGTTTGAAGAAAGGTAGTCCTTTTCCCTAACACGGCTATAAACGACTCGTGACGCCATACTGACGGTTAGCTTCGGACTTCCTTCTTCGTGGTCTGGGCGCATCGATGGATGGCCGATATCTTCGCCGGGTTTGCTTCGATACCTCTAGCCGAAACTAGGAAACTAAGCAATTTTTCAGCGGAAACCCCGAACACACATTTCTCCGGATTCAACTTGAGGTTATGTCTTCTCAAGTTATTGAAAGTCTATTTAAGGTCAAGCATATGGTCGCCGGAGTTGACACTTTTCACTACCAAGTCATCAACGTAGGCTTCCAAATTTCGACCTATTTGTGGGCTGAAGGTTTTCTGTATTAATCTTTGAAAAGTTGCACCAGCGTTTTTGAGACCAAATGACATCTTTACATAACAGTAAGTGCCAAATGGAGTTGACGAGGATCTAATAATCCTCATTTTATCTTTTATCTATAATTCTTATTATGGGTAAATATGATGTCACATAATCCCCAGAAGTACCCCTTATATTGATAAGGGGGAGACCTACCAAGTGATTGTAAGATCTTCTACAATCAGCCCCATAGTCGTAATTCTTACTACGACTATGTTATGGTCGTAAGTCCTTCTACGACCACTACCTGGTCGTAAGTCTTTCTACGACCACTACCTAGTCGTAAGTCCTTCTACGACCATTACCCAGTCGTAAGTCATACTACGACCAAATAAACCACGACCACCTTATAATCAAATCTACAAGCGAGTGGGTCCAATTGATTAAGGAATCCGAACGGTCCGCACGCACTATTATTCTGCGTAGTAATAGCGCTTAAATACCCCATTACCTACGAATGATAAGCGCGGACGGCGTGAAGAAGCCAATGCACCGTAATTATCGCCATCATGCGCCCATTACCGGCTTAATTAAGGCGCCTCTTCCGCAGGACAAAACGACTACTTCTTCACGACTATATAAAGACATCAATCAGAGGGTGAAAGGGAGGAGGAAACAGAGCGAGTGAAGGGGAAACACAAGTACTGTTCTCTGTAATAGTCTTAGTTTCTTGCTTGATCATCGAGAATACAGTCAATACCATACACACACAGGAGTAGGGTTGTTATTCTCCCCGGAGAAGGCCTGAACCTGTCTAAACATCCCGTGTCAACCACTCTGCGTGATTTCATCTCTAGGAGACCCCCCGAATAAAATAATCTTTACGTAAGATCGGTTCTAATACACCGACAGGAGTGATGAAGGAATTTTTCTCTTCATCTTCTTTACTCATACTAATCTGGTGGTACCCTGAGTAAGCATCTAAAAAACTTAATAACTCGCACCCGGAGGTAGAGTCTACAAGTTGATCAATGCGAGGAAGGGGAAAATCATCCTTCGGACAAGCTTTATTAATATCTATGAAGTCTATACACATCCTCCATTTCCCATTACTCTTCCTAACCATTACAGGATTAGCGAGCTATTGAGGGTGATGTACTTCACGAATGAATCCAGCCTTTAAGAGCTTGTCAATTTCAGACTGGATGGCGTCCTTCCGGTCGGGTGCGAAACGTCTGAGCTTCTGCTTGACCGAATTTTTGTCGGTGGGCGCTAGCTCGTCTCGATCACCTCCTAGGGACTCGGGCATGTCGGACGCTTGCCATGCGAATACATCTGGTTTGCTCGGAGGAAGGAGACGGCGACTCTTCCTATTTAGGATCGAGTCTGCTCCGTCAAGTACCTTTGGTGAGGATCCACCATCATTGCACGACATGGCGTTTTTGAAGGGCGCCGCCGAGTGGAACCTCTTTGGTGCAGTCGGACGGTTTGGGTGTTATCTTGGAGTGCAGGTGCTTGATCCGCATGCACGGATGATGAGTCGAATTTCGGTCGGCACTCATCGACCGATTCTAAAGACCTTCGATCACATGCGTATGCCATTTTGCGATCTCCACAAACCATGATCACACCTTTTGGTCCTGGCATTTTCAAACTTTGATACCCGTAGTGCGTGGCTATCAAGAATTTTGCTAATGCCGGACGACCAAGAATTCTATTATATGCGGTTTCGAAATCAACCACGTCAAATGAAATCTTTTCCGTTCGGAAGTTGTCAGGGCTTCCGAACGTAACCGGTAAGGATACTTGTCCTGTCGGTTTGGCGGTAGAACCAGGAACTATGCCATGAAAGACATATTTTACTGGTTTCACCTTTGTTCTAGGAACCTGCATGTCTTCTAAAGCTCCCGAAAATAAAATATTTAAAGAACTTCCACCGTCTATTAAAACTCGATTGACTTTGCAATTATTAATAGTAGGCTCTACGATAATAGGGAACCTACCCGGTCGAGTTGACGAGATGAGGCAGTCTTCTTTGCCGAAGGAGATTACGGTATCCGACCACCTTGATGGTTTGGTGATGATCGAAGGTTCCGATAGGTTGACCTCTCGCTCCATGGCTTTGGATGACTACGCGAGTCGTATGAAGAAGAACCTCCAAAGATCATATTGACCGTGCGTTGAGGCTCCTGGTACTCCATCTCTTCGTCGCCATCCTTGTCCTTTTTGGAACTTGTTTCCCCCAACTCCTGAATTGCGGGAAGCGGGCCTTTACCTGCATAGTAATCCTCCAGTTTCTTTTGCCAAACACGACAGTCGCAAGTCATGCCACCTTTGTTGGTGAAGTGGACACCACTTCTTACCTTTATTATGGCTATCGGTGGAACTTTGGCTTTGCCCCGGCCGGTATAGTCCTTCTTACCCTTAAGCGGTTTATCTGGAACCGCTAGGACTTCCTTGGTGCCCATTTTGCGGTGCTTCTTCTTCTTGGAAATCTTCTTGGGATTCTTTTCTGACTTCTCAAGGCTAGGTTGAGGGATTTTATCTTTTCGATCAATGGCTTCATTCCATTCAACCGCCTCACTAAGCGGCGCATATTTATCGACCATGTCAAAAAGTTCGTGCCGTTGTTCGTGGAGGATTCATAGCGATATCCTCCGTAAACCGCCGATTCCTTAGACACGCCTTGAATGCTCAATCACGAAGATTACGCAATCTGGAATAAATTTTGAAACAGCTAAACCTTTTGATGTACTGATGGAGAGTTTCCTTTGGTTCCTGCCGAGTTCGATGGAGATCATCCTCCTTTCCAGGGCGATCGTATGTACCCTGAAAATTCACAATCAATAGATCGCAGAGCTGTTCCCAAGTATAAATAGATCCGACCGGTTGGTTAAACAACCAAAGCCCGGGCAGATCCTTCGAGCCGTGGGCAAATAGTTAGCCATCACGTTCTCATCACCACCAGCAGCTCTGATGGCAGTGGTATATATCTGGAGAAACTCTAATGGATTTTGAGATCCATCGAATTTATCCATGTTGGCAGGGTGAAACTGTAACACCCTGACTATAAGGAAGTCAAGATGTCACCTACAATCACTACTCTTCAAATGAATAACCTCAAATCGCATGAAAAAGTGAAGCGAGAATTATGAATATATGGAAACAAGCATTCATCCTCAAGACTTAAGCAGCGAAATGGAAGTAAACAGTTCAGCAAGATATGGTAAGCACGGCCATGCTGGCTTATTACAATGCAACTCAAATCATAATCAAAGATATTAAAAGTCCTCAAATTGTTTGATAAAATATAGTGAGTGCATCGTGATGAACTACCCTCCACAAGATCATTCTTCCTTGTCATTTACCTAAATAAGACAATAAAGCAAGAATGAGCCAAAGACTCAGCAAGCAACTGTATGAAACAATCAAACATACAATGATCAGTATATCACAAACATAATTTGAACAACTACTGGAAACGAATTTATGAATGGATGAAGTGGAATGGTGCATTGAAGGAAATGGACATAATGCAGCATATACCGGTATAGCGAGTGAAGCACCCGTCGGTGTTCACTTAAAGTATTAAATATGAAGAACGTTTCATCGATTGTCCAACGTGGCCCACATTGGAATGGTGGACTCACGTAACGTGGCCCACATTGGAATGGTGGACTCACGTACCCATCTTGGAATTGATGGGATTTCAAATGCCCATACTGGAATTGATGGGTCTTACCAAAATAATGAATGCATGTCATGATCATCACATGTCAATATTGAATAGTAATCATAACTGAAAAGAACACATGGCATTCATCTACAATTACGAACAAATGTAAACATTCATTCACACATCATACATGACATCAAACATTGAATACAAATTACTTACTCGCCATACAAGAACGGGTTGGGAGGTAATTGAGATACCCCTCCACTCACCGCTTCACCGCCTACAATATAAATAATCGAAATGAGGACAAGCGAGTATGAAAAGGCTACACGTGTCCTCCCTCCATCTCTAACCAAACTAACCCAATAAAAGTTCAATTTGATCAATTTACCCCAAACATTTCAATTATCACTAATCTGGCAGTTTTACTAGAAAATTCACCAATAAAAACCGTAAGTCCAAAGACCTGAAACCAGTGCTCAAATTTTCTTAACAACTGGCTACAAAACTCTAGTTGATGGTAAACTCTAATTCGGCCATTACAGAGGTCTAACCATCCATTGAAAAACTACAACTGCAGTCTGCCCAGAAATCTGAACAGCCCTAAAGAAAATGCTCTAACTTTTAAACCACTGATCCAAATAAAGTGATTTTTATCATCCTGGAAACATGGTGAAATTATCTTCAAAAACCTAGTTGGGTGGCCGACCTGATTCTGACTCTAACTAGATCAAAACCTAGGTGCAACCGACTATACCCATCAGTTCTGACAGACAGACCAGCGTGTAGTAAAACAGCCATAACTTTTAATCTACTGGGTGAAAATTCGTGATCCAGGTGCCAAAAGAAAGCTAATGAAATAAGGAACAAAACTCTAGAAGGCGAGAACATCCAATTCTGCCTCTAAGGCACCCAAAACCGAGTTGCAACATTCTGTACAGAACCGATCTACTAACAGAGATTACGCGATACTACCAAAAACATTGAATCGACAACTCTAATGCAATCAAACAGCGATGGGGTCTCGTTACCCTTGTAGACCCAAGAACGACGATGAACAACTTCCAAGCCTTCCCTCTCCTTCTTTGGCCAGCCCCAAATCAGCGACCCGGAAGGCCGGCGAAGGAAGAACCGAAGGTGAAGGCGTGGAGGATCGGGAGTGCAGCTCGAGGAACACCAATGGCGGCCACCACCGAGGAGGAGGCGCCTAGGAGGAGGTGCTGCGCCGTGAGGAAGGGAGGGGAGAGGAAGTGGCGGCTTGGGGAAGGGAGGAGAATGATTTAGGGTTTTGGGAAGTGGTGCCCCCTTTTGGCCTTTTGGCGGCCTACATGGGCGGCCGGCCCCTCATGGGCCACAGGTCGCAGCTGCGGCCCGGGTTGTCTAACAATAACAAATAACCCCCAAAGATTGGAATTTTCAGACGAAATCAATCTACATTACTCTCTCGACCTCTTTCTTTCTAGAACATTTACGAGTATTACGGTCTACCCCTTAACAAGATTCGACCTCGAATCTAAACACGAATCTTAATCGAAAGAAAGCTGCATTGGAATTAATAACGAAAAACACGTACCATAAGCGAGCAGCTCGATACTTATCGCACGAGGTCTCCGGCTCTCAAACGCCTCTCTTTCGGACTAGAAAACCACCACCCAAAGACCCAAAGCGACGCCTGACCTAACACTCAACCTAAACTTTCTAGGTACCCTCATCAGAAGAGGATCGAAGGTAAGACCATACTCAATGGTCAACGTCTTAAACTATAACTCGAATCTTGAATGGTTCAGCTGCCCACTCAGCACCAGAACACACCCGACGTTGCGTACTTCGCGCGTGTGCCCGAGACGGTCAAAACGGAATACCAACTTTCTAATTTCTGCAACTTTCGAAAACGAAGAGAATCCAATTGAAAATAGAGAGTCCTCATCGCGTCCACTCAATGCTAACTCTCCACCAAAAAGGTTAGATTCCAAATTTGACAATCATCTCGAAAAACAAATCCATTCTCCAAATAAGCAGTTTACAAAGGAACACCACGACAACCAAAGGAGAAATCACTCGAACGCTCAAACCAAATACTTGCGGTTTGTCTGGATTTGGAAAGAATCAACACGCCAACCCAGCGCCAACTCAAAATTGCGGAAGATACAAGTCAACGACACAAAACTCAAACGAGAATCAAGAAAACACCTCATTATCTGATGAACATTCCTTTCCTGACTTCTCTCCTCTAGGAATAAAATTTCTCTAATTTGAATTCATCGCATACCAAAAGAGATTAAACCTCTTAATTGAACATTATCAAATTATGATCATACTGAAGGTCATCATCCACACAATTGTGGAGAGTTGGACAGTCGTATGAAACGTTCTTCATACGAATACTTTAAGTGAACACCGACGGGTGCTTCGCCGCTATCCCATATATGCCGCATAATGTCCATTTCCTTCAATGCACCATTCCACTTCATCCATTCATATATTCGTTTCCATTAGTGGTTCAAATTATGTTTGAGATATATTGTTCCTTTGTATGCTTGTTTGTTACATACTGATTTTGTTGAGTCTTTGGCTCATTCTTGCTTTATTGTCTTATTTAGGTAAATGACAAGGAAGAATGATCTTGTGGAGGGTAGTTCATCACGATGCACTCACTTTATTACAACAAACAATTTGAGGACTTTTAATATCATTGATTATGATTTATGTTGCATTGTAATAAGCCATCATGGCCTTGTTTATCATATCTTCTTCAACTGTTTTCTTTCAATTCGTTGATTAAGACTTGAGGATGAATGCTTGTTTCCATATATTCATAATACTCGTTTCACTTGTTCATGAGATTTGATGTTATTCATTGGAAGAGTAGTGACTGTAGGTAACATCTTGACTTCCTTATAGTCAGGGTGTTACAGAAACCTATTAGGCCAACGTCTGACTTGGAGCCTGCGAGAAAAGGCTCGACAAACTGTGGTGATTCATAGCGCCTTCTTGGAAAAGGTCTTTGGATTATCATCGATGGGAGATCGGTTTCTTCGATTTGAACGCCGAGGCTCCGTCGTCCGATCCGGCCGCAGACGTTATCATGACGTCTTTGACCATTAGCATGGTTCGGATGATGACGGAGATCATCGGGCCCAGCGTGTGCTCTCTAGGCTAGGGGAAGAGGTCGTTGTTTGAAACAACCTTCTCCCTTCATGACCTACTGGTCGAAATCGCCGAGGAGGTCTAGGTACGGTGGGTAACCATGCTGCCCTCTCCGAGGGAGGAGCACTGAGATGAAGTCACCGTTAGACTTTGTGACATCCTTGCCCCCTGACGCTTCGCGTGCGCGCGCAGTTCGTTGAAGAATTTTCGATACCTGCTCCACCAATTGGGTAAAGCCCGGAGCTTCAGCCAGAACAGGATCAGTATTATTAAGAATATCTTGAATACGACACAAGTTCTGAACCGTTACGAAGGTCTCGGAGGATTCATCGAAGATGTTGGCGTTCGGAGACCGAGTTCCTCTGGACCTTTGGCCTAACTCCGTCGAACTGTCATCCTTGGTGGGCCGCACCACGCGTGATAAGCGATGGACGTCCATCAGCTCCGTTGCCTCTGGTAGGTGGTGCTTGATTGCCCGTGCCATCTCCATCAGCAGGTGGTGGCGAGGCAAGGTGTGCAGGACTGTGCATGTCATCACGATCAGTATTTCCGATCGCGTTGACCTCATGCTTCCAAAGAATGATCCTCCGAGGAGCTTCCATCAGTAACTAGTGGAGAACTTCTCGGTGCTTCTACCGAGACTCCCATGACGGAGACCGATCGGAGATGAGAACTTCACGAGGTCTTCATGGTGGGCTCGGCTGATTCGGCGGATTGCCGTCGGATCTCGAGTTTTATCGTCCCCATTCAAACCCATTATCGATGAGGGTTTCATCGACACCGTTACCAAGTGTCGGTTGGTCCTGGAATTTCGAGGCGTTGGTGAATACACATCGACCATGGTTACGTCAAGGGTATATTGACCCTCGGGTTGTGGGGTCGAGGTATTGTCACCTTTTTAGCGGTCGGGAAAGCGGGCTTGGAAAAATATTGGACGTTCGGCTGGTGAACGACACATCCCTCGAGAGCGCCTCTTGGCTCAGCGGTGTATCTTCATCCATCTGCTCCAAGTTCATTGTCGTCGCCGACTGCGAACCATCGGAGGAGGATGAAGATTCCCCATGTTGCATGGCACGGATGCGAGCTTCCATGTCAAGGTTGGAGTAGTCATCCGAGTCGAACCAGTTCTCCTCATCCCATGTTCCTGCCATACTTGCAATTATGAATATGAAGAAAACAGATGAGTTAAGCAAAGAACCTCTTCAGAAGTTTTGCACTATCTGTCCTACGGTGGGCGCCAGCTGTCGACGATCAAATCGCCGATCTTATGAATATATAAATGAAAAGAGGAAAAATGTGCGTATCTACTGGGAGTGGATCTGACTTGCTCTTTATTGCTATGAACTCACGATTACAAACACTGAGAGTATCTAAAAACACAACACTTTGCTATATCTCGCTTGATGTGCTTCTATAGGACTGTTGCTGATGTCTTGTCTCGTGTCTTCCTTGTCTGTGCCCCTTCCTTCCGGCCTTCTATGGTCCTCCTTAAGTACTTGATGAAGCGGTGGCTGTTATCTCACGAGGAGACACCTGTTGGGGAGCGACGCGTCTGGTCGGAAAGAGGTGGCAGTTTGACCATTTCACCAACCGCAAGGGCGGTTGGTGAAGGTGTCAACCGCTATGCGGTTAATGATTTAGGAGATGTTAAATCATCAACCGTGATAGTGTTGTGTTATGCGGAATATGAAACACGTGGTTCATTCATCACATAGTGAGTGGCGTGGTCGGGGACTCGACCCAGACGCATGTTCATAGCTTTACGAGTACTTACCTGGTCGTGGACTAGGTTTGGAACTTTGTCCGACCAGGGTATTTATTATATAACTTCTGTAGTACCTACGACCAGTTAAGTCGGTGGTCTTAGAAGTTACGACCACGAAGACGTATGGTCTTTATCATATATTAAGATAATATATGAATATTTTAATCCTCAACAGCTGCTCAGGTGAAACTGGAGTAGTAGTAGCAGGCTCTCCACCCCTGTCAGAGGTAGCTGGAGGATGGTTCGGTTCCTCATCCTCAGAGTCATCATCGACGAAGATGCTTTCGTGAATTTCACGAACCTGTGTAGTTGTAGCATCGGGTCTAGTACCAGGACTAGCCTCATCAAAAGTGACTTCGGAAGTCTCAACAATTTTGTTAGTGTCAACATTAAAAACACGATAGCCACGAGAATGAGCAGGATATCCAAGAAATATGCCATCAAAACATCTAGACTCAAATTTATCAAGGTTGCTATGTTTAAGAATGAAGCACTTGCAACCAAAAATCTTGAAATGAGAGACTTTGGGAGAATGACCAAATCTAAGCTCATAAGAGATCTTGCCAACCACAGATCTCAAGAAAACCCTATTGGAGATATAACAAGCAGTAGAGATCGCCTCTGCCCAAAATCTCCTGGGAGTAGAATGCTCATCTAACATGGTCCGAGCCATCTCTACAAGGGTCATGTTCTTCCTTTCTACAACACCATTCTGCTGGGGAACTCTAGGAGAAGAAAACTGATGCTCAATTCCCCTATCAGTGCAGAAGGTAGAAAAAGAAGAATTTTTGAATTCTGTCCCATTGTCACTCCTAATGGCTCTCAAGGCTCCAGGAATATCAACAGCAAGTCTAAGGACCAAATCTCTAAAGAATCCAAATGCTTCGTCCTTAGAAGCGAGAAAATAAACCCATGAATACCTGAAGAAATCATCCACAACCACCAACACATACCATTTCCCACCGGCTGACTGAACTCTAGAAGGACCAACTGTGTCTAAGTGAAAAAGTTATCCTGGTCCATCAGTCATCACCAAAGTAAGAGGTGGGTGGGAAGCAGACACCATCTTACCATGTCTACAGGGCGAGCACACAAGATCTCTAACAGCCTTCAGCCTAGGCAAACCTCTAATCAAGTCCTTGCAATTGACTCTAGACAAATGATCAAAACCTATATGCCCAAGTCTACGATGCCACAAAACAAGATCATGAGAATCAGAGGCTACAAGACACCTAGGACTGGAAGCTGAAGAAATACTGAAATTTGCACAAAAGATCTTCTCAAATCTGGAGATCTAAAAAAAAGCTGACCTGAGGAATCTAGAACTCTACACTCACCACTTTTAAACCTCACTTCTAGACGTCTTTAAGCATGGACTTGTCGTTGACGCGCACAGTGCCCTTTGCAGTCACGGTCCCGGTAGAAGCATCCCCAAATGTAATCAATTCGTTGCCGGATGCACGTGTGAGGGAGGAGAACCATCTAGAATCTCCGGTCATATGTCGAGAACACTCGGAGTCAACAAGCCATATGTCCTCCTTCCTCGCACGATGGACCTAAAAAGCACAATCAGAAAACATCCGTGCCTCAGTACTGGGGTTAGTGATAAATGATCTAGGAATCCAGTACTGAGAAGCACGATGTCTGGGAGCAGCAGTAAGAAACAACGAAACATGATCAGGAATAAAATCATAAGGATGCACATGAGAACCACCTAGACCTCTCCGAAACGATCTACCAAAAGATCGATACTCCCCCTATCTAGGTGCTACCCGTGGTCTCTCCTCACGATATCATAATCCAACATGCTGCCTAGACCCACCAAAAGAGTCTACAAAGTTCTCTACGAATCTAGGCTCAGACGTAGAAATGCGATAGGCAGGCTGCCTAGCTCTAGAGACTATGGCTGGAGAAGGGACTCTTCTAATGGATCTCAAGACGCTCATCCTCTCTTTTCTCTCAAGTTTTGCTCTCCGGAAGCAGAACTCAACGGTGTGGCCTTCTTTCTTGCAGAAGGTGCAATGGTACTTGATCTTTGAGGGTCTCAGATCAAGAAGTAAAAGCACCTTTCTTACCAGAAAGAGTTTGAGCAAAACCTGCGGATTTGAAAACAACCCTGGATGGCTTAGGAGGTTCTAGCTCAAACAGACCATTCTTCACAACTCTAGCAATCCTAGGTGGGTTTTTCTTGGAATGCTCTAGGGATTGAAATCTAGGCCACTATTTTCACGCCACCTTGGATTGATCAAGAATCATGTTGAGTTTCTTTTCCCACTCTAAAACTTCTCAAGAGTCACCTTGAGGTAATCATTCTCTTTAATTAGACCCTCACATCTAGTGCACTTGCTAGACTTGATTACCTCATCACGTTTACTCTTAAGAAGGGCCACTTCCACTTTGAAGGCCTCACAAGACACACAATAGGATTCCTTAATCCTATTCAACTGCTCCCTAAATTTGACTTTAAATGCCTCTTGAATCTGACCAATCATGGTTTCAACTTCAGCATTCAAAACACAAGAGTTAGAATCAATGACTTTCTTAGAAGCAGTAAGAGACATGGATTTTTCAATTTTAGCTTTTTCTTCAAGAGTCTTGTTTAGAGCTTCAATCTCAATTGTAAGCTTGGGACAATTTTCACAAGAGGCAGCTCTAGAGTAAACAACTATTTCAGTCATCTCTTGCATCTTAATCCTATTATTCTTACAATGAGAGCATGTGTGACTAGCATCAAATTTTTGCAATTCTTTCAAAGAGCTATTCAATTTTAATTCAAGTAAAGCACAGTTAGAGCACGTTAATGTAGCGTCCCGCTTTTTCAGAGATTTTCAAAATTTTAAAAGAGAACCATTTGCTTCTATTTGCCAAAAGCTTAATTTGGAATTTCAGAATCAATTTTGGTTTAATATGAATTAATCAAACTTCAATTAAATTAAAGTTGGTTTAATGGTGTTTTCTGGTATTTAAAATCAAAAGTATTATTTTAAGAGTTTTCTTGGATTTATTGGATTTTAGAAATTGGTTTTCATTTTACCCGAAATTAAAAATTATTTTATTTGCAAAAGAAAAAGAAAAATTAAAGTTAAAAGTATTTTTATTAAGTCCAGAATAATTCAAGGAATTTCTATGAATTTTTCTAGAATTTTTGGACTCTATTTGCTATTTTCTAAAAAGCCTTTTCAATTGTTTGTATTTCTGAAAATCAAAATCAATTAAAATCCTCCAACTGTGTGTGGGCCGAATCCCCTCGGCCCACCACTGTTCTCCTTGGGCCAGCCCAGCCGCGCCGGCCCAGCCTCCCGCCTCAGCCTCGCGCCCACCGTGCGATCCCCATCGCACGGCTCTAGCTTCGCCACGCCTCCTCCTTCGCGCTGGCGTCCGATTCCCATCTCGTGGCTCTCGATCGCCCGCGCCTCCCTTCCTCCCCAACCGTCCGATCTTGATCGGACGGCGCATCTTCGCCTCGCCCGCGCCGCTGTTTCTCTTCCTCCTCCCTCTTCTCTTCCCCGCACGCGGCGCCTCTCCCTCTCTCCTCTGTCTCGCCCGTGAGCTCGCTGCCAGGAATCCTGCCGCCTCCTCGGTTCCGCCGCTTGGCCGCATCCCCGCGTCAACTCCTTGGCCTCCGCGCTCCCTCCCTTTCCCTCTGCCCTAAGCGCGGCTGGCTGCCCGGCTCCAGCGCTCCTCTCTCCTCCGCCCGTGACCTCCCGGCGTGCGCCCTCGCCCGTGACCCTCGCCGATTTAAGGCGCGACGGTCCCGCCTCCTTCTCCTCTCCTTT
This sequence comes from Hsuehochloa calcarea, assembly GCA_036346395.1. NCBI lineage: Eukaryota > Viridiplantae > Streptophyta > Magnoliopsida > Poales > Poaceae > Hsuehochloa > Hsuehochloa calcarea. Next base: position 5,479,051 of record CM070605.1, on the reverse strand, counting down.
CTCCCCTCCTCCTTCCCTCCTCGCTCTCTCTCTCGCCACTATTCCCTCTCTTCCTCCTCGGCCGAGCCGCTGCCGCCATTTGCGCGCCTCGGTCCTCCTCCGGCTGGTCGACCCGCCGTCGCCTTCCCGAGCCGCCGCCGTCTCGGTGCGCCCTCCCGCCGCCGGTCCTCCTCCCGGCGCCGTCGCCTCCGTCTCCCTCAACTCCGCCGCCACTCTCTCTCTCTCTCTCTCTCTCTCTCTCCTCCTCATCGCTGCGGGTGGGCCCGGCACTATGCCGTGAGCAAGTCGACGCTGCGGTGGACTCGCCGCTTCGGCGCGAAGATGAACCAGTGGCACTGTCGTGCCGCACCGCGCCCGAGCTGATGTAGGCGTCCACGTGGGCGCCACGCCAGCGCCACGTCTGCACCTTATCCCGCGTGGCTGCCCATTTGGCGCCACGTGTCCGCTAACGTCAAAATCCCGATTTTCCCGTTGAAAAATAATTCCGGAAATTCCAGAAATTCCAGAAAAACCCTAATTCTATCATTTCATGTGATTTTCAACTTCTTTCGGCCATAACTTTCTCATCCGAACTCCGATTTGGGTGATCCAAATTTCTAAATTCATATAAAATCAGCCCCTTTCATTTGGTACTGGTTTTGTAATTTTTGGAGTTCATTTGGTGCTGTTTTATTTATTTGTTGCTATTCTCGCACGTGTAGATTCCGGCGTTTCGGAAGATTTCTTCGACCCGACGACTGAAGACCCGCTCCTCGTCAACGAAGGCAAGTCGTAGGCCTTTGACCATGTTGAACCCATTTTACAAATGTATATTGTTTTAAATTATCATGCATGGCTAGTTTTATTAAAAATGGTTTTGGGAGTAGATAATTACCAAATTGCCATTATGCTTCCTTGATGAATTGAAAATGAAATGTCTCCTTGAATGACATATATCCTTGGACACCTTAGGATGGTTATTACTAGTTGGACATGGTTGTATTACCAACTTGGGTGCGATATTGCTTAGACATGCTTTAGTTACCGCGAGACTTTCGATCACATGTTCAATGATTAATGAAATTTGACTAATGGAACTATGGAACAGTGGTGTGAGGCCACTTTTATTAAAAGATGTTGTGCCATGGCAGGGATTGCCATTTGGTCGGGAATGAACAAAAATGATTTATGCTCGGGCTTGAGGTAGGGAGTTAAGGTGGGTGTGTGATGCACATTGGGTTGTGGTAGACTTGTCTGAGCAGCCAACTAAGGACTTAACTTTGCAAGTCATTGATCTGGGCCACCTCGTGCAACCACAAGTCCGGTATGGGACGGACCTGGCCAACTAATTAGGGAAGTTTTGAGTCGGTTCTGTTGTGGCTGATTATTGGCGCAAGAGGGGGCCGTGAGGGCGAAACCTTAGCGGGCAGAACCGAGGCAAAATGGAACTTTGTAAAGGCCTTGTGATAATCACTTAGTCGCACACCCTAAGTGTGTGAGCGGACAGTACGAGTGATTTATCTCTTGTGGGTAAAGCTGTACAACCTCTGCAGAGTGTTAAAAATCTATTCGAATAGCCGTGTCCCCGGTTACGGACATGCCTGGTGATTTCGCGCAAGGTAGCATTTTCAAAAATGTGGTTTGGTTCGATGGAAAGGTTTGGTTGAATGGTTGGGAAGTGAACGGATGTTCTTTGCTTGATTCAAAAGAACTTAGTTATCTATGTATTATTCTTTTAAAATCTCGCTTGCAATCTAATTAATGTAATTATCATAAACTTGCTTTCTCGCAAATTAGCCATAAAGCCGCCTTGTTTAAGCCTTGCATGAATACTATGTGCATACATTTCTCTACGACTTGCTGAGTACTTTATGTACTCACGGTTTTATGCCCTTTGTTGATCAGTCCCAGCAGAAGAATCAGGAAATGTTGAGTTCTACGAAGAAGGCTACTTTGAAGACTTTTCGAACTAAGTCACGTCCTCCACTCGATTGCCTATGGGCATGTCGATTGGGCTCCACGCATTTTGAGATTTCCGCTGCCAGATACTCTGTTGTGCTAAGCCCTATGAGGCGACTTTTGTAAGAACTTGACCATAAGGTCTTTTGCTGTTAATTAATATTACTTTGTCTGCTTCTTTAGTTCGTTGTTGAATGGTTATGATAGCATCATTGTTACAACTGTGCGAGCTAGCTACTGATCATGGGACTAGCTTGGTATGCACAGAGGGTCTCGGGGTTGTGTGACACCCGGGGTCCGACAAGAGATGGTATCAGAGCCATATCGACTGTAGGACGTCGCCTTTAGTTAGATTGGTCGTCTTAGTCAAAAATTCAAAATATATCTTCTAAATCAAACCAAGCAATTAACTTGACTAGAAATTCTTCTCTTATCTTATTCTATTCTTTCTTATCTTGTTCTATTCTTTTCTTCTCATCTTACCCTCTTATATCATTCTTGAGTTCTTTCATCTTATCTTTTCTGGAACTTGGTTTTCAAATTTAAATTTGACTCCCTCATCTCTGGATTATCCCTAGGATCGAGCCCTTCAAGATCAAGCAATGGAAGCTTTGGAGGCTCAAGATCCACCGCCTGATTCAAGTCAACCCTCCATATAAGTTAGATTGGTAGTTGTCCTCCCTAGTTTTAGAGTCGTTTAGTCTGCGTAATAGTGCTTTTGTGCTTAAGTGTCTTTTTCTTGTTTGCTTCTTGATAGCTTTCCGGCTATCCGTTCGTTGGGTAAAACCAACTTTGTCCGCATTAGGTTGATCCATCTATCTCCCTTGCTTCTCACTCATCTCCGTGCTTTCCCTCTCATCTAATTGCTTTCTTCTTCTCGTCTATTAAACCGGTGAAGCTTTGTCGCAGATGGTTCAGACCCGCAACTCCGCGAGCCAGGATGAGACTCCAAGCACCAATGCCCCGTCTTCCCAGCCGCCCGGAGTAGGACCGAGGATTGAGTCGCTCATGGCGCCCGTGACGCGGTGATGAGCTCTATGATGCGTAACATGACTCAAATGATGAATCGCCAGACCGCATCACGCCGCCTCGCTAGCAATGATGAATCGTAACAACCAAGCACCGCCACGCCCGCCTCCTCCACCCCAGTGTTTCCTCGCCTAGGCCGGGCAGAGTTTCTAAGGACCCATCCGCCCACTTTCTCTAACTCCTCCGAGCCATTGGACGCGGATGACCGTTACGCCCATGGAAAGAAGCTCGCTATCACCCGTTGTGATGATCGCGAGAAGGTTCTATATGCCACCCACCGGCTTGAAGGTACCATTGCAGAATGGTGGGAGAACTATTGTGCCGCCATGGAAACCCCGATAGCATCACTTGGGCCGAAGTTTTGGAGCTTTCCGCCACTCCCATATCCCCGATGGAAAGGTGGAAATGAAAAAGAATGAGTTCCGTGAGTCGCAAAGAAGGCAACATGTCGGTGAGTGAATATCTTAATAGGTTCACTCACCGTCCGTTATGCCCTGAGGACGTTGCCACAGATGATGCCCGCTTGAAGCGCTTCAAGAGAGGACTCAACCTGACCAAGGTGCAAGTCATTGGGAATGACTATGCAGATTTCCAAAGACACAGTGAACAAGGCCATGCTCATCGAGGAATCCCGCCGTGAGCTTGAAGAATCCGCAAGAGAAAGATGATGCGGCCACGGTGCCCATCGGCCTCACTCCCAGAGTCGAATGAATATGCCGCCTCCGCCCGTGTTGCTCCACTGTCACATTTGAGCCCTCAGAGCAAGACACCTCGCCAAATAGCCCAAAGGACTCCAGCCTTCAACACCCAAAGAACAAAGGCACTGGGAACGGCAACCCTGCAGCCGGGATCACCTGCTTTAAGTGCCATCAGCTGGGGCACTTTGCCAATAGTTGCCCGCAGAGGCAAGGCCCTTCTCCTGTTCGTTTCAACATAGGAGCCACTCCGACCAGGACCCCCACTCCAGGAGCCGGACGTGGAGCCCCTCAAACTCCAACTGCACCAGTCAAGACTCCTCAGCCTTTTGGGAGAGGTCGTGTGAACCACACCACTGTGGAGGAAGCCCAGCATGCCCGGACGCCGTGGCCGGGTAAGTTTCTTGTCAATTCAAGACTGCCTTTGTTTTGTTTGATTCGGAGCTTCAGATTCATTTGTTTCTGAGTTTTTTGAAAGGCACCAGTTGGAAGTTTTGCCTCTTAAAAGTGTTTTGTTGGTTCAATCTCCTGGTTCGGAATTGAGTACGAACCAAGGTTGCCCTAAGATTCAAGTGACCATAGAAGGGGTAGAATTCCTTGCTAATCTCATCATCATAGACACCAAGTCTCTTGATGTGATTTTGGGAATGGATTGGCTTGCCAATCACCAAGCCCTCTTGGATTGTGGTGGTAGAAGCGTTACTTTGGTCATCCGATGGAACCAAAGTAAAGTTTGAAGCCTCCCAGAGAAGCTAGTTGGAGCTTTAGTCCAGAGCGCCCGATGTTGTATCTTTGGAAGAAGTGTCGAGAGTCGAGAGTTTCCGGATGTCTTTCCTGATGACCTACCTGGAATGCCACCAGACCGAGACTTGGAGTTTGTCATCAACCTAGTTCCAGGCACTGCACCTATTTTCAAGAGACCCTACAGATTGCCCGTCAATGATTTGGTTGAGCTGAAGAAGCAAATTGAAGAAATGCAAGAGAAAGGTTTTGTCCGGCCAAGTTCTTCACCTTGGGGAGCCCCAGTGATCTTTGTTGCAAAGAAGGATGGCACCCAACGGATGTGTGTGGATTACCGAGCCCTCAATGAGGTCACCATCAAGAACAAGTACCCTCTGCCCAGGATCGATGATTTATTTGATCAGTTGAAAGGAGCCGGAGTGTTCTCCAAAATAGACTTGAGGTCAGGATACCACCAGTTGAAGATTCGTCCAGAAGATATTCCCAAGACAGCTTTCTCAACCCGGTATGGACTGTATGAGTTCACGGTCATGTCATTTGGATTAACCAATGCCCCTGCTTACTTTATGAACTTGATGAATAAAGTATTCATGGAGTATTTGGATAAGTTCGTCATTGTCTTTATTGACGACATTCTAGTGTATTCCAAGAGTGAAGAAGAGCATGAAGAGCACCTCCGTTTGGTCCTGAATAAGCTTAGAGATCATCAACTCTATGCTAAATTCAGCAAGTGTGAGTTTTGGATGAAAGAAGTTACCTTCCTGGGACATGTCATGTCTGCCGAAGGAGTATCTGTTAACCCTAGTAAGGTTACGGATGTGCTTAATTGGGAGTCACCCAAGTCGGTGCCTCAGGTCAGAAGTTTTCTTGGAATGGCAGGATACTATCGTCGATTCATAGAAGGATTCTCCAAAATAGCAAGACCCCTCACTCAGCTGTTGAAGAAAGAAAAGAAATTTGCTTGGACAACGGATTGTGAGCAAAGTTTTCAAGAGTTGAAGAAGCGTTTGACCACAGCTCCGGTGTTGATTTTGCCCGATGTCCTAAGGATTTTGAGATTTTCGTGATGCATCGGCAAGGACTTGGTTGTGTCTCGATGCAAGAAAGGAAGGTAGTAGCCTATGCTTCCGTCAATTGAGGCCTCATGAAGTGAATTACCCCACTCATGACTTGGAGTTAGTCACAGCATGCTTTAAAGATATGGCGTCATTACCTTATTGGTAATCATTGCAAGTCTATCTGGACCATAAGAGCTTGAAGTACATTTTCACTCAAGCCGATCTTAATATGAGGCAAAGAAGATGGTTAGAGTTGATCAAGGATTATGATATTGGAATCCATTACCACCCAGGCAAAGCTAATGTTGTGGCAGATGCCTTGAGTAGAAAAGTTCATCGCAATACCCCGACGATCAAGGAAAATCACCATTGACCCTTCATGAAGAATTCCGAAGCTCAAGTTAGAGTTGGTTGAAGAAGATTACCTAGCTGCCCTAGAAGTTCAACCCACTTTGCAGAATCAGATCAAGGAAGCTCAATTTGAAGATGCGAATATTAAGGAAATTAAGAGCAACATGATGTAATACTCCGGAAATGGATCGGTAGAAAGAAAGAGGTCGGAGAGAACGAAAGAAATTGTTTTCAGCGGAAAATTCCATTCATCGGGGGGGGGGGTATGCGTTAATATCAGCAACTGGGCCGCAGATTCGCAACCCAGAGGCCCATTAGTGGGCCGCCACCCATCTAGGGGCCGCCAAGGGGAGCACCCTTTTCCCCCAAACCCTATTCCCTCCCCCTTTTTCCCCCAAGCCGCCCCTCCTCCCCCTTGTGCCGCCCCCTTTCTTCCTCCCCTCCTCCTAGGCGCCTCCCTCTCCATTGGTGGCTGCCATTGGAGATCCCCGGAGCTGCACACCCGGTCTTCAACGCGTTCTTCTTCGATTCTTCCCCCGCCGGGCGTTTGCTTCCACTCGGGTTCGCTGATTTGGGGCCGGCCAAAGAAGGAGAGGGGAAGGCCTTGGGAAGTTGTTCCTCATCGTTCTTCGGGTCTACAAGGGTAACGAGAGACCCCATCGCTGTTTGATTGCGTTAGAGTTGTCGATTCCATGATTTTGATAGTATTGTGTAATCTCTGTTAGTAGATCGGTTCTGTACAGTAGGTTGCAACTCGGTTTTGGGTGTCTTAGAGGCAGAATTGGATGATTTCGCCTTCTAGAGTTTTGTTCCTTATTTCATTAGCTTTCTTTTGGCACCTGGATCACGAATTTTCACCCAGTAGATTAAAAGTTATGGCTGTTTTACTACGCGCTGGTCTGTCTGTCAGAACTGATGGGTTTAGTCGGTTGCACCTAGGTTTTGATCTAGTTAGAGTCAGAATCAGGTCGGCCACCCAACTAGGTTTTTGAAGATAATTTCACCATGTTTCCAGGCTGATAAAAATAACTTTATTTGGATCAGTGGTTTAAAAGTTATGGCATTTTCTTTAGGGCTGTTCAGATTTCTGGGCAGACTGCAGTTGTAGTTTTACAATGGGTGGTTAGACCTCTGTAATGGCCGAATTAGAGTTTACCATCAACTAGAGTTTTGTAGCCTGTTAAGTTAAGAAAATTTGAGCACTGGTTTCAGGTCTTTTGGACTTATGGTTTTTTATTGGTGAATTTTCTAGTAAAACTGCCAGATTAGGGATAATTGAAATGTTTGGGTAATTTGTTCAAATTGAACTTTTATGGGGTTAGTTTGGTTAGAGATGGAGGGAGGACACGTGTAGCATTTCCATACTCGCTTGTCCTCATTTCGATTATTTTATATTGTAGGCGGTGAAGCGGTGAGTGGAGGGGTATCTCAATTACCTCCCAACCCGTTGCAGCGCGGCAGGCAAGTAATTTGTATTCAATGTTTGATGTCATGTATGATGTGTGAATGAATGTTTACATTTGTTCGTATTTGTAGATGAATGCCACGTGTTCTTTTCATTTATGATTACTATTCAATATTGACATGTGATCATCATGACATGCATACATTATTTTGGTAAGACCCATCAATTCCAGTATGGGCACTTGAAATCCCATCAATTCCAAGATGGGTACGTGAGTCCACCATTCCAATGTGGGCCACGTTACGTGAGTCCACCATTCCAATGTGGGCCACGTTGGACAGTCGTATGAAACGTTCTTCATACGAATACTTTAAGTGAACACCGACGGGTGCTTCACTCGCTATACCGGTATATGCTGCATTATGTCCATTTCCTTCAATGCACCATTCCACTTCATCCATTCATAAATTCATTTCCAGTAGTTGTTCAAATTATGTTTGTGATATATTGCGCAATGTATGCTTGATTGTTACATACAGTTGCTTGTTGAGTCTTTGGCTCATTCTTGCTTTATTGTCTTATTTAGGTAAATGACAAGGAGGAATGATCTTGTGGAGGGTAGTTCATCACGATGCACTCACAATATTATATCAAACAACTTGAGGACTTTTAATGTCTTTACTTATGATTTGAGTTGCTTTGTAATAAGCCAACATGGCCGTGTTTACCATATCTTGCTGAACTGTTTACTTCCATTTCGTTGATTAAGACTTGAGGATGAATGCTTGTTTTCATTTATTCATAATAATCGCTTCCTTTTGTTAGGCTATTTGATGTTATTCATTTGAAGAGTAGTGATTGTAGGTGACATCTTGACTTCCTTATAGTCAGGGTGTTACACATGAAGAAGGGTAAAGCCCTGAGATTTTCAGAAGATGAGCAAGGCACCATTTGGTTTGACAAGCGAATTTGTGTTCCAGATCAGAAAGAGCTTAAGCAGCTGATACTCAAGGAAGCCCATGAAACTTTATACTCCATTCACCCTGGAAGCACAAAGATGTACCAAGACCTTAAGGAAATGTATTGGTGGCCTAGCATGAAGCGTGAGATTGCCGAGTATGTAGCTCGTGTGATGTCATCGTGAGTTAAAGCCAAGCATCAAAGACTCTGCGGACTCTCGCAACCCTTGAGAGTGCACGAATGGAAGTGGGAAGAAATTGGCATGGATTTTATCTTTGGTTTGCCAAGAACAAGGTCGATATGATTCTATCGGGTAATTGTGGATCGTCTAACCAAAGTTGCTCACTTTCTCCCAGTCAAGACTACTTACTCTGGTGATAGACTGGCAGAATTGTACATGGCAAAGATAGTGTGCCAGCATGGAGTGCCGAAGAAGATCGTGTCAGATCGAGGAACCCAGTTCACCTCAAGATTCTGGCAGAAGTTGCACAGTGTTTTGGGTACTAATCTAAATTTTAGTACAGCTTATCATCCCCAGACGGATGGTCAAACAGAAAGAGTAAATCAAATTCTAGAAGATATGCTGAGGGCTTGTGCCTTAGCAAATCAGACCAGTTGGGATCAAATGTTACCTTATGCAGAGTTTTCCTATAACAACAGTTACCAGTCAAGCCTCCAGATGTCTCCATTTGAAGCTCTTTATGGAAGAAAATGCAGAACACCATTGTATTGGAATGAAGTGGGTGAAAGACAAGTGTTTGGGCCAGATATTTTGGAAAAAGCCGAAGAGCAAGTTCGATCAATCCGAGAAAAGTCGAAAAAGCTTTACTGTGACCAGCAGTAAGAGTTATGTCGATAACGTCGCGAGATCTAGCATTTGCACCAGGTGATCATGCCTCTCAAAGGAATGCGTCGTTTCAGAGTAAGCGGAAAGCTTGCACCAAGGTACATTGGACCTTTTCCAGTTCTAGCCCGAAGAGGAGAAGTCGCTACAGCTTGGACCTCCCACCTCACCGCCGATGTGCATAATGTCTTCCACGTGTCACAACTGAAGAAGTGTTTGCATGTGCCCGAAGAGCAGATGCCAATGGAAGCAATTGCCCTACAGGAAGATCTCACCTACAAGGAGCGCCCCATCAAGATCTTGGAAGTAGCAGAGCGAGTAACAAGAAGCAAGACCATCCGTTTCTGCAAGGTCCAGTGGAGCAACTACACCGAAGAAGAAGCCACTTGGGAACGAAGATGACTTGAAGGCTGAGTTTCCCCACCTATTCTCTAGTCAGCCTGAATCTCGGGGTCGAGATTCCCTTTAAGAGGGGTAGGTTTGTAGCGTCCCGCTTTTTCAGAGATTTTCAAAATTTTAAAAGAGAACCATTTGCTTCTATTTGCCAAAAGCTTAATTTGGAATTTCAGAATCAATTTTGGTTTAATATGAATTAATCAAACTTCAATTAAATTAAAGTTGGTTTAATGGTGTTTTCTGGTATTTAAAATCAAAAGTATTATTTTAAGAGTTTTCTTGGATTTATTGGATTTTAGAAATTGGTTTTCATTTTACCCGAAATTAAAAATTATTTTATTTGCAAAAGAAAAAGAAAAATTAAAGTTAAAAGTATTTTTATTAAGTCCAGAATAATTCAAGGAATTTCTATGAATTTTTCTAGAATTTTTGGACTCTATTTGCTATTTTCTAAAAAGCCTTTTCAATTGTTTGTATTTCTGAAAATCAAAATCAATTAAAATCCTCCAACGTGTGTGGGCGAATCCCTCGGCCCACCATCGTTTCTCCTGGGCCAGCCCACCCGCTGCCCAGCCTCCCGCCTCGACCTCGCGCCCACCGTGGCGATCCCATCGCGACGGCCTAGCTTCGCCACGCCTCCTTCACACAAGCGTCCGATTCCCATCTCGTGGCTCTCGATCGCCGCGCCTCCTTCCTCCCCAACCGTCCGATCTTGATCGGACGGCGCGATCTTCGCCTCGCCAAGGCCGGGCTGCTTCTCTTCCTCCTCCTCTTCTCTTCTCGCACGCGGCGCCTCTCCCTCTCCTCTGCTCGCCCGTGAGCTCTCTGCCAGAATCCCGCCGCCTCCTCGCCTGGCCGCAGCAGCGCATCCTCGCTCAACTCCTTGGCCTCCGCGCCCTCCCTTTCCTTCGCCTGCGCTAAGCGCTGGCTGCTGCCAAGCCCCGCGCTCCCTCTCTCCTCCGCTCGTGACTCCCTGCGTGCGCCCTCGCCCGTGACCCTCCGCCAGTATTAAGGAGCGATCGGTCCCGCCTCCTTCTCCTCTCCTTTCTCCCCTCCTCCTTCCTCCTCGCTCTCTCTCGCCACTATTCCCTCTCTTCCTCCGCCGGCCGAGCCTGCCGCCATTTGCGCCGCCTCGGTCCTCCTCCCGCCGCCGACGACCCGCTGCCGCTTCCCTGTGCAGCCGCCGTCTCGTGCGCGCCTCCCGCCGCCGGTCCTCCTCCGGGCGCCGCCGCCTCCGCTCTCCTCAACTCCGCCGCCCGCCACTCTCTCTCTCTCTCTCTCTCTCTCGCTCTCCTCCTGCTGGGTGGGCCCGGCACTATGCCGTGAGCAGTCTTGCGACGCTGCGGTGGACTCGCTGCTCACTGCTTGATGGACCCAGTGGCACTGTGCCGCACCGCGCCGAAGCCGATGTAGGCGCCCACGTGGCGCCACGCCGCCACGCCCGCATTTATCGCGTGGTCGCCCATTTGGCGCCACGTGTCCGCTAACGCCAAAATCCCGATTTTCCCGTTGAAAAATAATTCCGGAAATTCCAGAAATTCCAGAAAAACCCTAATTCTATCATTTCATGTGATTTTCAACTTCTTTCGGCCATAACTTTCTCATCCGAACTCCGATTTGGGTGATCCAAATTTCTAAATTCATATAAAATCAGCCCTTTCATTTGGTACTGGATTTGTAATTTTGGAGTTCATTTGGTGCTGTTTTATTTATTTGTTGCTATTCTCGCACGTAGATTAGGCGTTTTAAGATTTCTTCGACCGACGATCAAGACCCGCCTCGCCAACGAAGGCAAGTCGTAGGCCTTTGACCATGTTGAACCCATTTTACAAATGTATATTGTTTTAAATTATCATGCATGGCTAGTTTTATTAAAAATGGTTTTAGGAGTAGATAATTACCAAATTGCCATTATGCTTCCTTGATGAATTGAAAATGAAATGTCTCCTTGAATGACATATATCCTTGGACACCTTAGGATGGTTATTACTAGTTGGACATGGTTGTATTACCAACTTGGGTGCGTATATTGCTTAGACATGCTTTAGTTACCCGCGAGACTTTCGATCACATGTTCAATGATTAATGAAATTTGACTAATGGAACTATAGAACGATGGTGTGAGGCCACTTTTATTAAAAGATGTTGTGCCATGGCGAGGATTGCCATTTGGTCGGAATGAACAAAATGATTTATGCTCGGGCTTGAGGTAGGGAGTTAAGGTGGGTGTGTGATGCACATTGGGTTGTGGTAGACTTGTCTCGAGCAACCAACTAAGGACTTAACTTTGCAAGTCATTGATCCGGGCCACCTCGTGCAACCACAAGTCCGGTATGGGACTGACACGCCAACTAATTAGGGAAGTTTTGAGTCCTTACATTGTGGCTGATTATTGGCGCAAGAGGGGCCGTGAGGCTAAACCTTAGCGCGTAACCGAGGCAAATGGAACTTTGTAAAGGCCTTGTGATAATCACTTAGTCGCACACCCTAAGTGTGTGAGCTGACAAGACGAGTGATTTATCTCTTGTGGGTAAAGTCGCACAACCTCTGCAGAGTGTTAAAAATCTATTCAATAGCCGTGTCCCTGCTACTTTACATGCCGGTGATTTCGCAAGGGGTAGCATTTTCAAAAATGTGGTTTGGTTCGATGGAAAGGTTTGGTTGAATGGTTGGGAAGTGAACGGATGTTCACCGCTTGATTCAAAAGAACTTAGTTATCTATGTATTATTCTTTTAAAATCGCTTTGCAATCTAATTAATGTAATTATCATTAAACTTGCTTTACGCAAATTAGCCATAAAGCCGCCTTGTTTAAGCCTTGCATGAATACTATGTGCATACATTTTCTACGACTTGTCGAGTACTTTATGTACTCACGGCTTTATGCCCTTTGTTGATCGGTCCAGCAGAAGAATCAGAAATGTTGAGTTCTACGAAGAAGGCTACTTTGAAGACTTTGCGAACTAAGTCACGTCCTCCACTCGATTGTCTGTGGGCATGTCGATTGGGCTCCACGCATTTTGAGATTTCCATTGCGGATACTCACTGTGCTAAGCCCTATGAGGCGACTTTTGTAAGAACTTGACCATAAGGTCTTTTGCTGTTAATTAATATTACTTTGTCTGCTTCTTTAGTTCGTTGTTGAATGGTTATGATAGCATCATTGTTACAACTGTGCGAGCTAGCTACTGATCATGGGACTAGCTTGGTATGCACAGAGGGTCTCGGGGTTGTGTGACACCCGGGGTCCGACAGTTAAGGGAATAGCTTTCATGGCAGTCACATCAAGAGAAATGTCATCTAAACAAACAGAACTAGACTTGAGAGATTCTAGTTCATCAAGAGCATCTTTTAATTGATTAGCAACAGAGGAATGCGCAGATTTCAAGCTTGTCAATTCTTTAAGCAAGCTAGTGCAGGAATCACAAATATCATCAGGATTAATAGATTTAAGCCTAACAACTTCTAGGTTCAAATTATCAATCATAATGTCCTGCTTCTTAATCATTTTTACTTGTTTATGCAATTTCTATTCAGCAAGCACCAAGGCCCTTTTCATGTCAGCAATTGAAGGACATACCTCATCAGGATCACTAAATGAATCCTCATCGTTGGAGGAGTCGCTATCGTGGCTGTTCTTGGCCATAAAACACATGCCAGTGAAGTCATGAGCCTTCTTCTTGCCACGGGAGTCACTCTCGTCGTCCTCCGTTTCCGAGTCCACATCGCTAGAGCGGCAAGGACCCGGCTGATAAACTTGTGATAGTTTGTCTTCTTGGGTTTTGCATCCCTCTCCTGGGGATGTCTTCGTGTCTCCTTCTCCTCCTTGCCCTTTAGCTTGGGGCACCTGGAACGAATGTGGTTTGGCTCACCACATTCGAAGCATGTGATAGGTCCACTTCTCCTCCTATTCCTCACCTTGTTGTACGCTCTTGTGAATTTGGCGGATAGGAGGGCTAAGTCATCCTCGGGTAGTTTCTCAAGTTGCTCATCGCTCAAAGAATGCAAAGCAGATAATGAAAAACCAGATGAGCTACAATCGAGAGAATCAGAAGAACAACCCTTGAATTTGTCGACCACTAAAGCCATCGACTCTGTCTTGGGGAGACGCGAGATAAAATCAATCTCATGCGTCTTCAACCTCGAGTATAGCTTATCCATAGTAAGCTCACTCATGACAGTGTTGTCATTGATGGAAGTGATCTTCATTCCTGCATCTTCACATCAAGAGCACCAAAAGTCGGTGTGCATTTTCGACATCTTAAAAGACCAGTCAACAATACGGAGATCATGAAGAATCTTAGAAAATCTTCCCCACAGCTCGTCTAAAGACTCCGTAGGCCTTTGTTCGATCTTAGAGTATACTTTCTTCAGCTGGTTCGGTCTCACTTCCTTGATCGCAGTGGACCCCTCGTGATAGTCACAATGAGTCCGCCAGATCTCATGAGCAGACCGCAAGTGAGCAACACGCTCAAACTCAGATCGACTAAGGCCTTGGATCAAATAATTCCGAGCCTTGCTGTTGGCCTCCACATCTGGAGTGATCATATCGTCATCGGCTGGCACGACATAAGGGTTTTTTTTACCTTAAGCCAAATAGCGTGCCCTTGAGCCTCGATATAAGCCTGCATACGAGCCTTCCAAGATGCAAAGTCAACTCCATCAAAAATATGTGGTTTGGTTGAGTACTTGTCAGTCGCCATGGCTCCAAAGACCGGTTAAGATCTATGAGAAGAGCTAACCGGCTCTGATACCACTTGTAGGACCGTAAAGGCGACTAGGGGGGTGAATAGGCGCTTTCTCCACTTTCTCACCTTAATCAAATTCAACACGAACTTTACTCCTTTAGCTATGAAAGCTAAGAAGATCGAAGGCGCCAAAGGAAAGCCTTGTTTGAATTCGATAACCCCACAACCACAAGACACAAAAGTGGAGAATTTAACTCACTAGTCCGTTCAGGCACTAGCAATGATCATCAGAGGTGGCGGTCGGACCGACGGTCAACAGTGGTCGGACGGCTACTAACTACCGATCGGACCGTTGATATCGGTTCGACCCGCCCATCGGGCGTTCGAAAAGCGGCGGTCGGACCGCCGTTGTAAAACCGGTCAGACCGATTCAGTCCAGTACTGAAAAGACAAGCCCAAATCCAAAACGAAATTTGATCCAACTTTTGATTCAACCAATGAAACTTGACCAAATTTCGCGCACACCTCCCAAAGGATATTAGAGACCTATTTCTAGCGACGATCCTTCATATCCACTTCGTAGAATCGATCTCTCAAGGTTTTACCAAAGAAGTGCACAAACCCTAGAAATATGAAAATCTTTGATTCAAGACTTGCTTGTGGGGGTTGATGGTCTAGATGATTCTAGGAGTATTCCCACACATCAAAGCAAGAGAAAATAGGTCAAGAGACCAAGCTTAACACTTGAATCAAGGAAGCACCAAATTCATCCAAAAGAGAGAAGAACACAAAGGGAGACAAATGATCTCTTAAGCAAGCATCACAAGATTGATTGATCTCACAAGATGCTTACAAAGCCACTCCAACAAGGAGGACAAGAGCTCACACAAGAGCACACTCACAATCTCTCCAAACCCTAGCTTCTCCTCTCCTCTCCTCCTAACCCTATAAAAAGGAAGAAGGGGGCCGAATGAATGCTTCGGAGTTTTTTCCTCTCCCCCCTTTCTATTTATAGGAGAGGCCTAGGGTTTCACATTTGGGACCCATACACACATGGGACCCACACACATACAACTGTTGAAGCAATCACCTGCTTCACCACGTGTAGGTTGATCAGCGGCTCTCATCACGTCGCCAAGTCTCTCCTGTCCGAATCCCATCGGAACCTCCCAGAGACTCGCACCGACTTCCACACCACCTGATCCAACCAGCTGTACCGAACTATCCGTTCGATCCATCTTGCCCATTCTGCACCATGCTTGATTCACACGACCACCCAAAGATCCATGATCGTTCCGACCTCGCCTCCAAGCGTAGTCCCGATCCACCTCACCGCTGACGCCGTTGACTCGCAAGCCACCGCACAAAGAATAGATAAACAAATCATCTCCGGGAATAAGTTCTTCACAACTTGACCCACGTTAGTTCCACAATGCAATATGCAACAATAAAGCATTGACATCCATACATTAACCACAATCAATACAAAACAATGCAAAGAAGGCTCACCTTCAAGTCATCGGCGGTCTGACCGCCCCACACGGCCGGTCCGACCGATTCCAGGCCGATCCGACCGATTCCACAACGGCGGTCGGACCGCCCGAAAAGACTTAGCCAAATTTTCAGCTCGAAATTCCGAAACCTTCTGGAAATTTCAACTGAATAGAACTTTTGACTGGGAGCTCCAAAAATGATGTGACCACATCCAAGAGACTCCCCTCACTTGCCTACACAATATATTTTTAGCTCAGCCCCAAAAACCACTTTTAGGTCAGGCCGGTCCGACCGGCAACAACGGCCGGTCCGACCTCTCCACGGGCGGTTTGACCGCCTCACACAACCGGTCAGACCGCCTGTGGTCTGACAGCCTTGGAGCAAACCCGAAAACGCGAGATTTTGCAAACCAACAAAGCCATTGCCAAGTGACTCATCATCCTGAGATCGTGCACATATCCGCACGATATCCACAGACTTTTACGTGGGGCGGTCTGACCACCAGCCTGATGAACAGTAAAATCAGCTCAAAAAATAAAGTTACAAATAGGTCTAACTTTTGATCTATAACTCCAAACTCGATGAAACTTGGAACACACCTTCTCTAGGATATCACGAACCTATTACAATCAAAGATCGTGAGATCCTTGGCAAAGTTCCGACCTTTTTCCGTTTGAGTGAAGGATGGTTCAAAACCGAGTCAAAACGAAAACTAGATTCAAAAACTTACTCATGTGTTAAAGATGATCAAGATGATCCTAGATGAGTTCTCACATATCACAGCAAGCAAGATTGGGGGAAAAACCAAAAGAAAACTTGAGAATCAAAGAAAACCTCAAAATTACAAAATAGAGAGCAAGAACGAAAAGAGACTCGTCTCAAGAGAATTTGCATAGATTGATTTGTGATTGTTGCTGGTTTACAACTACTCCATCAAGAAGGACAAAACTTAATACATGAGCACACAATCAATCTCATCTCTAGAATCCTAACATCTCCACTCCTTAATCTCAAAAGGAAACTAGGGTTTCAAAATAAGCAAAAGGATCAAGCAGGTGCTACAGCACCCTCCCACACACAAACGGGTTTAACTCACGCACGCATTTTAAAGCGTCTTCTTCATCTTCTCTTGACCTAAACCGCTTCTCCTTGCGTCGTCTTGCGCCGCAGTTTAGCCAAAAGCAATCAAGGTGATATTTTAGTGATATTACCAAAATACCCTTTCTCGATCCTTCTCCAAATACCGAGTCCAATCTTAATGAAGCAGTTCCATGCTTCGCCACGTGTAGGTTGATAACGGCTCTCGTTATGTCGGCAAGTCTCTCCCATCTGGCTCCCACCGAAACCACCATGGCACTTGCACCGACCCCGCGACGCTTGATGCAACCCGTCGTACCGAACTTCTCGTTCGGTCATCCTTGTCCATTTTGGGTAATACTCGAATTCAACGACTTCACCCGGCACTATTGATCGTTTTGAACCTCAGCTCTCCAAACCTAGTCCCGATCATCCTCGCCGTTAACCGTCGTTGACCTCCAAGCAACCTGCACAACAATAGACCAAGAAATCGATTCTGGAAACAAGTTATTCGTAACTTGACCCACGTTAGTCAAAACATGCATCATGCAACACATATGCATTGAAAACCATGAACTTGACCTAACAAACAAACATCGCCGCCAAAATGGCGACGAACCAAGTGAAAACTGGTCAAACCGCCACTCAAAGGCCGGTCTAACCACCCTCTGGGCGGTCTGACCATCGCCCTGGCCGGTCAGACCGCCCAGAAGAGACTTAGCCAATTTTCGATCCTTGAAATCCGAAATCTCTCTGAAAATTTCAAATGAGTAGATCTTTTGACTGGAAGCTCCAAAAATTATGAGACCAAATATAGGAGAATCGCCTCTCTTGTCTACACCCTCTATTTTTGATCCAGCTCTAAATTCGACTAAACAAAACTGGCCGATCGGACCACCGCCTATAGCCGGTCGGATCGCCTAAGACCTGACAGTACTGAGATTTTATCGAAAACGCGTGATTCGATAAACCTTTAAAACTATTGCGAATTGTAACATCATCCTAAGATTATTAGTGTATCCCCATGATATTTATAAATGCAATGTTAAAACAGGCCGCATGTTATAGCGGCTACAAGAAACCTTTAAATTTTAGCTGCGCTTGACTCTTAAGAGGTTTCACGTGTAATTCCCGAATTAACATTACTATAGAATTGGGCACTCGTTTGTGTCATTTGAGAAAGGAAAACATAGCATCACAATCACATGGAGATGGACGACTGACGTCGCTTGGTCCTTTGGATCAGACCAGAAACGCTCGTTCCAGAGAAACGATATACTCGCTAGTCCCTGCCTTCTGTTTGCTTCACGAATGGCAAACGCCTCCTCGTCTAGTCTTCTTCCCTGGAGCTAACAAACTACGCCGAGCGAAAACACACAAAACACTATCTTTGTTCCGGGAGCACGGCTTCTTTTTTTTTGGTTTTTTATTTATTTTTGTTAGACTGAATGGTACCTTAACTTCCTACATGATAGCTATACATATTCACATGATAGCTATATGTATTCATATGATAACTGTAGTTTATATATATGTAACATATGTACTCTGATTTCAACAACAAAGATAGTGTCATTTTCCTCGTTTACATGGTATCAGAGCAGTGCTGCTCCTGAGCCGACGCCTCCACAGCTTCCGTCGCGCCGCCCCTGGGAGATGATCTTATCTCCATTATCTCTCCTGGAGGCTGCGCAACCTATAGTTTAAGTCGTGTCACTGATCATCACATCGGCTACCAATTAGAGTTTTCCCCAGCCATCTTCAAATCGGATTTTCTCTATATTTTTTTCCGATCATAGATCGGTTTGCGTCGCCCTGCTGACCCATCGACTTTCCTCGGCTTTGGATTTTACCGCCTCGGCTTCGACCTCTCCGGCGCCTCATCTCTTTCGATGACGTCGTAGCGTGACGCGGCGCGCTCGTCGACACGGCCCTCCCTCTATGACCTTCCGAGCGCCCTGTCCACCGTCGTCATCACGCCAGATTATCATCGCCAGACCGTCGTCCGCGAGACTTCTGTCTTCACTGAATTTAGGTCTAGTCTGAATGTCCGCCTTGGCGATGTTCCGACTGCGGGACGTGTTAGACAGGATGGTGCCTCAGCTTCCTACATGATAACTGTACGCGTTCACATAATAGCTGTACACTTTTACATGATAGTTGTAGTCTATATATATAACTCATGTACTCTGATTTCAACAACAAAGATAACATCTCTTTCCTCGCTTACACTTCTCGTAACTTGATACAAAACTACTACCTCTGCTGCTTGTATACTCGTACATAAATAACTACGATACGGAAACGGCTTTGTCTCGTGCACACACACACATACTCAAAACAGAAATTCTACCAAAGAAAAAACAGCACCTACCAAAAACACAAGATTAACTCTAACAACCACTCGGCCAAATCGTCATATGAAGCGTAGTTTCGGGGATGTTTCGCCATTTACAACACCTCCAGTATTTGGAAGGCAGCCATGGAAAATAAACATAAGTTTTTTTGTATTGTTGCTTCTGCAGAGTAGTTCTAACAGCGGATGGAGTTACCACCAGAGGGTGGCCGCGCAGCCCTGCTATGCCCCCCGCGCGTCCCACCTGGTAATAGCTTTGAGAAGCAGGTATGGAGCAAGCTGCCTAGTTGGTGCAGCCGGTGTTCAGAATTTCGACAGAAAATCTAAAATTTCAGCAATACCAGTGGAGGCTTTTAGAAATACAAACCAGTTTTCAAAAAAGGGTTTGGATTATTATTATTTTTTTCAAAAAAATGAATTTGTTTGAATTTTGCTCGAATTTGATTTTTGTACTTTAAAAACTAAAAAGTTTAAATTTTGATTTAAAAATTTTGGCAAAAATTGACTGGGATTTTTCGAATTATGGCACTTGAAGGGGTAAGTTGTTAGAATTATGACACATTTTACCGGTAGTATATGGTGGTAGTATAAATCAAATTAGGATTGAAAATATTAATCTTATGTCATATGATCCCTATATGGGTAATAACTGTTCTATCCCATTTGGATTCTACTACTTACACCACCGGGTGTAGTATAACTAAATTCAAATTAATCTGAATCATTGGATAAAAAATTACGAACAACCCGTATTAAATTAAGTGCATCGTAAAAAAGCCCTAACACGATGCTTAAAAAAAGTTTTTAGTGTGCTCTTAAATGCAAGTGGACTCCATCCTGTCGTCAGCAGATAATACTAAATAGTAACATGCAAGGTCTGTCCATCAAAATAAATGATACACATTGTTTCAAGGAATTAATATGGGTTATGGAGAGAAGAATGCTTCCACCAAACCAACTTCTGATCTGTCCAAGAGTAAATAACAGCAGAAAGCTTGTATTAAACATCATAGCAATTTTTTCCTTTGCTTGATTGCCTCTTAACTCCACGCAGCACCAACTCACCAAAAATTATAGCATAACATAAAAACAGGTGGTGGCCTTGCTTTCTCCTATATATATCTCTCCCTGCATAATGCAGTGGTGGCAATGTTGACTCTACTAGAGACGCAAGAGAAAGAGTTTGGTGGAAGTTGGTGTGGCGCAGAGCCACGTTGATGGGAATAGGAGGAATTAGGAATGGAACATGCCCCTTTAGGAGGAACCACAGCCTGCAGTCCAAAGCATACAGCCTGCACAAAGGTGGGCACCAGACTACTAGAAAATGTTCTGGTTTCATGTATTGAACCCAGCTACTGGCATCCGGGTGAATCGTAAAGCCACACTCGCAATCCTGACCTTTCTGTGTCACTGGCATGGTTCACAATTTCAGTGAAATTTCACCGAAATTTCGGACATTTCGGTACCCTCCGGAAGAAAAAAATGGTTTCATACAAATTTTTTCGTTTTGTTTGAATTTTGAGGGTTAAAGAAAGTAAAAGCAGGAAATGACCCACAAAGATGATGATAGCCTAGTGATATGCCCTATCTGTGTGGTCCCGATGACCTGGGTTTCAATCCTATGCTCCCCAGCTTCCAGTTTTTTTATTTTTTTTTAAAAAAATTTAAATTTTAAAATCCAAATTTGATCAAACCGTTTAAAAAAAATTTAAATTTTAAAATCCAAATTTGATCAAACCGTTTGAACAAAATTCATCTGAAATTACAGAAATTTCGGTCATTTCGCTGCCAACCCCAAAAAAAAAAAAATACAAACTGAAATATTTTTCCCTGGTCACTGGTCCATAGCTGTGTGAGTAGCACTTTCTGAAGACAGCGTAATGCGCTTTTGCTAAAAACGCATCATCATTACGATACTTTAGCGTTGCTATGTGATTGTCCTATCATTACCAATGTAACATTTGTTCGTCGCAATCAGTGTTTCATCTTTTGCTTGCTTATTTGGGTACATGAAGTGTCGCAAAGAGAAGATTTTGCCTGCTGCTCATGCGAGATAATTTGTGGCATCCGTGGTGCAGAGTTCTGCCATCCAGCTTGAAAAGCAGTTGTTGTTCAGATGGGCATTAATTTCGAGGTTCCTTGTAGACAATGATAGGGTTCTTGTTTGCCGAAGTGATTCCAATAGTCCAATGCATTGCATAAGAGGCTACATGTTCAAGTGACCTTTAAATTTTAGCCATGCACGACTCTAATGTCGTATGTGTGATTTCACGTTAACATTGCCTCCAAATCATGCTATTTGTCTGTGGCGGATTCAGGATTAAAATTTAGGTTTGACGGAGTTGTAAGCTCGGACAGAAGAGTATTACCCAAAAACAAAAGAACACATATGAAAACTATATTGCAATCGCACCAATACGGGTACATGACACTAAATGGAATTAACAAGTGATTATAAAGGCAGGACATTGAGAAATACCTCACTAATGAAGTTGACTTAACAATTTGCAACGAAGTTATCGAACATAATAATTTGAACAAAGATGGTGCATAGAAGGAGAAACCTGTAAAAAATAAATGAATTAGTAATGTCACGATTAGTTGATCATAGATTATAAAAGATGCCGAAAAAAGAGAAGCTAAAAGACATACCGCTAAAGCACTAATTAAGTCTATGAGAACGAGGCAATTTATTCTCCGAGATTTCATGCCTTGAAACCGTTTCTTAATTTTATCACGATCAAGTCCTTTGAATATATCTCGCTCGATGTAGCATACCGTCAAGTCATTAAGCCAATCATTGGATATCTTATTGGGCAAATTGGTCTTGATAATATTCATAGCTGAGAAGACCCTTTCAACTGATGTTGTTGCCACCGGTAGTAGCAATGCTAACTCGATGAGGAAGTAGACCAATGGAAATATAATATGTCTTTCAGTTTCAACCATCTTCATGGCCAGACTTCCAAGATCATGACAAATAATAAAATAATCAATTATTCGCATATGAAGAATGAATGGTTCAAGTTGTTCCTTTATAGTCGCACGATCAGCAATGGAGAAATCCTTATCATAGATCTCAATAAGTCGAGCAATCGTATCCACATCAAACATAGAGAAAGAATCTCTTAGATCAAGAAAAGCATACAATAAACTCCAAACATACCTCATTGAAGTGATAATCCATCTCTGTGGTAATAGCATTAATAGCAGTAAAGAAAGTAGCAACATGATAATGATGGTCTTGAGTGACTGTGATCCCATCCCACCTTGATCGATCCTATTTTGGTATTGCTTCATCGATATTTGGTACTAGAATCTTATTTGCATCACAAAATATTTTGACTTATGCAAATAATGGCCCCCAATCGCTTATCCTCACGTTCATCAAATATGCTTTCATATCAACAAGAAATGGCATGGCCTGAACAATGTTTTGATCCTTCTTTTTCAAGACAAGGGATAACTCATTTTTAATATGAAACACTCTCATTAACATCTTCAAAATAAACACAAATTTAAAACTCTTCATTATAAGCATCACACCCGCTTCCTTAGATGCATTATACCCATTTTCATGCACACTATAATGAACCTCGGAGGTGCTGATTTGGCCCGATCTTTCGATGAGAAGATAAATTCGGTAGAAGTCGTTCAACTCTCACGATCCTGGCTACGAACTCGCAAGGCTTGAAACCACGCAATAGCTGAACTGCTCGACAAGTCATTATCAATCATGCACGAATACCTGGATGACCTGATCACGAGGATCAATTCTTGCATACACCGAAGAAGCACACAAAAACAAGGTAAAACGCAATCTGAATTACAAATATTTGATTGAGTTCAAAAGGTGAGATTCCGCAAGAGGTCCTTTACGGTTGGTCTAGTCGACACAAGCGAAAAATGAGAGTTTTCACAATGGAGAAACTAATCAAACAAAATCCAAGCAAACTAGAGGGGTACGTCCTCCTTAAATAGGGGATGAGGAGTAACAAATCTAAAAGAAATAGTGGGGTGAGACTAAACTCATGGGTTACTGTTCACATGAACAGTAACATATCCCAGGTGAGCCGGCGTCATATGGGCCAATTCTGGTACGCTTACAAGGCCTAATTCGGCCTAAATCGGTAGTACAACACCTTTTGATGGTTATGAAGTCTACAGAATGAATTTTGAGGTCAGGCTGGATCCGTTGGAAATATCTCGTCATTAGCTTTCCAACAAGCCCAAGAACACCCAAATCGGACTCTGTTTACAAAAGTTATGACTGTCTTAAGTTGGTGCTGTTAGGCTGATTCCAGAGGCCAAACTGGATTCCAAAACGGATCCATCTCGAACTGTTTGCTTGTCTTGGACCAAAAGTGACATGGTGCTACACATATATATATTTCGTCATTAGGTAGCATCATATAGTTCATATAATATAAAGACACTCCTAAAAACAAGCTCACCTGATAATTTAAGTGAAGCGTACGAGCTCTGGTACTTGGAACAACATGCATATAAAATATGGTTGTATCCATAGGGGTCATGTCCTCATCATCCTCCCTTTCTTGAAAACAATGCCATCCTTGGCTTCTGATAAGCTGAAAATAGGGTAACAAAGAAGCCAAGGTGTATGCATGGTACATGTATATGCCATCTGTTTTAACGGTTCTTCGTTGTTGCACAATTAATGTTAGAAGGCAGCAGCGATCATAAAAGATCATTGTATTATTTACCCAAGAGTAATCATATATGCGAATAATCAAAATAAAATTTCTCACACAACAATTATTGCAACTAGTTTTGCAAATGTAAGTGAAGCGTTTATGCAATTCAAATATCTGAAGTTGTAAACTTGCATTGGTAGCACATATGGGTAAATCTACAACTTTTGGAATCAAACAACATTCATCAATATAATCAGATTTCAATCGAGCAATGGCAAATTCATCTAGCAATAGTGAAAAGAATTGTATGTTCTTCCATACTTCAGCATCAATATTCGGATTGTCAATACGAGATGGTGCAATAAGGGATGAACACATATGCATTGGATGCGCAATAAATTTTATTTTTCTCTCTTATTGAACAAGATTCAGCACACAATAATTATTATCCAAAACAACAAGCTTTAATTCATCCATGTGATGATAAGTTATGCATATTCGATATACCAGAAATTGATTGTCTACACCATAATCTCCAATCAAATTAAACTTATATCCTGGGGTGTAGGCACTAAATAAGGATTTCGAACATGCAATTATAGAAACTTTCTCCATAGCATGTGACAATTTCATAGGTGTATCCAACATAATATAATAGAAAGAGTCAGTAGGAGAAATTCTAGTCAAAACTTCTTTATGTCTAACCAATTCCACATGATCATTGTATGTGATTATCTCATCACATGAAGTACTCACAACAGCAGGTAATTCAATTATTTCATCACATGGTGTACTCAAGTCAACAGGTTAATCAACAATGTTATCATATGGTGCACTCAAGTCAGCAGGTAAATCAATCAAATTATTAACATGATTCATGCAGATTATTAATAATATCAGATTTTGTAGCTAGGGAATTAATATCTGCCTTCTCAACACTAGGTTCCTTCACCTCATGTGATTCAATGGTTTCTACTACAATCTGATTTTCCCTTTGTTCAATGATACTATGAATAAAATAATGGATATTAATATTAGATTGAGTGTTCAAATCAGTACCTTTGGTATTACCTTGTAGGCTCGACTCAGATGATGTTGGTACTAGAGGCGGTGAATTGTTACAAGCTTTCCCTTCTTCTTCTTGCTCTAGAGCAGTAGGGGCGGTAATCATAGTAGGAGCAGCAGTAGAAGGAGCAACCGAAGATGATCTTAAAGCCGAGGTGTGTATCATGTGCTTGTTTGTATCATGTACACGTGAAGGTGCAGTGAAAGTCAATGAAAGTGTATGACTAGTCTTAGATTGTCGTCCCTGTACTTCCTTTTCAATAGTGCAAGTAAGACGAAACAAGCGAGTGACAGTTGGAGGTTTATAAACAAGTTTATCCTGAATGCGACGGTTTAATCCTCCTAAAATTCTAGTCATTTTAGTTTCTTCAGTTTCTTCTAAGCCACAACGAGACCAGTCAGTTTGCAATTCTTGATAGTACTCTTCTACAGTGTTACTACCTCGGCGTAAACGTTGTAATTTATTCAGTAAATCACGAGAACAATATGAAGGCACAAATCTAGCTCTCATAGCTCTCTTCATAGCATCCCAAGTTCTAGGTATGTTCTGATTAGTACGACAATATCCACTCCACAAAATAGATGCAAAATCATAAAACACACAGGTAATAGCCCTAACTTTTAGATGATCAGGAAATTCATGGCATGCAAATAATTGTTGTACAGCTAATTCCCATGTGAGATAAGCATCAGGATCATAATTCCCAGCAAAAGAAGGCACAATGAGTTTAATTTTACGAGACGTACTATCACAATCATATACCTCCCGTGGTGGAGAAAATTGTCTCAAGCGTGCATCTTCCTCGTTCACTTTCTTGCACTCCCGTCCAACAGTTCGAAGAAGATGTGGATATATCTTGCAATCATCCCGTGAACCTGCCATGGTTAGTAGAAAACAAGAAAACCAATCATAAGTATATGTCCCTATCAACTACTAGGTTCTTGCATTTCAACAATTGTTCTCTCACAATGCCTTACCAAGTTCTTACTATTTCTTACCAATGCAGCAAGGAAGTGGTACAACCGGTGGCTGGTTCGTGATACTCTCACTTGTGATTAGCCAAACGATTGCAATGAATGAAACCTGCTGAGTTAGTAGGAAGTGGTGCTTGGAAAGCTTCAATATGGTAGCAAAGATCAGCAATAATCAAATCAGTTAATGCAAGTTAAAAAATTGTTCAAAGTACTAGTCAATCTTGCTGATCCTAGCCTGATCAAAGTTAGCTAATCAAAGCCCCACTAAGAGATGTGTATGTACGCACACGCAAAGATAAATGTGACTTGATGTAAGCAATGGAAAACCTCACAACAAGTGCTAGAAGAGATGCTAACCAACTACTCAAACTTCTTTGTAGGGCACAAGATTGTTCACACGATGTAGAGCAAAAAAACGGAATAACGTCTAGCATAAACAACTCTTTAGTTCAAGCAGAAAACAACAGTTAGTCTCGAGAGAAGAAAAATCAAAATTTTATATTGCTTATATATACTCTTTTGAAAGGTTTCGATGATATCTACAACTTTTGCTATTGAGGTGAACCCCAAATTTCGAAGGGAAGACCGAAAGAAATGGGAAAAACAGAAACCGAAAATTTGTGATGTGAATTCGGGGCTGAAGATGGCCGATTTTGGGGATCCCAGAGGGAGACTTGTGGCTTTAGTGGAAAGGATGCGTCTCGTTGTTATCTTTCCAACAAGCACCAGAACGTCCAAAACAGACAACGTATGCAAAAGTTATGCCCGTTTTACTGAACGTGTCTCGGAAACGGAATCGTACTCGAACTCGAAACCGACTGAGGTTCAATCTTGAAACTGCTATATCTTTTGATTCCATGAGCCAAACTTTCATAATTTTTTTGTGCAAGCTTATGGCTATATGTAGAAGGACTTCACCAATTTTTACTGTTTTTTGGCCTAAGATTGTTTTTCTTTTTTTTTCTACCACGGCTTTTGTTCTGTGTGGCGGCCCCTTTCTCCTTCTATTATTTGTCGGCCCTAGGTTTTTTCACAAGTCGCGAATTACAACAAAGTATTCTCTCCTTTTTTTGGTGCAGATTAGAGGAGTTCTAACCCACGAATTTTCTATTTTAGACGCAAAAACTAAGAATCCTAAAAGAACGATCAAGCAACGTGGAGGAAAAACAAGAGAATGAATCTAGACAATTACTAACTAGACAATAAGTAGAACTAAAGATCAGCGACTAGACACGACAATGCAACAAAAAATTCAACAAGCAAACTGAAAAGAAAAAATTACAAAGGCTCAAAGGGCTCGTTATGGATGGTAGATACGAATTTTTTTGGGCAATTTTCTAGACTCTAGGTATGAAAAACGAATCTACTACTAGAAAACTGAAAACTCTCACTGATGAACTGTAGCTCTGATACCACTTGATGAACCTTGGAGGTCCTGATTTGGCCCGATCTTTCGATGAGAAGATAAATTCGGTAGAAGTCGCTCAACTCTCACGATCCTGACTACGAACTCGCAAGACCCGAAACCACACAATCGCTGAACTGCTCGACAAGTCATTATCAACCGTGCATGAATACCAGGATGACTTGATCACGAAGATCAATTCCTGCATACGCCGAAGAAGCACGTAAGAACAAGGTAAAACACAATCTGAATTACAAATATTTGATTGGGTTCAAAAGGTGGGATTCCGCAAGAGGTCTTTTACAGTTGGTCTAGTCGACACAAGCAAAGAATGAGAGTTTTCACACTGGAGAATCTAATCAAACGAAATTCAAGCAAACTAGAGGGGTGTGTCCTCCTTAAATAGGGGATGAGGAGCCACAAATCTAAAATAAATAGTAGGGTGGGACTAAAATCATGTGTTACTATTCACATGAACAGTAAAACACTCACAGGTGGGCCGGCGGCATATGGGCCAATTCCGGTACGCTTACAAGGCCCAAATCGGCCTAAATCGGTAGTATAACACCTTCTTTTGATGATTTCGAAGTCTGCAGAAGGAATTTGGTGGTGAGGCTGGATTTGTTGGAACTATCTCGTCGTTAGCTTTCCAACAAGCCTAAGAACACCCAAATCGGACTCCGTTTATAAAAGTTATGACTGTTTTTAAGTTGGTGCTGTCTGGCTGATTCCGGAGGATGAACTGGATTCCAAAACGGGTCCAGCTCGAACTGTGTGCTTGTCTTGGACCAAAAGTGATATGGTGCTGCACATATATATATTTCATCATTAGGTAGCATCATATAGTTCATATAATATAAAGACACTCCTAAAAACAAGCTCACCTGATAATTTATGTGAAGCGTACGAGCTCTTGTACTTGGAACAACAAGCATAGCAAATATGGTTGTATCCATAGGGGTCATTGTTGGACCGAAAAGGCGACTAGAGGGGGGGGGTGAATAGGAGCACGCTCACTTTTTCCCAAATAATGAATTCAACACAATTTCACTCCAATAGCTATTAGGAAGCTATGAAGATCAATATACCAACATTGGAAGACTAGTATTGAATCAATTGAATCCCTAAGCAAAATAACAAAATCAACTAAGATTACGTAATCACAAAGCAGGCGGTCTAACCTCGGACCCACCGGTTGGACTGATTGCGCGGCTCGACTGGCTGTTATCTTGGTGGTCGACCGCCCAAAATCGATCTGGATCGGTGCTGATGGTGATCGACATGGTGAGCTCGAACCGTCTCAAGCAGTAAAAACAGCCGATGACGAAGTTGCAATTAGGTCAAACTTTTGATTCTCAACTCCAAACTTTACGAAACTTTGCACACCTTCTCTATGCTATTGAGGACCTATTCAATCGAATATTATGATAATTCTTGGATAGATCTGAACAATTGCCAATTGAATAACAGAGGGTCTAAAACCGGGCAAGAACGAAAACTTGATCCTAATGCTTGTTCGTGAGTGATTGATGATCAAGATGATTCTAGATAGATTCACACATATCACAGCAAGCTAATTTACGTGAAAGAATCAATCACAAACTCACGGATCAAAGAAAACCCTAAAATCACGAAATTGAAAGCAAGAACGAAAAGAGACTTATCTCAAGCAAACCTTGCATAGATTAAGAACGTGATCGTTGCTGGATTACACCCACACCATCATGGATCAGTGGTCAATCCAAGATCACGAAATTCTCCTCAAACCATGAAAAGCCCTAGCCTCCACCTCAACTCCCCCTAAGCCAATTAGGGTTTGAAAACAACAAAAGAGGTGAAAAACAACGAGAGAGAGGTGCAGCCCCCACCTCCTCCTATTTATAGTGGAGGCCTAGAACTCTCTAGGGTTTGACTTAATTTGGGCTCCCGTTAAGGCCCACTAACAAACGGGTCACACACGCACGCTTCGCAAAGCGCCGTCTTTAACTTTTGACCTAAACCATTTCACCATGCGCCATGGATTTGCCAATAGGTCACCCTTGTCCATCTTGTGTCACGCTTGAGTCGTTGACCTCACCCCGCATCGTCGATCGTTCTGGACCTCAACTCTCCAAGTCTAGTCCCGATCCTCCTCGCCCTTGACCGTCGTTGACCACCAAGCAACCTGCACAACCATAGACAAGCAAACACGAATTCGGGAACAAGTTCTTCACAACTTGACCCATGTTAGTCAAAACATGCATCATGCAAAACATATGCCATGAAACCAATGACTTTGACCTAACAAAACACCATCGCCACGAAGTTGGCAGACGTTCAAGTAGAAACCGGTCTGACCGCTCCATGTGAGCCGGTCGGACCGCTCCCTGTGAGCCGGTCGGACCGCCCCTAGGGACTTAGCCGAAATTCATGCCCTGAAATTCCGAAACCTTCTGGAAACTTAAAACGAATAGAACTTCTTACTGGAGACTCCAAAAATCATGAGACCAAGTGCATTGGGATCCCCTCACTTGCCTACAACACCTATTTTTGGCCCAGCTCGTTTTGACCACTTTTAGGTCACAGCCGGTCCGACCGGCGCACATGGCCGGTCCGACCGATTTGGGACCGGTCGGACCGCCATGCTATGGCCGGTCGGACCGCCCCTGTCCAGAATGCCTGAAGCTTTGTCGAAAACTCGTGAAACGACAAACCGTAAACACCATTGCCAATTGTCACATCATCCTAAGATCTGGAGCATATCCCCATGATATCCACAATCTCCCCCTTGATGAACACATTGGCAATTATCCAGAAAATGTAAGTAAGAGGTTTGAAAACGAGTTTACTCAGCAGACAAAGGCACAACTTGGTCCATAAGCAAGAAAAAGCAATGTAAATAACCAAGCTGGCATCAGAATAGTATAGGCATGTGAGATAAGGCTAAAGAAAGCATAAAAACTTTGATTTCCAGAAAAGGGTCAAAATTCTCACATGAGGTCCATATGAAAGAACAATTGTTCAATTGACCTATGATCATTGTGAGGATAAAAGAATGCAATTCAAGTTCAGAATATTCAATAAGACAATAATAATGCAACTCAAGAACTCCCCCCCTCACTATGATCCTCAAATTTCAGAAATTTTCAAATTTTCAATTTCTCCCCCTTTGTATAATCTTCTCCCTCAACAATGAAATATCTTCTCATTAACACATCTTCTCCCCCTTTGACAATGGATTCATCAAGGAATCATGCCTTCCTCTCATCCAGAGATAACAAATAGAGAATAAAGAAAGAAGCAAAAACAAAAGAAGCATAAAGAGGAGTAAGCATGAAATGCAATGGAGAGGCTTCATTTTTGTATTTTTCAGTTTTTGATTACAAGAAGTTTTGGAGAGTACCCAAAAGAACTAGCCAGTATTTCCAATATTACACAAATAGCATATCAAGCCTGACAACGCTAGCAAGATCATGGTAAGACATGTATATCAAAGCTAAGCACAAAGGCTCAAAAGTAAAGCAGTAGATTTGATCAATTTAAGCAACGCTTCAAATTCAGCAAGTTCATCAACAAGGATCCTAAAGTGAAATTGGCCATGTCAAAATGTCAAAGTGAGATAATGTGGATTTCATGGGGATATGCTCCAGATCTTAGGATGATGTGACAATTGGCAATGGCGTTTACGGTTTGTCGTTTCACGCGTTTTCGACAAAGTGGCGAGCTTATCGTCGGGGCGGTCCGACCGGTCCTTGCACGGCGGTCCGACCGGTCCCATATCGGTCGGACCGGCCAGGTGGGGCGGTCGGACCGGCGATGACCAAAAGTGTTCAAATCGAGCTGGGCCAAAAATAGGTGTTGTAGACAAGTAAGGGATCCCAATACACTTGGTCTCATGATTTTGGAGTCTCCAATGAAAAGTTCTATTGGTTTAAAGTTTCGAAGGTTTCGGTTTTGGGAGCTTGAATTTCGGCTAAGTCTAAGGCGGTCCGACCGCTCATTGAGGCGGTCCGACCGCCATGGGCGGTCGACCGGCCACCCGAGCGGTCGACCAGAATTACTTGAAACGTACCAACTTCGTGGCGATGTTGTTTTGTTAGGTCAAAGTCATTGGTTTCATGGCATATGATTTGCATGATGCATGTTTTGACTAACATGGGTCAAGTTGTGAAGAACTTGTTCCCGAATACGTGTTTTTTGTCCGTGGTTGTGCGGGTAGCTTGGTGGTCAACGACGGTCAACGGCGAGGAGAATCGGGACTAGACTTGAAGAGTTGAGGTCCGTAACGATCGACGATGCGGGTGAGGTCAACGACTCAAGCGTGACACAAGATGGACAAGGGTGACCTATTGGCGAATCCATGACGCATGGTGAAGCGGTTTAGGTCAAAAGGTTAAAGACGGCGCGCGAGCGTGCGTGTGTGACCCGCTTGTTAGTGGGCCTTAACGGAGCCCAATTGAGTCAAACCCTAGGAGTCTAGGCCTTCACTATAAATAGGAGGAGATGGTGGTGCACTCTCTCTCTCTCGCCTTTTATGTTTTCAAACCCTAATTGTCTTTAGGGGAGTTGAGGTGGAGGCTAGGGCTCTTGATGGTTTGTGGTGAATTTCGTGATCTTTGATTGTCCACTGATCCATGATGGTGTGGATGTAATCCAGCTTCAATCACGAAATCAATCTATGCAAGGTTTGCTTGAGATAAGTCTCTTTTCGTTCTTGCTTTCAATTTGGTGATTTTAGGGCTTTCTTTGATCCGCAAGTTTGTGATTGATTCTTTCACGTGAATTAGCTTGCTGTGATATGTGTGAATCTATCTAGCATCATCTTGATCATCAATCACTCACGAACAAGCATTAGGATCAAGTTTTCGTTTTTGCCCGGTTCTAGACCTTCTGTTAATCAATTGACAATTGCTCAAGATCGTTCCAAGAATTATCATAATATTCAATTGGAATAGGTCCTCAATAGCATATAGAAGGTGTGTGTAAAGTTTCATAAAGATTGGAGTTGAGAATCAAAGTTTCACATAATTGCAACCGTCATCGGCCGATTTTATCGTTGCGGATCGGTTCGAGGTCGGCGGTCGGATCGCCGTCATCACCGGTCGACCGATTTTGGAGCGGTCCGACCGCCAGCACAACGCCGGTCAGACCGCCGCAATCGGTCCGACCGGTTGAGTACAACGGTCAGACCGCCCGTGCTGTGAGTCTTAGTAATCTTAGTTGATTTTGTTTTACTGCTAAGGGGTTTAATTGAATTCAATACTAGTCTTCCGCTGTACTGGTATATTGATCTTCATAGCTTTCAAATAGCTCTTTGGAGTGAAATTGTATTGAGTTCATAATTTGTGAAAAAGTGAGCGTGCTCCTATTCACCCCCCCTCTAGTCGCATTTACGGTCCAACAAGTGGTATCAGAGCCTGGTTAGTTCACTCTTGATCTTAACCGGTCACTGAACTTTGGCGATGGATAAGTTCTCTACTAAACCGCATATCTTCGATGGGCACGACTATGCCTATTGGAAGAATCGTATGCGAGTCTTTCTTGAGAGCGAGGGACAAGCTATTTGGGATGTTGTTAGAAACCCTTTGATTATTCCTGAAATTGCTACACCTGCTTCTGCAATTCTTTTGGCTAACAACAATAAGGCTAAGAATCTTTTATATGGTGCACTTGGTAGACAAGAATATGATCGAATTTGTAATCTTTCAACTGCGCATGAAATTTGGAACACTCTCGAAACATATCATGAGGGTTCGTCCCAAATCAAAAAGGTGCGCCAAGCTGTTTACAAGCGTGAATACAATAAATTCGAGATGCGTCCCGAGAGAGCATCGATGACATTTTCATCGCTTTAATAAAGTAATTAATCAAATGAAAGTCGTTGATATTGAATATTCTCAATCAAAATGCCACCCATCTCTTGGCCGCAATCAACACCAAGGAGTGGGAGATGAAAGCTCTTGCTATAGAGGAAAATGTTGATCTTTCAAGTCTTACTTTAGAATTGCTTTATAGTAAACTCAAGACTCATGAAATTAAAAGAGTTGATCATCCCAAGAAAGATAATTTAGCTTTGGTAGCAGATCCTCTCAAAAAGGCTTTTGATGACTCTTTTGAATCTTCTTCTGGATTTTCATTTGCTTGTTTATCTGCTATTCATGAAGAGGAACTTGAAAGTATTCTGAAGCGAGTTAGCTCTTCTAGCTAAAAAATTCACACGGGCCTACAATAATATGAGAAACAAAAAGAGAGGTGGTCCGGTGACATGCTATGAATGTGGTGAGCTCAATCATATCCGGGCAAATTGCCCCAAGCTGAAAGGTAAGAGCAATCATAAGGAAGGAAAGCCAGCTTGGAAGAAGCCTCCTTTCAACAAATCAAGGTATGAGGCTAATAAGCTTGTGAAGGCTGCTCACCGGGTCCTTGCCGCTTTTGAGGATCAATCCTTGAGCGATGTGGATACTGGGAGTGAGGAGGACAAGGAGGATGAGATCCCTCAAAGCAAAAAGAAAGGGAAGGCCAAAGACTTCACTGGCATGTGCTTCATGGCTGACACCGATGACATTGATGATGATGAGGTATCTTTTAGTTATGATGAGCTTTCTGCTAAATATGATTCTATAGTTGAGCAATTGCTTAGTCAAGATGAAGCGCTAGAATTTGTTATGACAAAAAATAAGAAATTAGAGTCAAAGATTAACAAACTGAAAGTAGAGCTTAAAAATGCTAAGACTCTTGAACCTGATGAATGTTTATCTTGTCATGCTATGCACTCAGAAATTACTAACTTACAAACTGCTCATAATATTTCTGTACAACAACATGAGAATGCTAAATCTGAAATAAATGAAATTAAAAGTGCTCCTTGTGAAAAATGTTTAGAATCTAGTAAATTGATTGCTTTTGATGTATTTGATTCTAGCCCCTGCACTTCATGTTTAGAAAAAGAACGTGAAATCAAAGATATCCTAGAAGCTGCTAGAGTCAAATATGCTAAGCTTAAGGACAATATTGAAAATACTACTTGTGCTTCATGTTCCACTCTTAAGCTTGAAATTGCTTTGTATAAGGAAAAATCTATGGATAAAACTTGTGATGCTTGTGTTAACTTGAGAAAAGAAAATGCTTACCTTCATGATACATTAGAGAAATTTTCTAAAGGTAAGAAACAATTAAACATGATTCTCGACAAGTCTAAGACTCCTTATAAGAAGCAAGGTTTAGGATTCAATTCTTTTCAAGACAATTCAAACCCAAAAGTCATTCAAGTCTTGGAAAAAGGTTTAATTGAATTCAAAGCCCAACCTGCAAAAACATCTTTTAAATCTGCAGGTTTTGCCCAACCTTGTATTAATTCTAATGGTGCTTCTTCTAGTGGTACCAAGTATCATTGCACTTATTGCAAGAAAGGTGGACATTTGATTGAATTTTGTTGGCGTAGGTTGAAAAATGATAGGAAAAATTTTGATAGAATTTCATTCATGCAACCTAGAGCTTCTATGAGGACATGGTAACACTGAAAAGAATAAACACGGATTAGGATTTTCTCTCATGCAAATCATTATGGTTCTAGACATCCTAATTCTAATGTGTATCGATGGCGGTCTCGATGATCAGTGTTCACCGGTCGACCGTTTTGGTCACGGCTCGACCGCCATTTCAACGCCGGTCGACCGCCCATGGAGCGATTCAAGTCTCATTTAATTTAAACATTGCTCATAACCGAATGTTAAATGAAATCAAGGATAGTACTTCGGTTTGTATACTCCTTAGGGCGTGTGTCTCGATCGATTCCTAAATCTTGTCTATCTAATCCCGAGATTGAGACACATCGTTCTTTTGCTCCTTGAT
Organism: Hsuehochloa calcarea; assembly: GCA_036346395.1. NCBI lineage: Eukaryota > Viridiplantae > Streptophyta > Magnoliopsida > Poales > Poaceae > Hsuehochloa > Hsuehochloa calcarea. The sequence goes on along the minus strand of CM070605.1, from coordinate 5,444,089 downwards.
TTTCGTGGATTACGCGGAAAAGGGAAGAACACGTGGTTCGTTGACTCGGATGTTCACGCCACATGACCGGGAACTCAAAATGGTTCACCTCTTTCACGCGAGCAACGGTGATGACTTCATCACTTTTGGAGATGATACACAAGGGCGAATTGAAGGAACAGGATCAATTAGGGTAAACAACAAATTCATTCTAAAGGATGTCGCTCTTGTGGACAAGCTTAGGTATAATCTCCTTTCGCTTCTCGACTTCTTGATGATGGTTATGAGACTGTTTTTAAGAAAAATGCTTGTCGTGTGCTTGATTCTCTTGGTGAGCTTGTGTTTGGAATCTCTAGAGTTGGTAGAATTTTTGGAGTGATTTTGAGAATCACTTCTTGGATCTCTTAAATGTTTGCTTACATCTTCTTGATTTACGGCTTTGGCATCGACGTTTGGGGCACATTGGTTTTGATCATTTGACGCGAGTTAGCAACCTTGATCTCATGAGAGGTTTGCCTAAGCTCAAAGCTGTCAAAGATGCTGTATGTGCGCCTTGCAGGCATGGCAAACAAGTTGCCGCCTCACATCCTTCTGTGACTATGGTTATGACTGACGGACCAAGACAGTTGCTTCATATGGATACTGTTGGTCCTGCTAGAGTCCGGTCAGTCGGTGGAAAATGGTATATTCTTGTCATAGTCGATGATCTTTCTAGATATACTTGGGTGTTCTTTCTTACTTCAAAGGATGAAGCTTTTGGTTATTTTCATGATCTTGTTCTTCGTTTGGCTTCTGAGCTTCCTGGTGCTTTGAGAGCGATTCGTAGTGATAATGGCACGGAGTTCAAAAATGCTTCTTTTGCTTCTTTTTGTGCTGAGCGTGGTATTGAGCATCAGTTCTCCTCTCCACACGTTCCTCAACAAAATGGCGTGGTGGAAAGGAAGAATAGGACCTTGGTCGAAATGGCTAGGACGATGCTAGATGAGTATAGCACACCGAGGAGATTTTGGGCCGAAGCTATTGCTACTGCTTGTCATATTGCCAATCGTGTCTTTTTGAGACCTTCTTTAGGCAAGACTCCTTATGAGCTTCGTTTTGGTAGAAAACCCTCTGTTTCGCATTTTCGAGTTTTTGGATCAAAATGTTTTATCCTTAAGACAGGCAACTTAGATAAATTTGAATCAAGAACTTTTGATGGGGTATTTCTGGGTTATCCTGCTCATTCGAGGGGTTTTCGAGTTTTTAATACTGAGACTAACATTATTCAGGAGACTTGTAATGTCACTTTTGATGAGACTAGCCCTGGAGCTAGATCAATTGCTACAGATGATTTACAGGTGACAGAGAGTATTTTTGTGGAGGAAGATGAGGACGAAGCTAATGTCATCTGCTGCTGCCGAGGTGCCCATATTGATACAAGAACCCGCTACGTCTACTTCACCTTGGTTGAGGCTCCTGCTGCATCATCATCATCGCCAGCACTCATGAGGTCGAAGAAACGACATCTCACCCGGCGCTCCACTTCGCATTCAGAGACAAACATCCTCCGAAGCAGATAATAGCTTTTCCGACACTATGTCCGAGGAATTTGAGATGAGTATGATGGGAGAGCTTAATTACTTTTGGGACTTCAAATCAAGCAATGCAAGGAAGGAACTTTCATCCATCGAGACGAAGTACACTAAAGATCTACTCAAACGCTTCAACATGGGTGATCGCAAGCCAATTTCCACTCCCATGGCAACTTCGATTGCTTTTGGATCCGGATGAGGAAGGAGAAGTCGTGGATCAACGCGAGTACCGCAGATGATCGGCTCCTTCTCAGATCGACGGCCTCGAGACCGGACATTCACTTCACGGTATGTCTTTGTGCAAGATTTCAGCGTCTCCGAGAACTTCCCATCGCCAAGCCGTTAAGCGCATATTCGGTATTTACACTCTACCCTTTTATATGGCATTTGGTATTCTGCTCTTGACTTTGTCTATTAGAGGTTTTTGATTCTGATTTTGCGGGCTGTCGGTTAGATAGGAAGAGTACCTCAGGAACCTGTCACTTCCTAGGCACTTCTCTTGTATCTTGGTCTTCTAGGAAGCAGTCTTCTGTTGCACAATCCATCTTTGAAGTGGAGTATGTAGTCTTTGCTAGTTCTCAGAGCTGATTTTGTGGATGACGCCCACTTTGAAAGATTATGGGTTAAACTTTGCTAGTGTTCCTCTTTTACGTGATAACACTTCGCTATTAATATTGCTAAAACCCGATTGCAACATTCTAGGACTAAACACATAGACATTCGCTTTCACTTCCTTAAAGATCATGTTGAAAAAGGTGATATTGTGATGCACTTCGTAGAGTCTGAAGCTCAATTGGCAGATATTCTTACCAAGCCTTTAGATCAAACCAGATTTCCTCCTTAAGAAGCGAGTTAGGGGTAATTTATCCTTATGGGTTGGTTTGAGGGGAGTTTGATCTTTTCTTATCTTTCCTTGTTCTTTTGATCTTTTATTGTTCTTTTTCGAACTTAGTGATCTTTTGAACTTTTTAGGTTTTAGGCTTTTAATTGCATCTCATTGTGTCATATTGCATTCATATGAAAAATACAACAAGTGGTTACAACAAGTGGTATGAAAAATCCAAAAGATGCATTGTAATATAAGATTTTCTCGCTTATCTTTTAAAATTGATGAAGCTTTGCCTATTACCCTTTGGAGTTTTGTATTTCAATTCTTGCTCAATGTCATGTCTAGTTCTTTGACTTGCTAGAATTATCATGCTTTTTCATGTGTAGCTAAGTCTTTGCTATATGAGCTAGAATCTTTAAACAACTCAAACTAAGAAATTGCAATTTGTGGATGTTTTAGCGAGTTGCGCAATTAGTGCTCCTCTTGTGACATTGGCCTGTCGAATTGCTTTGTTAGCTCTTTGATCTAAAATTGACCATTACTTGAGCTTTTGTGTTCTTGAGATTCTAAAGCGCTTATGTGAAAATGAAAATCAAGATTGTCTTATGCTTAAATTGTGCCAAACTATTCTTACGAGGCGCTTGTCAAATGACATGAACTTGGAGATAGTTTGATGAACTGAACGATCTCATGGGGACCGCTTGTCGAAATGACATGAACTTCAAGATTTGTCGCCCGGTAGAAGCTTAGAAAGAGTTTGTGGATGGCTCCTAGTCCGGGATCTTCTTTACTAAGATATACCTTTAATCAACTTTTGGTGAAGCTTAGGATGAGTTTGTGGATGGCTCCTAGTCCGGGATCTTGTCACTAAGTTAGATCATTAGTCAACTTCAATATTCAATGCAAATTAAAAAAAATATTGACAAATGGGCGTTTACAAAATATTGAGCAAAATGTTTCAATACGGGACTTGATTAACTCTTAATGTGGTCTTTGTTAGATTTTTGATCTCACTTTGACATTTTGACATGGCCAATTTCACTTTAGGATCCCTGTTGATGACCTTGTTGAATTTGAAGCGTTGCTTAAATTGATAAAATCTACTGCTTTACTTTTGAGCCTTTGTGCTTAGCTTTGATATATATGTCTTACCATGATCTTGCTAGCTACTGTCAGCTTGATATGTTTGTTTGTGCAATATTAGAGATACTACATTGTTCTTTTGGGTAATCTCCAAAGCTTCTTATCAAAAATTGAAAAATACAAAAAATGAAGCCACTCCATTGCACTTCATGCATACTCCTCTTTATACTTCTTTTGTTTCGCTTCTTCCTTTATTCTCTATTTGTTATCCTGGATGAGAGGAAGGCGTGATTCCTTGATGAATCCATTGTCAAAGGGGAGAAGATGTGTTAATTAAATGAAAAGATATTTCTTTGGGAGAAGATGTGTAATATTTCTTTGCTACTCTTATTTGGAGAAGATGTGTTAATGAGAAGATTGGGGAGAAGTTTATACAAAGGGGAGCGAAAATTTGAAATTTGATGATCATAGTGAGGGGAGTTCTTGAGTTGCATTCTTATTGTCTTATTGTATATTCGAACTTGAATTGCATTCTTTTATCCTCACAATGATCATAGCTCAATTGAACAATTGTTCTTTCATATGGACCTTATGTGAGAATTTTGACCCTTTTCGAAATCAAAGTTTTTATGCTTACTTTTGCCTTGTCTCACATGCCTATACTATTCGATGCCGGCTTGGTCATTTTCATTGCTTTTTCTTGCTTATGGACCAAGTTGTGCCTTTGTCTGCTGCGCGAGTAAACTCGTTTTCAAACCTCTTACTTACATTTTTCGGATAATTGCCAATGTGTTCATCAAGGGGAGATTGTGGATTTCATGAGGATATGCTCCGGATCTTAGGATGATGTGACAATTGGCAATGGCGTTACGGTTTGTCGTTTCACGCGTTTTTCGACAAAGTGGCGAGCTTCTTGGTCAGGCGGTCCGACGGTCCTTGCCGGCGGTCCGACCGGTCCCATATCGGTCGGACCGGCCGGTGGGGCGATCGGACGGCGATGACCAAAAGTGTTCAAATCGAGTGGGCCAAAAATAGGTGTTGTAGACAAGTAAGGGGATCCCAATACACTTGGTCTCATGATTTTGGAGTCTCGGTGAAAAGTTCTATTGGTTTAAAGTTTCGAAGGTTTGGTTTTGGGAGCTTGAATTTCGCTAAGTCTAAGGCGGTCCGACCGCTCACGAGGTGGAGCGGTCCGACCGGCCATGGAAGCGATCGACCGCCACTGGAGCGGTCGGACCGGTAATTACTTGAACGCGACCAACCGTGGCGATGTTGTTTTGTTAGGTCAAAGTCATTGGTTTCATGGCATATGATTTGCATGATGCATGTTTTGACTAACATGGGTCAAGTTGTGAAGAACTTGTTCCCGAATCGTGTTTTTTATGCGTGGTTGTGCGGGTAGCTTGGTGGTCAACGACGGTCAACGGCGAGGAGAATCGGGACTAGACTTGAAGAGTTGAGGTCCGAGCGATCGGCGATGCGGGTGAGGTCAACGACTCAAGCGTGACACAAGATGGACAAGGGTGACCTATTGGCGAATCCATGGCGCATGGTGAAGCGGTTTAGGTCAAAAGGTTAAAACGGTAACGCTTGAAGCGTGCGTGTGTGACCCGTTTGTTAGTGGGCCTTAACGGGAGCCCAATTGAGTCAAACCCTAGGAGTCTAGGCCTTCACTATAAATAGGAAGAGATGGTGGCTGCACCTCTCTCTCTCTCGCCTTTTTATGTTTTCAAACCCTAATTGTCTTTAGGGGAGTTGAGGTGGAGGCTAGGGCTCTTGATGGTTTGTGGTGAATTTCGTGATCTTTGATTGTCCACTGATCCATGATGGTGTGGATGTAATCCAGCTTCAATCACGAAATCAATCTATGCAAGGTTTGCTTGAGATAAGTCTCTTTTCGTTCTTGCTTTCAATTTGGTGATTTTAGAGCTTTCTTTGATCCGCAAGTTTGTGATTGATTCTTTCACGTGAATTAGCTTGCTGTGATATGTGTGAATCTATCTAGCATCATCTTGATCATCAATCACTCACGAACAAGCATTAGGATCAAGTTTTCGTTTTTGCCCGGTTCTAGACCTTCTGTTAATCAATTGACAATTGCTCAAGATCGTTCCAAGAATTATCATAATATTCAATTGGAATAGGTCCTCAATAGCATATAGAAGGTGTGTGCAAAGTTTCATAAAGATTGGAGTTGAGAGTCAAAGTTTCACATAATTGCAACCGTCATCGGTGATTTTATTGTTGCGGATCGGTTACGAGTCGGCCGGTCGACCGCCCGTCATCACCGGTCGATCGATTTTGAGCGGTCCGACCGCCAAGACAACGCCGGTCCGATCGCGGCAATCGGTCCGACCGGTTGAGTACAACGGTCGAGACCGCCTTGTCTGTGAGTCTTAGTAATCTTAGTTGATTTTGTTTATTGCTAAGGGTTTAATTGAATTCAATACTAGTCTTCATTTGTCTGTGGTATATTGATCTTCATAGCTTTCAAATAGCTACTGGAGTGAAATTGTATTGAGTTCATAATTTGTGAAAAAGTGAGCGTGCTCCTATTCACCCCCCCTCTAGTCGCCTTTACGGTCCAACAGATAAAAATTCTAACAAAGACCACATTAAGAGTCAATCAGGTCCTGTATTGAATCATTTTGCTCAATATTTTGTAAAAGCCCATTTGTCAACATTTTCCTCATATGCATTGAATATTGAAGTTGACTAATGATCTAACTTAGTGACAAGATCCTGGACTAGGAGCCATCCACAAACTCATCCTAAGCTTCGACCAGAAGTTGATTAAAGGTATATCTTAGTAAAGAAGATCCTGGACTTGGAGCCATCCACAAACTCTTTCTAAGCTTCTACTAGGGCGACAAATCTTGAGGTTCATGTTATTTCTGACAAGCAGTCCCCATGAGATCGTCTGGTTCATCAAACTATCTCCAAGTTCATGTCATTTGACAAGCAGTCTTGTAAGAATAGTTTGACACAATTTAAGCATAAGACAATCTTGATTTTCATTTTTCACATGAGCAGTTTTAGAATCTCAAGAACACAGAAGCTCAAGTAATGGTCAATTTTAGATCAAAGAGCTAACAAAGCAATTCTGATAGGGCCACTGTCACAAGAGGAGCACTAATTGCGCAACTCGCTAAAACATCCACAAATTGCAATTTCTTAGTTCGAGTTGTTTTAAAGTTCTAGCTCATATAGCAAAGACTTAGCTACACATGTAAAAGCATGATAATTCTAGCAAGTCAAAGAACTGGACATGACATTGAGCACGAATTGAAGTACTAAAGCTCCAAAGGGTAATTGGCAAAGCTTCATCAATTTTAAAAGATAAGCAGAAAATCTTATATTACAATGCATCTTTTTGGATTTTTCATACCACTTGTTGTATTTTTCATATGAATGCAATATGATACAATGAGATGCAATAAAAAGCCTAAAAACCTAAAAAGTTCAAAAAGATCACTAAGTTCAGAAAAGGAACAATAAAAGATCAAAAGAACAAGGAAAGATCAGAAAAGATCAAACTCCCCCTCAAACCAACCCATAGGGATAAATTACCCCTAACTCACTTCTCAAGGTGGCAAACCTAGTTTGATCTAAAGGCTTGGTGAGAATATCCGCCAATTGAGCATCGGACTCCACGAAGTGCATCACAATATCCCCTTTTTCGACATGATCTTTAAGGAAGTGAAAGCGAATGTCTATGTGTTTAGTCCTAGAATGTTGCACTGAGTTTTTAGCAATATTAATAGCAGAAGTGTTATCACAGAAAAGAGGAACACTAGCAAAATTTAACCCATAATCTTTCAGAGTGGACGTCTTCCACAAAATCAAGCTCAAACAACTAGCGTGACTACATACTCCGCTTCAAAGATGGATTATGCAATGTAAGACCGCTTCCTAGAAGACCAAGATACAAGAGAAGTGCCTAGGAAGTGACAGTGCTCGAGGTACTCTTCCTATCTAACCGACAGCCCTCAAAATAAGAATCTGAAAAACCCCTAATGGACAAAGCTGAAGAGCATGAATACCAAATGCCATATAAGAGGGTAGAGTGTAAATACCTGAATATGCGCTTAACGGCTTGGCGATGAGAAGTTCTTGGAGACGCCTGAAATCTTGCACAAAGGCATACCGTGAAGTGAATGTCCGGTCTCGAGGCCGTCGGATCTGAAGGGAGCCGATCATCTTTGCAAGATACTCGCGTTGATCCCGACTTCTCCTTCCTCATCTGGATCCAAAGCGATGAGGTTGCCATGGGAGTGGAAATTGGCTTGCAAATCACCCATGTTGAAGCGTTTGAGTAGATCTTTAGTGTATTTTGTCTGATGGATGAAAGTTCCTTCCTTGCATTGCTTGATTTGAAGTCCCAAAAAGTAATTAAGCTCTCCCATCATACTCATCTCAAATTCCCTAGACATAGTCTCAGAAAAACTGGAAACAAGAGCATTAGAAGAAGCACCAAAAATAATATCATCCACATAAATTTGAGCAAGCAGGAAGTCATTGCCACGCCTAAGAATGAATAGAGTTTTATCCACTTTACCCATCTCAAAATTATTTTTAAGCAAGAAGGTCTTAAGTCTATCATACCAGGCTCTAGGGGCTTGTTTAAGACCATACAAGGTTTTGGATAACTTGATCACACGATCTGGATACTTGGGATCTTCAAAACCCGGGGGTTGCTTAACATACACTTCCTCCTCTATGAAACCATTTAAAAAAGCACTTTTAACATCCATCTGATATAATTTAAAACCTTTTGATGCAGCAAATGCGAGCAAAATGCGAATGGCTTCTAGTTTAGCAATAGGAGCAAATGTCTCATCAAAATCTAACCCCTCAACTTGGCTGAAACCTTGAGCTACCAATCTGGCTTTGTTTCTAACCACAGAACCATCCTCACCTTGTTTATTCTTGAACACCCAACGGGTTCCTATAACATTATGACCACTAGGAGGTTCTACTAGGTTCCAAACTTTGTTTCTTTCAAAATTCTCTAACTCCTCATGCATGGCATTTACCCAGCTAGAATCAGATAAAGCATGTGATATATCGCGGGGTTCAAAAGAAGCAACAAAAGCCGAATGAGAGTAGAGATTTGGATCATTATACCTGGAGCGAGTGACTCGCTCATGTAGATTACCTATTATCTGATCCGGAGGATGCTTTGTCTCGAATGCGAAGTGGAGCACCCGGGTGAGATATCGTTTCTTCGACCTCCGCAGGTTCTGCTGATGATGATGATGCAGCAGGAGCCTCAACTGAAGGTGAAGTAGACGTAGCAGGTTCTTGTATCAATATGGGCGCCAAAGCAGCAGATAAAGGAATAATATCGACCGTTCTCATCTTCCTCCACAAAAATACTCTCTGTCACCTGTGAATCATCTGTAACAATTGATCTAGCTCCAGGGCTAGTCTCATCAAAAGTGACATTACAAGTCTCCTGAATAAGGTTAGTCTCAGTATTAAAAACCCGAAAACCCCTCGAATGAGCAGGATAACCCAGAAATATCCCATCAAAAGTTCTTGATTCAAATTTATCTAAGTTCCCTGTCTTAAGAATAAAACATTTTGATCCAAAGACTCGAAAATGCGAAACAGAGGGTTTTCTACCAAAACGAAGCTCATAAGGAGTCTTGCCTAAAGAGGGTCTCAAAAAGACACGATTTGCAATATGGCAAGTCAGAGCAATAGCTTCGCCCAAAATCTCCTGAGTGCTATACTCATCTAGCATCGTCCTAGCCATTTCGACCAAGGTCCTATTCTTTCTTTCCACCACGCCATTTTGTTTAGGGACGTGTGGAGAGGAGAACTGTTGCTCAATACCACGCTCAGCACAAAAAGAAGCAAAAGAAGCATTTTTGAACTCCGTGCCATTGTCACTGCGGATCGCTCTCAAAGCATTAGGAAGCTCAGAAGCCAAACGAAGAACAAGGTCATGAAAATAACCAAAAACTTCATCTTTTGAAGCAAGAAAGAACACCCAAGAATATCTTGAAAGATCATCGACTATAACAAGAATATACCATTTTCCACCGACTGACTGGACTCTAGCAGGACCAACAGTATCCATATGAAGCAACTGTCCTGGTCCGTCAGTCATAACCATAGTCACAGAAGGGTGTGAGGCGCAACTTGTTTGCCATACTGTAACATCCCAAATTTCAGAGCTTTTAAAAATCTTTTAAATAGTGGTAGTGAGAAAATTCACCATTTGGATTTATTTGACTATTAATTTAAAAAGCTTAATATGGAATTTAAGGACAAATTGATTTAATTTGCTTAATCCCAACATCAACAATTGTCAAAACTATTTTATTTAGATTCTATATGCTTGGATATATTTTATAGAATTTTCTGGAATTTTTCCAAAGTCATTTGCTATTTTCTAATTGCTATTTGCATTTTCTGGATTTATTTAAAAGAAAAATCTAATTAAAATCCCTCGGAACAGTGATGGGCCAAAGCCCACCACTATTCCATCGCCTCGGCCCACTCCCGCGCGTCGCCGCCTTCCCCGCTCGGATGGACGCCGCGTGTCCCGATCGGACGCCGCACGCTCTTGCTCGCTCCCAGCCGTTGGATCAACATCGCCCGGCTGCTGCTCGCCCACGCCTGCGCTCCCTCTCTGCCGCTGACCGGTGGGACCCCCACCGAGTCGTCGTCCCCGCGCGCCTTCTTCTTCCTCCCGCTTTCCCCCCCTGTCCGCCATTTTCGCCCGAAGGAGCTCGTCCGACAATTGCGCAACCGCCGCTGATTTCTCGCGCCAACTGCACCAGAACGAACTCCCTCCTATCCCGCGCATATCTCTACCTGTTTCCCCCTCCGACTCCCCCTCAATCTCCCTTATTTTCGGATCTCCCGATCGTGGCCGAAACGGACTCATTTAGGGCGTTTCTACCCTCGTCGTCCCCCGGCCCTATAAAACCCCCCTGAGGTCCCCCTCCTGCTCCTGATCCCAGAGCCGCCACCCTCGCCCCTCCTAAAGTCCTAGCGCCGCCTTAATTCGAGTTTGTAGCTTTTGGCCTTGCGGCAAAGCTCCACTTGCGCCGCCACCGTGACGCTCTACCCAGGAACTACGCCGTCAAGCATCCCCATCGCGTGGCTTTCTGGAACCTCGACATCGCTCGGGCGCCACCGGAGTTCAACGGCAAGAAACCCGATCACCTCTTCCGCTCCGGCGCCAATTCGGCGACCCGACGTCCCTAGGCGCCAAATCCAGCGTCACCAGTGCGCGTGCTGCGAGCTACCAGAGGCGCGGCCTTCCTCACCGAAGTCGCCGTTCGCCGTTGTCGGGCGATCCAAGACGCAACGCGTCGGGCCGACGTGGGCCTGCGTGTACGGCTGTGTCAAGACTGCGCTGGCGTGTCACCTGCGTGGGCTGCCAGATCGGCGCCACGCCTCCCGGTTTGCGCGTCGGCTTTGCCTCGGCTCGGAGGACCCGATCATCGTGAGGAGAGGCGGACAGTGGGCCCCACTGTCAAGACGGATTTTAATTATTTTCTTTTTTCTACCGACGCAAGCATTGCGCAATAATCCGATTTTCCTTTATAAAAATAATTCGGAAATTCAAGAAAATCCAAATTAGGGTTTAATTGATTTTCAAATCTTCCAAAGCCCATATCTTTTGCATCCGAAGTCCAATTGAGCCCATTCAAATTTGTAAATTTATATAAAATTAAGATCTATTTAATGGTGAATTTTATTTAATTTTTGGAGTTTGTTTTGCCTCTGTTATTTATTTGTTTTGTTTCTTTTGTCTCGCTTTTGCGAGTAGACGTCGATACTTGGGAATTTTGCGAGAAGAAGGAGCACCTCAAGACCAAGACCAATATCTAGATCTATTCCAAGGCAAGTTATACCTTTGATCATTTTGAACACAGTTTTCAAAATACTTTGTTTCAATGTATTGCATTCTATTTCAAGTATTTATTTCAATGCTTTTGGGTGTAGTTATTAATCCAAATTGTTATGCCACCTTGTCTATTGCATGCCATGATCTTTTGTCACCCTAGGTTGATTAATTATTAGTTGGTATTATTGTAGCACCAACGTGGGTTGGTTAGATACGATTAGGCGCTTAGCCATGCCACGAGTCATCATTTCATGTGAGAGTTGCAATTATAAACTTGACTAAGTGATTATGGAACTGTGTGATGAATCTGTGTGTCTTTGTGTGCTATTACTCGTTGATGGCATGTGTTGCACTTAATCAACAGGTGGGAAAAGATTTAGACCGAGGCAAGTGGTGGATTCGTGTGAATGGTGGATCTGTGTGATATAAACTTTGTGATTTGGGAAAAGCTGGAAGTCTTGCCTTAGTCAATTAAGGACTTAACTTTGTGCGCCATTGAATGGGCCTTCTACTGCGACCACATGCCTAGTATGGGTGGGCTGACTTAGTAAGTTATGGAGTCTTGACATTGACCACTCAGGTTGTATTTAAGCTGTGTGATGGGTTGGAGGTGTGATATGTCACATCGCGGGACGGTTCGCTGCATCCCTGTCCAATGGTGTGTGTCGTTCCAAGGGTGCGTGTACAAATTGAATGAAGAAAGCACACCAGAGTGTCATTGTTTGAGATGAAGTCTCGAAAGGTTTTGTTGTGATCAACTCGATCAGGTTGATTTCATCGTGTGGGTAAAGTGTACAACCTCTGCAGAGTGTTTAAATCAATCTATTCGAATAGCCGCGTCCTCGGTTATGGACATGCTCGGGAATTTCACACGAGGGGTTTTTTCATAAAACAATTGGGAAGGGTCAGCTGTGTGAGATAACTTGTGCAGCTGTGTGAATAACTTGATTAGACTATGTGTACTTTGTGAAATCAATTGTTAACTTATTATTGTCTAATTGTTTTGAATTATGCTTTCAATCTATTATTAGTATTCAATTGCAAATGTTGCATTTCTGCAAAATAACCACAGAAGCCATTTCTTTGGAATAAGCCATCATGTATAAATGCATTACGTGGTATGACTTATGAGTACGGTGTGTACTCACTCTTGCTAAACAAATCAACGAAGTGGAGGAGTCGTCACTTTGCTTTTGAAGAAGAGTTCTACGAAGGTTGAGCGTTAGGGTCTTGATCGATCGGTTGCTGTGGTAAATTGATGGGAGCCTACGGAGTTTATTTCGTTTCATTGCTTATTTCTTTATTATCGACCTTGCATGGCTTAATAAATGTAAAACTCGACCATAAGGTCCCAACAGTTATTTGTTATTTAAAGTACTCATTTATTCTTATATTCGTTGTATGGATGTGATATTTCATCAATGTTGACACTGTGTGCACTAGCGTGATCCTGGACTAGTGCAGAATACACAGAGGGTCCAGATTTGCATATTTAGGTCCCGACACATACCTACAGGGTGCACATACAGCATCCTTGACAGCTTTGAGTTTGGGCAAACCTCTCATGAGATCAAGGTTGCTAACTCGTGTCAGATGATCAAAACCAATGTGCCCCAAACGTCGGTGCCAAAGCCAGAAATCAGAAGAAGATGTAAGCAAACATTTAAGAGATTCAGCAAGAGATTCTGAAAAATCAGCTCCAAAAATTCTACCAACTCTAGATATTCCAAACACAAGCTCACCAGTAGAATCGAGCACACGACAAGTATTTTTCTTAAAAACAGTCTCATAGCCATCATCAAGAAGCTGAGAAACAGAAAGGAGATTATACCTAAGCTTGTCCACAAGAGCGACATCCTTTAGAATGAATTTGTTGTTCACCCTAATTGATCATGTTCCTTCAATTCGCCCTTGTGTATCATCTCCAAAGGTGATGAAGTCATCACCTGTTGCCCGCGTGAAAGAGGTGAACCATCTTGAGTTTTCGGTCATGTGGCGTGAACACCCGGAGTCGATGAACCACGTGTTCTTCCTCTTCCCGCGGTAATCCTGAAAATCAAGGAACATAAGAACGATGTGTCTCAATACTGGGGTTAGATAAACAAGATTTAGGGATCCAGTACTGAGACACACGTCTGCAAGGAGTATACAAACCAGAAGTACTATCCTTGATGTTATCTAAAATTCTGTTATGAGCAATGTTTAAATTTACATGAGAATTAACCTGTCTAGGGGCGGTCTGACCGGCTTTGTTCTGGCGGTCAGACCGGCGACCAAATCGGTCAGACCAGTGACCACCAGCGGTCAGACCGGCAGCCTAAAGAACATGAGAATTAGGATATGTAGAAATATAATGATTAGCATGTGAGAAAAATCCTAATCCAGGTTTATTCCTTTCAGTGTTACCATGTCTCATAAAAGCTCTAGGTTGCCTGAATGAAATTCTATCCAGATTTTTCCGATCATTTTTCAACCTACGCCAACAGAAATCAATCAAATGCCCACTTTTTTTGCAATAAGTGCAATGGTACTTGGTACCACTAGAGGAGGCACTATTTGAATTAATACAAGGTTGGGCAAAACCTGCAGATTTAAAAGTTGTTTTTGCAGGTTGGGTTTTGAATTCAATTAACCCTTTTTCCAAGACTTGAATGACTTGTGGCTTTGAATTGTCTTGAAAAGAATTGAATCATAAACCTTGCTTCTTATAAGGAGTTTTAGACTTGTCAAGAATCATGTTTAATTGTTTCTTACCTTTAGAAAATTTCTCTAATGTATCACGAAGGTAAGCATTTTCTTTTCTCAAACTAACACAAGCATCACAAGTTTTATCCTTAGATTTCTCCTTATATAAAGCAATTTCAAGCTTAAGAGCGGAACAAGAAGCACAAATAGTATTTTCAATATTGTCCTTAAGTTTAGCATATTTGACTATAGCAGCTTCTAACATATCTTTGATTTCACGTTCTTTCTCTAAGCATGAAGTACAATGGCTAGAATCAAACACATCAAAAGCAATCAATTTACTAGATTCTAAACATTTTTCACAAGGAGCACTTTTAATTTCATTTAGTTCAGATCTAGCATTCTCAAGTTGTTGTATAGAAATATTATAAGCAGATTGTAACTTGGCAATTTCTGAATGCATAGCATTACAAGATAAATATTCATCAGGTTCAAGAGTCTTAGCATTTTTAAGCTCTACTTTCAGTTTGTTAATCTTTGACTCTAATTTCTTATTTTTTGTCATGACAAATTCTAGCGCTTCATCTTGACTAAGCAATTGCTCAACTATATAATCATATTTAGCAGAAAGCTCATCATAAGAAAAAGATACCTCATTATCATCAATGTCGTCAGTGTCAGCCATGAAGCACATGCCAGTGAAGTCCTTGGCCTTCCCTTTCTTTTTGCCTTGAGGGATCTCCTCCTCCTTGTCCTCCTCACTCCCGGAATCCACATCGCTCAAGGATTGATCCTCAAAAGTGGCAAGGACCCGGTGAGCGGCCTTCATAAGTTTATTAGCCTCATACCTTGATTTGTTGAAAGGGGGCTTCTTCCAAGTTGACTTTCCTTCCTTATGATTGCTCTTACCTTTCAGCTTGGGGCAATTTGCCCGGATATGATTGAGCTCACCACATTCATAGCATGTCACCGGACCACCTCTCTTTTTGTTTCTCACATTATTGTAGGCCCGTGTGAATTTTTTAGCTAGGAGAGCTAACTCTGTCTCAGGAATACTTTCAAGCTCCTCATCAGAAATCGCAAATAAGTAAGTAAATGAAAAACCAGAAAAAGATTCAAGAGTACCATCAGAAGACCTTTTGAGAGGATCAGCTATCAATGCCATGTTGTCTTTCTTAGGATGATCAACTCTTTTAATTTCATGAGTCTTGAGTTTACTATTGTAGGACCGGAAAGGCGACTAGGGGGGGTGAATAGGCGCTTTCAAAACTTTCTCGCCTAAATCAAAACCAACACGAACTTTACTCCTTTAGCTATGAAAGCTAAGAAGTTCAGTGTGCACACAACGGAAGCCTTGTGTTGAATTTGATAAACCCCTCAAGCACACAACACAAAAGGAGAAAAGAACTCAAAATTCTTCACTGGACACGGGCGGTCTGACCGGCTACCACGGGTGGTCGGACCGACGGTCATCCAATGATCCGACCGAACAACTAAATGTGGTCGGACCGGTGGATACGGATTCGACCCGCCAAACCAGTGTCTCGAATATCGGCGGTCGAACCGCCGTTGTAGGGCGGTCGGACCGGCAGAGTCCAAGATCTTGAAAAACTCCACCCAAATCCAAAACGAAATTTGATCCAACTTTTGATTCAACCAATAAAACTTGACCAAATTTCTAGCACACCTCCTAATGATATTAGAGACCTATTTCTAGTGGCGATCCGTCGATCCACTTCGCAGAATCGATCTCTCGAGATTTTAACAAAGAAGTGCTCAAACCCTAGAAATGAGAAAAACTTGATTCAAGACTTGCTTGTGGGGGGTTTGATGATCTAGATGATTCTAGGAGTAATCCCACACATCAAAGCAAGATAAAGTAGGCCGAGAGACCAAGCATGAACCTTTGAATCAAGGAAGCACCAAAGACATCCAAAAGAGAGAAGAACACAAAGGGAGCAAATGGTCTTTCAATTAAGCATCACAAGATTGTTCATCCACAATAGATGCTTACAAAGCCTCTCAACCAAGGAGGGCAAGAGCTCAACAAAGAGCACACTCCAAACCCTAGATCTCCTCTCCTCTCCTCCAAACCCTAGAAAAGGAAGAAGGGGCTAAATGAATGCTTGCTTAGGTTTTCCACCTCTCCCTTCCTATTTATACTAGAGAGCTAGGGTTTCCTTTTGGGTCTCTTACACATGGGACCCACACACAAATAACTCTTGAAGCAATCGCCGCTTCACCACGTGTAGGTTGATCGGCGGTTCTCATCGACGCCAAGCCTCTCTTGTCCGAATCCCATCGGAACCTCCCAGAGACTCGCACCGATATCCGCACCGCCGATCCAACCATTATTTGAACCACCCGCTCGATCCATCTTGTCCATTCGCACCATGCTTGAGTCACACAACCTCACCCGGTATCCCCGATTGTTACGACCTCGGCTCTCCAAGCGTAGTCCCGATCCACTCACCGCTGACGCCGTTGACGCAAGCCACCGCGCAAAGAATAGACAAACAAATCGTTTCGGAACAAGTTCTTCACAACTTGACCCACGTCAGTTCCGCAATGCGATATACATCAATAAAGCATTGAAGTTCATAGCACAACACACTCAAAACAAACTCAATGCGACACTTGGCTCACCTCCAAGTGACTGCCGGTCTGACCGCCCCACAGGGCCGGTCCGACCGATTTCATGCCGGTCGGACCGCTCCCACAACGGCGGTCGGACCGGTCCAAAGGACTTAGCCAAAATTCAAGCGAGAAATTCCGAAACCTTCTGGAAATTTCAAACGAATAGAACTTTTGACTGGGAGCTCCAAAAATGATGGGACCACATCCAGGAGACTCCCCTCACTTGCCTACACAACCTATTTTTGGCCCAGCTCCAAAAACCCAAATCTCAATGTGGCGGTCGGACCGGCCACCATGGCCGGTCGGACTGCTCCACGGGCGGTCTGACCGCCCGGCACAACCGGTCAGACCGCCGATGCTTGGCCTCGACAAATTTGGAGCAAACCCAACGAGATTTTGCAAACCAACAACGCCATTGCCAATTGACTCATCATCCTGAGATCGTGCACATATCCTCACGATATCCACAATCTCCCCCTTGATGAACACATTGGCAATTTTCAAGAAAATGTGGTTTTTCAAAATGAAAAGTAAAAACTTCGCTGTTTTCGCATAAAGGCACAACTTGGTTCATAAGCAACAAAAAGCCTAGGAACCGACCAAGCTGGCTTCAGAATAGTGTAAGCAAGTGAGATAAGGCATTGAAAGCACAAAAGGATTCAAATTCCAGAAAGTAGCCAAAAATCTCACTTAGGTCCATATGAAAGGCAATTTTTCTATTTGACCTTTGATCATTGTGAGTAATTTTCAATTGCAAATGAAATCAGGAAAAGGCAATAGAACCACAAGACTTAACTCACTATGATCACAAATTTTCAAAAGGTTCAAAATTTTTATTTTATGAAGTTCTTTTATATTAGACCTTGAGTATGAAACCAAAAGCTCCAACATCACTCCAACATCATTTTCTTCACAATCTTTCTCCCCCTTTGACAATGAATTCATCAAGATGCATGAAAAAGAAAGAGCATGAAGGAATGACTTTATTTTTGAACTTTAGTGAAAAGGAGCCATGACCATTATACATGTAGACAGTACAAGTATTATACCAAGCCATATAAAGAGAAGACACTATATTCAATCATGGCAAAACGTGTACCGCAAAGCTAAAACCAAGATAGCAGAAATTCGAGATTAACAGAATTGAAATCATGAAAGGTTGCTCAAAATCATAGATTCACTCAAGACAACCAAAAATGAGTCAAGCCATGTCTATAAGTAAAAAGAGACTCAAAACAAGAATTGAGGCATTTTGAGCAATAAGAAAATTCTTTTGAAGCAAAGCTCAAGCACTTAGCCCTTTTTTTGAAAAATTTTCTCTTTTTCTTTCTCCCTTTTTGCTGTGCTAGATCTCAAGCCTTGCCGCGACCATCTCAAGCGATAAGCTTAAAAGAATGATCTAGGTCATCCAAAACTCCCCCTGAGTTCATGCCTAGTGCAATGGCAAGCCGTCTCATGAGAAAGAATTGGTGAGATCAGTTTTTTCGCACGAGAGATTTTTTCTTTTGCTTGACTTATGAAGATAAAAGCTCATTTTTTCATCTCAAAAGTTCAAGACTCAAATCGACTTGTAAGACATGGCGAGAATCATAAGCGGATCACTAGAGCAAAACTAGTCACAAGATCCAACAAGACATGATTTGATTCAAATTTCTCACAGATATAAAGCTAGCAAGGCAAAAGCTAAGCCAAACACGAAGAGCCATAAAAGAAGTCTAGCAGGCTATCACTTGATATGACAAGGTAAAGAAGATGAAATTTAGTCATACAAGGATAATAATCAAAGCTCCACTAATTTTATTATACAATGCAAGACAAATGAATTGAAACATGCATTATGATACAATGAATGCAAAAAGAGCAACTTCCCCCTCAAAACAGCCCAATAGGACTAATAACCCTAACTCTCCCATAAGCGAGAAAGCGCCAAGAGTCAAGAGCCTTAGTGAAAATATCGCAAGTCGTTGCTCGGACTCTACAAAGTGAAGCACAACATCACCTTTCTCAACATGGTCTCTTAGAAAATGAAATCGAATGTCAATGTGTTTAGTCTGGAATGTTGCTTTGGGTTTTTAGCAATATTAATTGCAGAAGTGTTGTCACAGAAAAGAGGAACACTTCCCAAAGATAACCCATAGTCTCGCAGCGTGGACAAAATCCAGAGAACCTGAGAGCAGCCACTGGCGGCAGCTACATACTCGGCCTCAGCTGTAGACTGTGCAACAGAAGACTGTTTTCTAGAAGACCAAGAAACAAGAGATGTGCCCAAGAAATGACAAGTGCCGTAAGTACTCTTCCTATCAACTCTACACCGTGAAATCAAGATCGTAAAATGCTCGAATTGAAAGGGCCAAGAAGAAGAATACGAGTCCAAAGTCAAGCGTATCTTGAAGATACCGAATATGCGCGCATCGCTTGACGATGAGAAGCACGAGGAAGCTCGAAGCGAGCGCCTGGACATACGGCGAATTGTATGTCGGCCTCGTACGACGTAAGATAGAGGAGAGAGCCAATCATATTTGCGATACTCCTTCCGATCCATGACTCTCCATCCTCATCGTGGTCCAAAGACGGTGGTTGTTGCAATGGGAGTAGACATTGGCCTCCTGCTTCCCATATTGAAGCGCCGAAGAAGGTCCTTTGTATACTTACTCTGGTGGACGAAGGTGCCTTCTTTCAGTTGCTTGATTTGAAGACCAAGGAAGAATGTCAATTCTCCCATCATGCTCATCTCAAATTCACCGCTCATAGAATCGAAAATCTAGACACCAAAGCATGAGAAGAACCACCAAAATAATATCATCCACATATATTTGAACCAACAAGAAATCAACGCCATGCACGAGAGTGAACAAGGTTTTATCAACCATTCCCATTTTGAAATCATTTTCAAGCAAGAAACTCTTAAGCTGTCATACCAAGCTCTAGGAGCTTGTTTCAATCCATCTGAGCTTTAGAGAGTTTAAAAATATGGTTTGGGAATTTTGATTTTCAAACCCGGAGGTTGCTTGACAAAGACCTCTTCTTCTATGAAGCCATTCAAGAAAGCACTTTTAACATCCATTTGAAAAAGCTTGAAACCCTTGGATGTTGCAAATGCTAAAAGAATGCGAATGGCCTCCAATCTAGCTCTTGGAGCAAAGGTCTCCTCAAAGTCTAAGCCCTCTACACTGAATAACCTTGAGCAACAAGTCTAGCCTTATTGCGAACAACCAATCCATCCTCACTTTGCTTATTTTTAAAACCCATTTTGTTCCAATAACATGAGAATCGGAAGGTCGCTCAACTAAAAACCGGACTTTGTTTCTTTCAAAATTTTCAAGCTCTTCATGCATGGCATTGACCCAAGAGGCATCGATAAAGCATGGGTGATATCTCGGGGTTCAAAAGAAGCGACAAAAGCGAGAATGTGCATGGGAATCGGGAGAATAAACACGAGCGAGTGACTCGCTCTTGAAGATCCCCAATCATCTGCTCAGAGGATGTTGTCATTTGAATGCGAAGAGGTGCTCTGGTGCGTATGGCCTCTACCCCATGAGTTGTGGAGGTAGGAACAGAGCCACTCAGATCGTCGGTGGGGATAGGAGGCGGCTGCTCAGCTGACACTGAAGTAGTAGTAGCAGGCTCTCCACCCCTCTCAGAGGTAGCAGGAGGATGGTTTGAGTCTTCATCCTCAGAATCATCATCGACGAAGATGCTTTCTTGAGTTTCAGAAACCTGTGTACCTGAAGCATCGGGTCTAGTACCAGGACTAGCCTCATCAAAAGTGACTTCGCAAGTCTCAACAATTTTGTTAGTATCAACATTAAAAACACGATAGCCACGAGAATGAGCAGGATATCCAAGAAATATGCCATCAAAACATCTAGACTCAAATTTATCAAGATTGCCATGTTTAAGAATGAAGCACTTGCAACCAAAAATCTTGAAATGAGAGACCTTGGGAGAATGACCAAATCTAAGCTCATAAGAAGTTTTCCCAACCACAGATCTCAAGAAAACCCTATTGGAGATATAACAAGCAGTAGAGATCGCCTCAGCCCAAAATCTCCTAGGAGTAGAATGCTCATCTAGCATGGTCCGAGCCATCTCTACAAGGGTTCTGTTCTTCCTTTCTACAACACCATTCTGAGGAACTCTAGGAGAAGAAAAGCGATGCTCAATTCCCTATCACAGAAAGTAGAAAAGAAGAATTCTTGAACTCTGTCCCATTATCACTCCTAATGGCTCTCAAAGCTCCGGTATATCAACAATTCTAAGGACCAAATCTTTAAAGAATCCAAATGCTTCGTCCTTAGAAGCAAGAAAATAAACCCATGAATACCGGAGTAATCATCCACAACCACCAAAGACATACCATTTCCCACCACGGTGTTGAACTCTAGAAGGACCAATCAGATCTAAGTGAAGAAGTCATCACGGTCCATCAGTCATTACCAAAGTAAGAGGTGGGTGGGAAGCGGACACCATCTTACCATGTCTACTGAGGTGAGCACACAAGATCTCTGACACCTTCACCTAGGCAAACCTCTAATCAAGTCCTTGCAACCGACTCTAGACAAATGATCAAAACCTATATGCCCAAGTCTACGATGCCACAAAACAAGGTCATGAGAATCGAGGCTACAAGACACCTAGGACTGAAATGAGAAGAAATATGAAATTTGCACGGAAGATCTTCTCAAATCTGAGATCTCAAAACAAGCTCACCCGAGGAATCTAGAACTCTACACTCACCTCTCTTAAACCTCACTTCTAGACCCTCATCAAGCGGTGAAAGCAGATAGAAGATTATACCTCACTTACTTACCAAAGCGACGTCTTTTAGCATGAACTTGTCGTTGACGCGCACGGTGCCCTTTGCGATCCACGGTCCCAGAGAAGCATCCCCAAATGTAATCAATTCATTGCGGATGCACGTGTGGGAGGAGAACCATCTAGAATCTCCGGTCATATGTCGAGAACACCCGGAGTCAACAAGCCACTTGTCCTCCTTCCTCGCACGACGGACCTAAAAGGCACAATCAGAAAACATCCGTGCCTCAGTACTGGGGTTAGTGATAAATGAACGAGGAATCCAGTACTGAGAAGCACGATGTCTGGGAGCAGCAGTAGAAATAGCTGAAACATGATCAGGAACAAAATCATAAGGATGCACATGAGAATCACCTAGACCTCTCCGAAACGATCTACCAAAAGATCGATACTCCCCCTGTCTAGGTGCTACCCGGTGTCTCTCCTCACGATGTCCTAATCCAACATGCTGCCTAGACCCACCAAAAGAGTCTACAAAGTTCTCTACAAATCTAGGCCTATGTGTGGTGCGATAAACAGGCTGCCTAGCTCTAGAGACTACATCTGGAGAAGGGACTCCTCTAATGGATCTTAGGACGCTCATCCTCTCTTTTCTCTCAAGTTTTGCTCTCCGGAAGCAGAACTCAACAGTATGGCCTTCTTTCTTGCAGAAGGTGCAATGGTACTGGACCTTTTGAGGGGTCTGTACAGAATGAGTGAAAGCACCTTTCTTGCCAGAAAGAGTTTGAGCAAAACCACCGGATTTGAAAACAACCCCGGATGGCTTAGGAGGTTCTAGCTCAAACAAACCATTCTTCACAACTCTAGCAATCTTAGGTGGGTTTTTCTTGGAATGCTCTAGGGGGTTGAAACCTAGACCACTATTTTTCACGCTCACCTTGGATTGATCAAGAATCATGTTGAGTTTCTTTTTCCCACTTGAAAATTTCTCAAGAGTCACCTTGAGGTAATCATTCTCTTTCATTAACTCCTCACATCTAGTACACTTGCTAGACTTGATTACCTCATTGCGCTTACTCTTAAGAAGGGCCACTTCCACTTTGAAGGCCTCACAAGACACACAATAGGATTCCTGAATCCTACTCAACTGCTCCTTAAACTTGACTCTAAAAGCCTCTTGTATCTGACTAACCATGGTTTCAACTTCAAAGATTCAAAACACAAGAGTTAGAATCAATAACCTTTTAGAAGCGAGAAAAGACATGGATCTTTCAATTTTAGCCTTTTCTTCCGTGGTCTTGTTTAAGGCTTCAATCTCAATTGTAAGCTTGGGACAATTTTCACAAGATGCAACTCTAGAGTAAATCAATGTTTCGTCATCTCTTGCATCTTAATCCTATTATCCTTACAATGAGAGCATGTGTGACTAGCATCAAACTTTTGCAATTCTTTTAAGGAACTATCCAATTTTAATTCTAGCAAGGCACAATTAGAGCAAGTTAAAGGATAGCTTCCATGGCAGTCACATCAAGAGGAATGACATCTAAACAAGCAGATCTAGACTTGAAAGATTCTAGTTCATCGAGAGCATCTTTTAGTTGATTTGTGACAGAGGAATGAGCAGATTTCAAGCTTGTCAAATCTTTAAGCAAGCTAGTGCAGAATCACAAATATCGCAGGATTGATAGATTTAAGCCTAACAACTTCAAGATTCAAATTATCAATCATAATGTCCTGCTTCCTAATCATTTTTACTTGCTTATGCAATTTCTGTTCAGCAAGCACCAAAGCCCTTTTCATATCAGCAATAGAAGGGCATACCTCGTCAGGATCACTAAAAGGATCCTCATCTTTGGAGGAATCGCTGTCGTGGCTGTTCTTGGCCATGAAACACATGCCGGTGAAGTCATGCGCCTTCTTCTTGCCACGAGAATCACTCTCCGTCCTCCGCTTCCGAGTCCACATCGCTCATATTTACATTCTCAAGAGCGGCAGGACCTACCGACAAACTTCGATAGTTTGTCTTCTTGGGTTTTGCATCCTCTCCGGGATGTCTTCGTGTCTCCTTCTCCTCCTTGCCCTTTAGCTTGGGGCACTGGAGCGAATGTGGTTTGGCTCACCACATTCAAGCACGTGATAGGTCCACTCCTCCTCCTATTTCTCACCTTGTTGTACGCTCTTGTGAATTTGGTGGAAAGGAGGGCTAAGTCATCCTCGGGCAATTTCTCAAGTTGCTCATCACTCAAAGAATGTAAAGCGGATAATGAAAAGCCGATGAGCTACAATCAAGAGAATCGAAGAGCAACCCTTGGATTTGTCGACCACTAAAGCCATCGACTGTCTTGGGGAGACGCGAGATAAAGTCAATCTCATGCGTCTTCATCCTTGAGTAGAGCTTATCCATGGTAAGCTCACTCATGTGATGTTGTCATTGATGGAAGTGATCTTCATACCCTGCACCTTCACATCAAGAGCACCCGAAGTGGCGTGCATTTTCGCACTCGTAAAATACCAAGTCAACGGTAGCGGAGATCATGAAGAATTTTAGAGAATCTTCCCACACTCATCCAAAGACTCACGTGCCTTTGTTCGATCTTCGAGTAAACCTTCTTGAGTGGTTCTGTCTCACTTCCTTGATCGCGATGGACCCTTCGTGATAATCACAAAGTGTCCGGATCTCGTGAGCGCACCGCAAGTAAGCAACACGCTCAAACTCGGATCGACTAAGGCCTTGGATCAAATAATTCCGAGCCTTCTTTGTTGGCCTCCACATCCGAGTGATCGATCGTCATCTACCGCACGACATAAGGGTTTTTCACCTTTAGCCAAATAGCGTGCCCTTGAGCCTCGATATACGCTTGCATACGAGCCTTCCAAAGATGCAAAGTCAACTCCCTCAAAATGTGTGGCTTGGTTGAGTACTTGTCATCGCCATGGCTCCAAAGACCGTTAAGATCTATAGAAAAGAGTCAACCGGCTCGATACCACTTGTAGGACCGAAAGGCGACTAGGGGGTGAATAGGCGCTTTCAAAACTTTCTCGCCTAAATCAAAACCAACACGAACTTTACTCCTTTAGCTATGAAAGCTAAGAAGTTCGGTGAGCACACAACGGAAGCCTTGTGTTGAATTTGATAAACCCTCAAGCACACAACACAAAAGGAGAAAAGAACTCAAAATTCTTCACTGGACACGGGCGGTCGGACCGACGGTCATCCAATGATCCGACCAAGCAACTAACCAATGGTCGGACCGGTGGGCGGTGGTTCGACCGCCAAACCAATGATCTCGAATATCTGGCGGTCGAACGGCCGTTGTAGGTTTGATCGGACCGGCAGAGTCCAAGATCTTGAAAAACTCCACCCAAATCCAAAACGAAATTTGATCCAACTTTTGATTCAACCAATAAAACTTGACCAAATTTCTAGCACACCTCCTAATGATATTAGAGACCTATTTCTAGCGACGATCCGCCGATCCACTTGCAGAATCGATCTCTCGAGATTTTAACAAAGAAGTGCTCAAACCCTAGAAATGAGAAAAACTTGATTCAAGACTTGCTTGTGGGGGTTTGATGATCTAGATGATTCTAGGAGTAATCCCACACATCAAAGCAAGATAAAGTAGGCCGAGAGACCAAGCATGAACCTTTGAATCAAGGAAGCACCAAAAACATCCAAAAGAGAGAAGAACACAAAGGGAGCAAATGGTCTTTCAATTAAGCATCACAAGATTGTTCATCCACAATAGATGCTTACAAAGCCTCTCAACCAAGGAGGGCAAGAGCTCAACAAAGAGCACACTCCAAACCCTAGATCTCCTCTCCTCTCCTCCAAACCCTAGAAAAGGAAGAAGGGGCTAAATGAATGCTTGCTTAGGTTTTCCACCTCTCCCCTTCCTATTTATACTAGAGAGCTAGGGTTTCCCTTTTTGGGTCTCTTACACATGGGACCCACACACAAATAACTCTTGAAGCAATCGCCTGCTTCACCACGTGTAGGTTGATCAGCGGTTCTCATCGACGCCAAGCCTCTCTTGTCCGAATCCCATCGGAACCTCCCAGAGACTCGCACCGATATCTGCACCGCCTGATCCAACCAGCTGTTTCGAACCACCCGTTCGATCCATCTTGTCCATTCTGCACCATGCTTGAGTCACACAACCTCACCCAGATCCCCGATCGCTCGGACCTCGGCTCTCCAAGCGTAGTCCCGATCCACTCACCGCTGACGTCGTTGACACGCAAGCCACCGCGACAAAGAATAGACAAACAAATCGCTTCCGGAACAAGTTCTTCACAACTTGACCCACGCCGCTTCCGCAATGCGATATACATCAATAAAGCATTGAAGTTCATAGCACAACACACTCAAAACAAACTCAATGCAACACTTGGCTCACCTCCAGTGATTGCCGGCCCGATCGCTTACGGGGCGGTCCGACCGATTTCATGCCGATCGGACCGCTCCCACAACGGCGGTCGGACGGTCCAAAGGACTTAGCCAAAATTCAAGCGAGAAATTCAAACCTTCCGAAATTTCAAGCGAATAGAACTTTTGATGGAGCTCCAAAATGATGGGACCACATCCAGAGACTCCCCTCACTTGCCTACACAACCTATTTTTGGCCCAGCTCCAAAACCCAAATCTCAATGTGGCGGTCGGACCGGCCACCATGGCCGGTCGGACTGCTCCACGGGCGGTCCGACCGCCCAAGACAACCGGCCAGATCGCAAAGCGATGCGACAAACCTTGGAGCAAACCCGAAAACGCGAGATTTTGCAAACCAACAACGCCATTGCCAATTGACTCATCATCCTGAGATCGTGCACATATCCTCACGATATCCACAACTATAAAGCAATTCTAAAGTAAGACTTGAAAGATCAACATTTTCCTCTATAGCAGTAGCCTTCATCTCCCACTCCTTGGTGTTGATTGCAGCCAAGAGATGGGTGGCATTTTCAGATTGAGAATATTCAATATCAACAGCTTTCATTTGATTAATTACTTTATTAAAGCGACTGAAAATGTCATCGATGCTCTCTCCAGGACGCATCTCGAATTTATTGTATTCACGCTTGTAAACTGTTTGGCGCACCTTTTTGATTTGGGACGAACCCTCATGATATGTTTCGAGAGTGTTCCAAATTTCATGCGTAGTGGTAAGATTGCAAATGCGATCATATTCTTGTCTACCAAGCGCACCATATAAAAGATTTTTAGCTTTGTTGTTGTTTGCCACAAGAATCGCTGAAGCAGGTGTTGTAATTTCAGGAATAACAAGCGGGGCTCGAACAACATCCCAAATAGCTTGTCCCTCGCTCTCAAGAAAGACTCGCATATGATTATTCCAATAAGCATAGTCGTGCCCATCGAAGATATGCGGTTTAGTAAAAACTTATCCATCGCCTAAAGTTCAGTGACCGGTTAAGATCAAGAGTGAACTAACCGGGCTCTGATACCACTTGTTGGACCGAAAAGGCGACTAGAGGGGGGGGGGTGAATAGGAGCACGCTCACTTTTTCCCAAATAATGAATTCAACACAATTTCACTCCAATAGCTATTAGGAAGCTATGAAGATCAATATACCGAGACAAATGGAAGACTAGTATTGAATCCAATTGAATCCTCTAAGCAAAATAACAAAATCAACTAAGATTACAGAATCACAAAGCACGGGCGGTCTGACCTCTGGACCCAGCCGGTTGGACCGATTGCCGGGCGGTCTGACCGCTGTTGTACTGGTGGTCGGACCGCTCCAAAATCGATCGACCGGTCTGCCGATGGGTGATCGACCGCAGCTCGTAACCGATCCAAAGCAGTAAAAGCGGCCCGATGACGGTTGCAATTAGGTCAAACTTTTGATTCTCAACTCCAAACTTTACGAAACTTTGCACACACCTTCTCTATGCTATTGAGGACCTATTCCAATCGAATATTATGATAATTCTTGGATAGATCCTGAACAATTGCCAATTGAATAACAGAGGGTCTAAAACCGGGCAAGAACGAAAACTTGATCCTAATGCTTGTTCGTGAGTGATTGATGATCAAGATGATTCTAGATAGATTTACACATATCACAGCAAGCTAATTTACGTGAAAGAATCAATCACAAACTCACGGATCAAAGAAAGCCCTAAAATTACGAAATTGAAAGCAAGAACGAAAAGAGACTTATCTCAAGCAAACCTTGCATAGATTAAGAACGTGATCGTTGCTGGATTACACCCACACCATCATGGATCAGTGGTCAATCCAAGATCACGAAATTCTCCTCAAACCATGAAAAGCCCTAGCCTCCACCTCAACTCCCCCTAAGCCAATTAGGGTTTGAAAATAACAAAAGAGGTGAAAAACAGCGAGAGAGAGGTGCAGCCCCCACCTCCTCCTATTTATAGTGGAGGCCTAGAACTCTCTAGGGTTTGACTTAATTTGGGCTCCCGTTAAGGCCCACTAATAAACGGGTCACACACGCACGCTTCGCAAAGCGCCGTCTTTAACTTTTGACCTAAACCGTTTCACCATGCGCCATGTATTTGCCAATAGGTCACCCTTGTCCATCTTGTGTCACGCTTGAGTCGTTGACCTCACCCGGCATCGTCGATCGTTCTGGACCTCAACTCTCCAAGTCTAGTCCCGATCCTCCTCGCCGTTGACCGTCGTTGACCACCAAGCAACCTGCACAACCATAGACAAGCAAACAAGAATTCGGGAACAAGTTCTTCACAACTTGACCCATGTTAGTCAAAACATGCATCATGCAAAACATATGCCATGAAACCAATGACTTTGACCTAACAAAACACCATCGCCACGAAGTTGGCGGACGTTCAAGTAGAAACCGGTCTGACCGCTCCATGTGAGCCGGTCGGACCGCTCCCTGTGAGCCGGTCGGACCGCCCCTAGGGACTTAGCCGATTTGGGACCGGTCGGACCGCCATGCTATGGCCGGTCGGACAGCACCTATCCAGAATGTCTGAAGCTTTGTCGAAAACTCGTGAAACGACAAACCGTAAACACCATTGTCAATTGTCACATCATCCTAAGATCTGGAGTATATCCCCATGATATCCACAATCTCCCCCTTGATGAACACATTGGCAATTATCCAGAAAATGTAAGTAAGAGGTTTGAAAACGAGTTTACTCGCAGTTTTCGCACAAAGGCACAACTTGGTCCATAAGCAAGAAAAAGCAATGTAAATGACCAAGCTGGCATCAGAATAGTATAGGCATGTGAGATAAGGCTAAAGAAAGCATAAAAACTTTGATTTCCAGAAAAGGGTCAAAATTCTCACATGAGGTCCATATGAAAGAACAATTGTTCAATTGACCTATGATCATTGTGAGGATAAAAGAATGCAATTCAAGTTCAGAATATTCAATAAGACAATAATAATGCAACTCAAGAACTCCCCCACACTATGATCCTCAAATTTCAGAAATTTTCAAATTTTCAATTTCTCCCCCTTTGTATAATCTTCTCCCTCAACAATGAAATATCTTCTCATTAACACATCTTCTCCCCCTTTGACAATAGATTCATCAAGGAATCATGCCTTCCTCTCATCCAGAGATAACAAATAGAGAATAAAGAAAGAAGCAAAAACAAAAGAAGCATAAAGAGGAGTATGCATGAAATGCAATGGAGAGGCTTCATTTTTGTATTTTTCAGTTTTTGATTACAAGAAGTTTTGGAGAGTACCCAAAAGAACTAGCCAGTATTTCCAATATTACACAAATAGCATATCAAGCCTGACAACGCTAGCAAGATCATGGTAAGACATGTATATCAAAGCTAAGCACAAAGGCTCAAAAGTAAAGCAGTAGATTTGATCAATTTAAGCAACGCTTCAAATTCAGCAAGTTCATCAACAGGGATCCTAAAGTGAAATTGGCCATGTCAAAATGTCAAAGTGAGATCAAAAATCAACAAAGACTACATTAAGAGTCAATCAGGTCCTGTATTGAATCATTTTGCTCAATATTTTGTAAAAGCCCATTTGTCAACATTTTCCTCATATGCATTGAATATTGAAGTTGACCAATGATCTAACTTAGTGACAAGATCCTGGACTAGGAGCCATCCACAAACTCATCCTAAGCTTCGACCAGAAGTTGATTAAAGGTATATCTTAGTAAAGAAGATCCTGGACTAGGAGCCATCCACAAACTCTTTCTAAGCTTCTACTAGGGCGACAAATCTTGAGGTTCATGTTATTTTCGACAAGCGATCCCCATGAGATCGTCGGTTCATCAAACTATCTCCAAGTTCATGTCATTTGACAAGCAGTCTCGTAAGAATAGTTTGGCACAATTTAAGCATAAGACAATCTTGATTTTCATTTTTCACATGAGCAGTTTTAGAATCTCAAGAATACAGAAGCTCAAGTAACGGTCAATTTTAGATCAAAGAGCTAACAAAGCAATTCTGACAGGGCCACTGTGTAACATCCCAAAATTCAGAGCTTTAAAAATCTTTTAAATATTGGTAGCAAGAGAATTTACCATTTGGATTATTTGAATATTAATTTAAAAAGCTTAAATTGGACTTTAAGGACAAATTGATTTAATGTGCTTAATCCCAACATCAACAATTGTCAAAACTATTTTAGTTAGATTCTATGTGCTTGGTTATATTTTATAGAATTTTCTGGAATTTTTCCAAAGTCATTTGCTATTTTCTAATTGCTATTTGCATTTTCTGGATTTATTATAAAGAAAATCTATTTTAAATTCCTTCGGAACAGTGCTGGGCCGGAGCCCAACACTATTCCAGCCCACTCACTCCCAGCCGTTGGATCGCAATCACACCGCTACCTGATTCGCATTCGCTTGCCCTCACTGGATCTGCGCTGCGTGTCCCCTTCGCGCGATCGCGACGCTCCCTTCGCGTCGCCGCTCGCTTGCTCTCACCGCGGGATCTCCATCGCTCATTGCCGCCGCCGCGTTGCTCGCTTGCTCGCGGCCCGGTGGCCCGCCTCGCGCCAGCGTCGGCAAGATCGTCTTCAACCCGGACTCCTGGAGTCCGAGCTCCGCACGTCCGCAACCGCCGCCGCCGTTTTCGCCGCGGATTCGCCCTCGACCCCGCCTATTTAAAGCCGAGCCTCGTACCCTAAGCTCCGCCCCGACCTTCTCCACCAAAACCCTAAGCCGCCGCCCCCTACTTCGCCGCCGTTGCGCCGCATTGCCGCAAGGACCAACCTCGGCCGCAACCTCGTCGCCGGTGAAATCCTCCGACTCCAGAGCTTCCTCGGCCGCGCAACCGACGCCCTTGGGATCGCAATAACCTCACCACCAGTGCTGCCCTCGCCACCCTCGCGATTGCCTCCTCCTCCGTTGTCGACTCGTCCGACAAAACACCGCCGCCACCGCCGTCGTCTCTGCTCCACCGTCGGTAAACCTTGCCGCCCAAGCACCTTCGCCACCCACCAGCAGCTTCGCACCACCCTCATCATCTCATTTTTGTGCTTCGCCGCCGCCGACTCGCCGCCAATCGCCGGCGAGCCCTCGATCCAGAGCGCCGCTTGGCTTGTCGCAGTGACGTCGGCGGCCACGCCGCACGCGCCACATCACCTCGTGCGCTTGCGTGTCGCTTGCGTGGCGACCACTTGGCGTCCGCGTGGCTCGATCCATCGGGCCAAATCTCCGTGGCTCGGTGAACCCGGGCCATCGTGGGCGAGCCAGCGGCAATGTGGGGCCCACTGTCGATTTTAATTTAAATTTAATTCTTTTTCCGAAATTCTCGGTGACGCAAGCATTGCGCAATAATCCGAATTTCCTTTATAAAAATAATTCGGAAATTCAAGAAAATCCAAATTAGGGTTTAATTGATTTTCAAATCTTCCAAAGCCCATATCTTTTGCATCCAAGTCCAATTGAGCCCATTCAAATTTGTAAATTCATATAAAATTAAGATCTATTTAATGGTGAATTTTATTTAATTTTTGGAGTTTGTTTTGCCTCTGTTATTTATTTGTTTTATTTCTTTTGTCTCGTTTACGAGTAGACGTCGATACTTCGGGGAATTTTGCGAAGAAGGAGCACCTCAAGACCAAGACCAATATCTAGATCTATTCCAAGGCAAGTTATACCTTTGATCATTTTGAACCCGTTTTCAAAATACTTTGTTTCAATGTATTGCATTCTATTTCAAGTATTTATTTAAATGCTTTTGGTGTAGTTATTAATCCAAATTGTTATGCCACCTTGTCTATTGTATGCCATGATCTTTTGTCACCCTAGGTTGATTAATTATTAGTTGGTATTATTGTAGCACCAACGTGGGTTGGTTAGATACGATTAGGCGCTTAGCCATGCCACGAGTCATCATTTCATGTGAGAGTTGCAATTATAAACTTGACTAAGTGATTATGGAACTGTGTGATGAATCTGTGTGTGTTGTGTGCTATTACTCGTTGATGGCATGTGTTGCACTTAATCAACAGGTGGGAAAAGATTTAGACCGAGGCAAGTGGTGGATTCTGTGTGAATGGTGGAGCCAGTGTGCTTATTAAACTTTGTGATTTGGGTTAAAGCTGGAAGTCTTGCCTTGGTCAATTAAGGACTTAACTTTGTGCGCCATTGAACTGGCCTTCTTGCATGCGACCACATGCCTAGTATGGGTGGGCCTGACTTAGTAAGTTATGGAGTCTTGACATTGACAACTCAGTTGTATTTAAGCTATGTGATGGGTGGAGGTGTGATATGTCACATCGCGGGACGGTTCATTGCATCCTCGTCCAATGGTGTGTGTCGTTCCAAGGGTGTGTGTACAAATTGACGGCGATAAAGCACACCAGAGTGTCATTGTTTGAGATGAAGTCTCTGAAAGGTTTTGTTGTGATCAACTCTGATCCGGTTGGTTTCATCGTGTGAGTAAAGTGTACAACCTCTGCAGAGTGTTAAATCAATCTATTCGAATAGCCGCGTCCTCGGTTATGGACATGCTCGGGAATTTCACACGAGGGGTAGTTTTTCATAAAACAATTGGGAAGGGTCAGCTGTGTGAGATAACTTGTTCAGCTGTGTGAAAGAACTTGATTTAGACTGTGTGTCCTTTGTGAAATCAATTGTTAACTTATTATTGTCTATTTGTTTTGAATTATGCTTTCAATCTATTATTTGTATTCAATTGCAAATGTTGCATTTCTGCAAAATAACCACAGAAGCCATTCCTTTGGAATAAGCCAGCATCTATAAATGCATTCGTGGTATGACTTGCAGTACGGTGTGTACTCACTCTTGCTAAACAAATCAATGTAGTGGAGGAGTCGCACTTTGCTTTTGAAGAAGAGTTCTACGAAGGTTGAGCGTTAGGGTCTTGATCGATCGGTTACTGTGGTAAATTGATGGGAGCCACCGGAGTTTATTTCGTTTCCGCTGCAGTTTATTTCTTTATTGTCAGCCTTGCATGGCTTAATAAATGTAAAACTCGACCGTAAGGTCCCAACAGTTATTTGTTATTTAAATGTACTCGTTTATTCTTATATTCGTTGTATGGATGTGATATTTCATCAATGTTGACCTTGTGTGCACTAGCGTGATCTGGACTAGTGCGAGAATACACAGAGGGTCAGATTTGCATATTTGGGTCCCGACAGAGGTGGTATCGAGCCATCCGATCGTAGGTCTTGACCCTAGTTAGATTGGCCGTTCTTAGTGAGTCCAAAACTATTTTCTAAAGCAAATATTAACTTACAAGATTAATTGAACTCCTTAACTCATCTCATGTCTCTCTTGACTCAACTATTGTCAAATTCTCTCTCCCATTTGTTTTAAAGTTGTTTTCATATCCTTGTCCATCTTGACGGATGCCTCGTCTTGAGTTATGGAGAGCGCAAGGGAGGACTTGCCGCCGAGCTTTGGAAGTTGCTACAAGTACTTGGAGGTTCGATCGTCCATTGTACCGTGGCGGTGTTTGGATTGTGAACGGCCGAGATCGTGGAGTGATCTCGCCATTTGACCGCCTACGCCAGCGAGAACACCAAGGCAAGCAAACCAGCGAACATCTCACTCGAAGGAGTATTTGGATTGAAGCAATCCAGAGTCTTCACGCCTTGCCATCCCGAGGATCTGCAACATCTACTCGAGCTTCGTGACACGCTTTTCCGTTATCATCCCCGCACTTCCGGCGTGGATCTTGCCGCACGTTTTCCGTCTCTGAGAGGAGAAGACAACGCCACCGTCGTGCATCTCGCCCGATTCGCACGCTCGGGAAGAATCGTTGGAGTTAGCCGCCACAGAGTGGAGTGTACCTATGAGACTCTTGAGAGTGAAGAAAGGATCGCCATATTAGAAGAAACTCTTTATGGACGACACGATCACGAAGAAGACATCAAGAGGAAGACCTGTAAGAAGGCGATGGACCGGTGAACCGTAAGAGCCGCAGAGGCGTGAGCAGAGCAGCACCAGCAACACTGCACCAGGACACTCGCTCCTATTGCACCATCCCGGACATCGTGATCGGTTTGCAAGGATGCCACTCACTTTCGAGTCTACAAAGAAAGGGAGCACCGTCAAGGTCATGGAGGCTATTTGATTGAGTAGTCTTCGCGTTGTTTGAGCTTAGCCGCTTTATGTCTTGAGTCGCCCTTTAGGCGGTAGTTTGGTGTGCTTAAGTTCGTCCTTATTTTTGTGTGCAAGTATGAGCGCAAAGGCCCTTAGGCATTTGTTGCAAGCCATACTATTATCTTAATCAATATAAGAGTTTGATTGAGCTTTCTTAAAATATGTTGGGTTTTACCTACCCGCTTAGTTCTACAACTTATCTCGTGCTTGCTACCTTATCTAACCCTTGGAGATTCACGGATGGTTCGGACTCGTCAAGTCACGCAAGTGGTTACGATACTCGATGTCGAAAGGACGGAGCAAATCCCTGAGAAGCAATTCCACCACAAGCACCTTGATTGATCTGCGAATTTTGGAGCATTCATGCGGCTCAAACCCGGTGATGTACACCATGATGAATCGGATGCAAGCTATGAATAACCGAACAACAACAATCAAGATCACAATGGAGCCCCATTGCTCATGGTCACAATGGATCATCCAAGTTGGCGGAGTTTATGAGGACCCGTCCACCAACCTTTTCTGGACATGTCTCACCAGTAGAAGCTGATGATTGGCTTTGTGTTATTGAGAGGAAACTGCTGATCACTCAATGCGGCGATCATGAAAAGTTCAGACGCCTCTCACGGATGGAAGGCATTGCCGAATGGTGGGAAAACTTTGTCTTGCGCATGGAACGCCGCAAGACATTACTTGGGAAGAGTTCTGGCGCGCCGCCAATATCATGTGCCGAAGGAATCATGGATCTCAAGAAGGATGAATTTCGTGCTCTCAAGCAAGGAGGAATGTCGTTGATCGACTACCTCAACAAATTCTCTCAACTTGCTCGATATGTTGCGAGAAGATGTCGCCACCGACAAGGCTCATCAGTCGTTTTCAAAGGATTGAACACTGGACTTCAAGTCAACTTGATCGCCCACACCTTTCCCGATTTTCAAGAGTTGATC
This sequence comes from Hsuehochloa calcarea, assembly GCA_036346395.1. NCBI lineage: Eukaryota > Viridiplantae > Streptophyta > Magnoliopsida > Poales > Poaceae > Hsuehochloa > Hsuehochloa calcarea. The sequence continues at coordinate 5,409,159 of CM070605.1, read as the reverse complement.
AACAAGGCTTTGATTCTAGAGGATAAGCGCAAGGAATTGGAAGATCATCGTAGCGCAGAATGGCTCAAAGAAGGAAGTCACCAACGGTGACCGAGGGCAAGAATGATTCCACCGCAGATTTAGCCGTTTTCCACCACGAATTCGCGGACCACCGCACCAACTTCAGACTCGCCCGATTGCTCGAACTTCCGCAACCCCGCACTACCAACCCCAATCCGAGAAGCAACCCACGTAATACAACCGAGTTTGCTTTACAGCCGTCGCCGAGGCATTTCGCCAACCGATGTCGCAGAATGGGACTATCACTCCGAGACGCTTCAACCTTGGAAACACACGGCCAAGACACAATACAAGGCAACCATCAAGGAACTTCTCAAGCTACCGGTCAATCGGAGGAGCACCGCCATCGGTGGTCGAGGCCGTGTCAACCACGTCACTCTAGAAGGAGCCCAAGAAGCACCGACGTTGTCTTGGGTAAGTTCCTAGTAAATTCGATACACCGCATCGATTCTGTTTGATTCGGAGCTTCGCGATTCGTTTGTTTCGGAATTTTTGCAACTAAGAACAAATTGGAAGTTATGCATCTTAAGCATACTCTGTTAGTCGATCGCTGGAGCGAGCTAAGTTCTAAAGTTGGATGTTTAGGAGCTAGGCTACTCATAGTCGGAGTTGAGTTTCTAGCCAACCTAATAGTTCTAGACACTCGGACCATAGATGTCATCCTTGGTATGGATTGGTTATCCAAACATAAGCGATGCTAGATTGTGGCAAGAGCCGTGACAATTGAGGATACCACAGAAAGAAAGTAGAATTTCTAGCCACCTCGATGACGTGATGGACATTTGGTAGTCAACGACCAAGACGGTTTCTTTGGAAGACGTACAGTAGTCGAGATTACCCGATGTATTTCGGAAGAGTTACGGGAATGCCACCGACCGTGACATTGAGTTTGTCATCGATCTAGTGCGAGAACAGCACCAATTTCAAGAGACCCTATCGGATGCGGTCGATGAACTTGTGGAAATGAAGAAGCGGATAGAAGAACTCTTGGAGAAAGGTTTTGTAAGACCTAGTTCGCCGCCATGGGGAGCACCAGCTTTGTTCGTCAAGAAGAAAGATGGAAGTATGAGAATGTGTATCGATTATCGTTCTCTCAACGAAGTCACCATCAAGAATAAGTACCCATTGCCCGAATTGATGATTTGTTCGACCGGATGAAAGGAGCCGAGTATTCTCCAAGATCGATCTACGATCAAAGTTACCATCGATTGAAGATTTGTCCTAAGGATGTACCAAAGACCGCTTTCTCAACCCGGTATGGACATTATGAGTTTTAGTCATGTCTTTTGGATTGACTAATGCCCTGCATATTTCATGAACATGATGAACAAAGTATTCATGGAATATTTGGATAAGTTCGTAGTAGTATTCATTGATGATATTTTGGTATACTCAAAGTCAGAAGAAGAGCATGCAGAACATTTGAGATTAATCCTAGAGAAGCTCAGAGGACATCAGTTGTATGCCAAGTTCAGCAAGTGTGACTTTTGGAAGAAGAAAGTTGATTTCCTCGGTCATGTGATGACAGCCGAAGGAGTAGCAGTTGACCCCGGAAAGGTTAAAGCTGTAATGAATTGGGAGCAGCCCAAGACGGTTACTCAAATTCGTAGTTTCTTGGGAATGGCAGGATACTATCGTCGTTTCATTGAAGGATTCTCAACGATTGCTAAACCTCTTACGCAATTATTGAAGAAAGAGAAGAAGTACATTTGGACCCCAGCTTGTGAAGAGAGTTTTCAAGAATTGAAGAAACGTTTGACTTGATTTCAATGCTAGTTTTGCCGGATATTAGTAAGGATTTTGGTATCTACTGTGATGCTTCGCGTCAAGGATTAGGATGTGTCCTTATGCAAGAAGGAAGAGTCGCGCTATGCGTCAAGGCAATTAAGGCCTCATGAAGAGAACTATCCTACCCATGATTTGGAATTAGCCGTAGTGCATGCCTTGAAGATTTGGCGCCATTATCTCATCGGAATCATTGTGAAGTCTACACAGATCATAAGAGCCTGAAGTACATATTCACTCAGTCTGATTTGAACATGAGACAGAGAAGATGGCTGGAATTAATAAAGGATTATAATCTTGGAATCCATTACCATCCTGGTAAGGCCAATGTAGTTGCAGATGCACTGAGTCGTAAGAGCTACTGCAATGCTCTGGAAGCAAAAGAGTTGTGTTCAGAACTTCAGGAGGAATTCCAGAAGCTACAGCTAGAAGTTGTTCCGGAAGGATTTGTGGCCAGTTTGGAAGTGCAGTCTACTCTGGAGAAACAGATTCGTGAAGCCCAACCCAAGGATTCTGAGTTTGCCGACCTCAAGAAGAAGATGGCAGAAGGAAAATTTAAAGACTTCACCGTGGATGATCAGGATATATTGTGGATCAATGGACGTATCTGTGTACCGGATATTGATGGTTTAAGACAACTGATTCTGAAGGAAGCCCATGACTCTAAGTATTCGATTCACCTTGGAAGTACTAAGATGTATCAGATGTTAAGAATAAGTTTTGGTGGCCAAACTTAAAGCGAGACGTCGCAGAGTTCGTTGCCTTATGCGACGTGTGTCAGAAAGTAAAGGCCGAACATCAGAGGCCAGCAGGATTGCTACAACCGCTGAAGATACCAGAATGGAAGTGGGAAGAGATCGGTATGGATTTCATTACCGGTCTACCCAAGACTCAATCAGGTTATGATTCGATTTGGGTAATAGTGGATCGTTTGACTAAGGTTGCCCATTTCTTGCCAGTCAAAACCACTTACTCAGGAGACCGCTTGGCGGAATTGTATATGTCAAAAATCGTCAGTCTGCACGGTGTGCCTAAGAAGATAGTGTCAGATCGAGGATCTCAATTCACCTCTCGTTTTTGGCAGAGTCTACATGAAGCCACCGAACTCATCTAAATTTCAAGATCGCTTATCATCCACGCATGATGGATGATCGAAAGAGTCAACCAGATATTAGAAGATATGTTAAGAGCCATGCCTTAGCTAATGCTACCATTGGGATAAAAGTTTACCGTATGCGAAATTCTCGTACAACAACGAGCTTATCAAGCCGGTTTGCGAGATGTCACCATTTGAAGCTTTGTATGGTCGTACTGCAGAACTCCATTAAATTGGTCGAGACATTTGAACGTGTAGTGTTCGGGCAGATATTATTCAGAAGCGAAGAACAAGTTGCTATGATCGAGAAAGACTAAAGATAGCCCATCCAGCAAAAGAGTTATGCCGATAATCGTCGCCGTGACCTCGACTTTGAACCGAGGATTTTGTGTATCTCGCGAGTTACTCCGCCAGAGGTGTTAAGAGATTCCACACCAAAGGGAAGCTTGCTCCAAGGTATGTGGGTCCATTCAAGGTTTTGGAACGCCGTGGAGAAGTTGCGTATCGCTTGGAGTTACGCGATCGTTAGCGAGTGCATGATGTCTTTCATGTCTCTCACCAAGAAGTGTCTTTGTGTGCGGAAGAGCGGACTCGTTGAGTCAATTGAGCGAAGGAAGATCTCACGTACAAAGAGCAGCCTGTCAGTATTTTGGATGTCGCAGAGCGCCGCACCAGAAGCAAGACCGTTCATTTCTGCAAAGTCCAGTGGAGTAACCACTCAGAAGGAGAAGCAACGTGGGAACGTGAAGAAGAGTTGAAACCGAGTTCCTAGCCTTTTCTCTAGCTAGCGGAATCTCGGGACGAGATTCGCTTAAGGGGGAGGTTTGTAACATCCCAAAATTCAGAGCTTTAAAAATCTTTTAAATATTGGTAGCAAGAGAATTTACCATTTGGATTATTTGAATATTAATTTAAAAAGCTTAAATTGGACTTTAAGGACAAATTGATTTAATGTGCTTAATCCCAACATCAACAATTGTCAAAACTATTTTATTTAGATTCTATATGCTTGGTTATATTTTATAGAATTTTCTGGAATTTTTCCAAAGTCATTTGCTATTTTCTAATTGCTATTTGCATTTTCTGGATTTATTAAAAAGAAAATCTATTTTAAATTCCTTCGGAACAGTGCTGGGCCGGAGCCCAACACTATTCCAGCCCACTCACTCCCAGCCGTTGGATCGCAATCACACCGCGCCTGCGTTCGCCCGCCTTGCCCCGCTGGATCTCCGCCGCGTGTCCCCTTCGCGCGATCGCACGCCCGCGCTCGCGTCGCCTCGCTTGCTCTCACGCGAGGATCTCCATCGCTCGGTGCCGCCGCCCGCAGCGGCCCGCTTGCTCGCTGGCCGGTGGGCCCGCCTCGCCGCGTCGGCCAAGATCTTCCTTCGGACTCGACTCGAGTCCGAGCTCCTGACGTCCGCAACCGCCGCGCGCCGTTTCCATCGGATTCGCCCTCGACCCGCCTATTTAAAGCCGAGCCTCGTACCTAAGCTCCGCCTCGACCTTCTCCACCAAAACCCTAAGCCGACGCCCCTACTGGCCAAGGCGTTGCGCCGCATTGCCGCAAGGACCAACCTCGGCGCAACCTCGTCGCCGGTGAAATCCTCCGACTCGAGCTTCCTCGGCGGCAACCGACGCCTTTGGGATCGCAACAACCTCACTACACGGTGCCGCTGTCGCCCCACCTCGCCCGAGTTGCCTCCTCCTCCGTTGTCGACTCGTCCAGACAAAACACCGCCACCGCTGCCGTCGTCTCGCTTCCACCGGTAGAAACCTTGCCGCCAAGCACCTTCGCCACCCACCAAGAAACGCCTTGCACCACCCTCATCATCTCATTTTTGTGCTTAGCGCCGCCGACTCGCGCTAATCGCCCGGCGAGCCCTCGATCCCGAGAGCGCCGCGGCGGTGTGCGACGTCGGCGACTCCGCCGGCGCCACATCACCTCGTGCGCTGCGTGTCGCTGCGTGGCGCCCACTTGGCGTCCGCGTGGCTCGATCCACCGGGCCAATCTCCGCGGCTCGGTGAACCCGGTTCACCGTGGTTGAGCCAGCGGCAAGTGGGGCCCACCTGTCGATTTTAATTTTAATTTAATTTTTTCCGAAATTCTCTACTAACGCAAGCATTGCGCAATAATCCGAATTTCCTTTATAAAAATAATTCGGGAAATTCAAGAAAATCCAAATTAGGTTTAATTGATTTTTAAATCTTCCAAAGCCCATATCTTTTGCATCCAAGTCCAATTGAGCCCATTCAAATTTGTAAATTCATATAAAATTAAGATCTATTTAATGGTGAATTTTATTTAATTTTGGAGTTTGTTTTGCCTCTGTTATTTATTTGTTTTATTTCTTTTGTCTCGCTTTTGAGTAGGCGTCGATACTTGGGAATTTTGCGAAGAAGGAGCACCTCAAGACCAAGACCAATATCTAGATCTATTCCAAGGCAAGTTATACCTTTGATCATTTTGAACCCAGTTTTCAAAATACTTTGTTTCAATGTATTGCATTCTATTTCAAGTATTTATTTAAATGCTTTTGGGTGTAGTTATTAATCCAAATTGTTATGCCACCTTGTCTATTGTATGCCATGATCTTTTGTCACCCTAGGTTGATTAATTATTAGTTGGTATTATTGTAGCACCAACGTGGGTTGGTTAGATACGATTAGACTGCTTAGCCATGCCACGAGTCATCATTTCATGTGAGAGTTGCAATTATAAACTTGACTAAGTGATTATGGAACTGTGTGATGAATCTGTGTGTGCTGTGTGCTATTACTCGTTGATGGCATGTGTTGCACTTAATCAACAAGGTGGGAAAAGATTTAGACTGAGGCAAGTGGTGGATTCTGTGTGAATGGTGGAGCTGTGTGCTTATTAAACTTTGTGATTTGGGTTAAAACTGGAAGTCTTGCCTTGGTCAATTAAGGACTTAACTTTGTGCGCCATTGAGCTCGGCCTTCTTGTCACGACCACATGCCTAGTATGGGTGGGCGACTTAGTAAGTTATGGAGTCTTGACATTGACAACTCGAGTTGTATTTAAGCTATGTGATGATGGGTGGAGGTGTGATATGTCACATCGCGGGACGGTTATTGCATCCTCGTCCAATGGTGTGTGTCGTTCCAAGGGTGTGTGTACAAATTGGGCGATAAAGCACACCAGAGTGTCATTGTTTGAGATGAAGTCTCGAAAGGTTTTGTTGTGATCAACTCGATCCGGTTGGTTTCATCGTGTGGGTAAAGTGTACAACCTCTGCAGAGTGTTAAATCAATCTATTCGAATAGCGCGTCCTCGGTTATGGACATGCTCGGAATTTCACACGAGGGTAGATTTTCATAAAACAATTGGGAAGGGTCACTGTGTGAGATAACTTGTTACTTGTGTGAAAGAACTTGATTAGACTGTGTGTCCTTTGTGAAATCAATTGTTAACTTATTATTGTCTATTTGTTTTGAATTATGCTTTCAATCTATTATTTGTATTCAATTGCAAATGTTGCATTTCGCAAAATAACCACGAAGCCATTCCTTTGGAATAAGCCATCATCTATAAATGCATTCTCGTGGTATGACTTGCGAGTACGGTGTGTACTCACTCTTGCTAAACAAATCAGCGAAGTGGAGGAGTCGTCTTTGCTTTTGAAGAAGAGTTCTACGAAGGTTGAGCGTTAGGGTCTTGATCCCGGTTGCACTGTGGTAAATTGATGGGAGCCACGAGTTTATTTCGTTTCATTGCAGATTTATTTCTTTATTATCGACCTTGCATGGCTTAATAAATGTAAAACTCGACCGTAAGGTCCCAACAGTTATTTGTTATTTAAATGTACTCGTTTATTCTTATATTCGTTGTATGGATGTGATATTTCATCAATGTTGACACTGTGTGCACTAGCGTGATCCTGGACTAGTGCAGAATACACAGAGGGTCCAGATTTGCATATTTGGGTCCCGACACACTGTCACAAGAGGAGCACTAATTGCGCAACTCGCTAAAACATCCACAAATTGCAATTTCTTAGTTCGAGTTGTTTTAAAGTTCTAGCTCATATAGCAAAGACTTAGCTACACATGTAAAAGCATGATAATTCTAGCAAGTCAAAGAACTGGACATGACATTGAGCACGAATTGAAGTACTAAAGCTCCAAAGGGTAATTGGCAAAGCTTCATCAATTTTAAAAGATAAGCGTAAAATCTTATATTACAATGCATCTTTTTGGATTTTCATACCACTTGTTGTATTTTCATATGAATGCAATATGATACAATGAGATGCAATAAAAGCCTAAAAACCTAAAAAGTTCAAAAGATCACTAAGTTGAGAAAAGAACAATAAAAGATCAAAAGAACAAGGAAAGATCGTAAAAGATCAAACTCCCTCAAACCAACCCATAGGGATAAATTACCCTAACTCACTTCTCAAGGTGGCAAACCTAGTTTGATCTAAAGGCTTGGTGAGAATATCCGCCAATTGAGCATCGGACTCACGAAGTGCATCACAATATCCTTTTTCGACATGATCTTTAAGGAAGTGAAAGCGAATGTCTATGTGTTTAGTCCTAGAATGTTGCATTGGTTTTTAGCAATATTAATAGCAGAAGTGTTATCACAGAAAAGAGGAACACTAGCAAAATTTAACCCATAATCTTTCAGAGTGGACGTCATCCACAAAATCAGCTCAAACAACTAGCGTGACTACATACTCCACTTCAAAGATGGATTGTGCAATGTAAGACCGCTTCTAGAAGACCAAGATACAAGAGAAGTGCCTAGGAAGTGACAGGTGCCTGAGGTACTCTTCCTATCTAACCGACAGCCCGCAAAATCAGAATCTGAAAAACCCCTAATGGACAAAGCTAAAGAGCATGAATACCAAATGCCATATAAGAGGGTAGCGTATAAATACCTGAATATGCGCTTAACGGCTTGGCGATGGGAAGTTCTTGGAGACGCTTGAAATCTTGCACAAAGGCATACCGTGAAGTGAATGTCCGGTCTCGAGGCCGTCAGATACAGAAGGGAGCCGATCATGCTGCGGTACTCGCGTTGATCCACGACTTCTCCTTCCTCATCTGGATCCAAAACAGTCGAGGTTGCCATGGGAGTGGAAATTGGCTTGCAGTCACCCATGTTGAAGCATTTGAGTAGATCTTTAGTGTATTTTGTCTGATGGATGAAAGTTCCTACCTTGCATTGCTTGATTTGAAGTCCCAAAAAGTAATTAAGCTCTCCCATCATACTCATCTCAAATTCCCTAGACATAGTCTCAGAAAAACTGGAAACAAGAGCATTAGAAGAACCACCAAAAATAATATCATTCACATAAATTTGAGCAAGCAGGAAGTCATTGCCACGCCTAAGAATGAATAGAGTTTTATCCACTTTACCCATCTCAAAATTATTTTTAAGGAAGAAGGTTTTAAGTCTATCATACCAGGCTCTAGGGGCTTGTTTAAGACCATACAAGGTTTTGGATAACTTGAACACACGATCTGGATACTTGGGATATTCAAAACCCGGGGGTTGCTTAACATACACTTCCTCCTCTATGAAACCATTTAAAAAAGCACTTTTAACATCCATCTGATATAATTTAAAACCTTTTGATGCAGCAAATGCGAGCAAAATGCGAATGGCTTCTAGTCTAGCAATAGGAGCAAATGTCTCATCAAAATCTAACCCCTCAACTTGGCTGAAACCTTGAGCTACCAATATGGCTTTGTTTCTAACCACAGAACCATCCTCACCATGTTTATTCTTGAACACCCAACGGCGGTCTGACCGGCAGGCTCCAGAACCGATCTGAAACAGTAAAAACAGCCCGATGACGAAGTTGCAATTAGGTCAAACTTTTGATTCTCAACTCCAAACTTTACGAAACTTTGCACACACCTTCTCTATGCTATTGAGGACCTATTCCAATCGAATATTATGATAATTCTTGGATAGATCCTGAACAATTGCCAATTGAATAACAGAGGGTCTAAAACCGGGCAAGAACGAAAACTTGATCCTAATGCTTGTTCGTGAGTGATTGATGATCAAGATGATTCTAGATAGATTCACACATATCACAGCAAGCTAATTTACGTGAAAGAATCAATCACAAACTCACGGATCAAAGAAAGCCCTAAAATCACGAAATTGAAAGCAAGAACGAAAAGAGACTTATCTCAAGCAAACCTTGCATAGATTAAGAACGTGATCGTTCTTTGGATTACACCCACACCATCATGGATCAGTGGTCAATCCAAGATCATGAAATTCTCCTCAAACCATGAAAAGCCCTAGCCTCCACCTCAACTCCCCCTAAGCCAATTAGGGTTTGAAAACAACAAAAGAGGTGAAAAACAGCGAGAGAGAGGTGCAGCCCCCACCTCCTCCTATTTATAGTGGAGGCCTAGAACTCTCTAGGGTTTGACTTAATTTGGGCTCCCGTTAAGGCCCACTAACAAACGGGTCACACACGCACGCCATAAGCGCCGTCTTTAACTTTTGACCTAAACCGCTTCACCATGCGCCATGGATTTGCCAATAGGTCACCCTTGTCCATCTTGTGTCACGCTTGAGTCGTTGACCTCACCCGGCATCGTCGATCGTTCTGGACCTCAACTCTCCAAGTCTAGTCCCGATCCTCCTCGCCGTTGACCGTCGTTGACCACCAAGCAACCTGCACAACCATAGACAAGCAAACACGAATTCGGGAACAAGTTCTTCACAACTTGACCCATGTTAGTCAAAACATGCATCATGCAAAACATATGCCATGAAACCAATGACTTTGACCTAACAAAACACCATCGCCACGAAGTTGGCGGACGTTCAAGTAGAAAGCTGGTGCGAGTAGCTCCATGTGAGCGGTCGGACCGCCCTGGCGGTCGGACCGCTCCTCGTGAGCCGGTCGGACCGCCCCTAAGGACTTAGCGAAATTCATGCTCTGAAATTCCGAAACCTTCTGGAAACTTAAAACGAATAGAACTTCTTACTGGAGACTCCAAAAATCATGAGACCAAGTGCATTGGGATCCCCTCACTTGCCTACAACACCTATTTTTGGTCCAGCTCGTTTTGACCACTTTTAGAGTCACTGTAGGTCCGGCCAGCGCACATGGCCGGTCAAGCCGATTTGGGGCCGGTCGGACCGCCATGCTATGGCGGTCGGACCGCCTGTCGTAATGTCGAAGCTTTGTCGAAAACTCGTGAAACGACAAACCGTAAACACCATTGCCAATTGTCACATCATCCTAAGATCTGGAGCATATCCCCATGATATCCACAGTCATGTCCTCATCACAATACCTAGCACATGTATCACTGCATCCGACATTGATTCAATATAGATTAAGATTGCGTAATAAGAGCCCCATCTAGTATCTCCAGGTCTCGCTAAGCTAGTTTCTTGATGTTTCCCTCTTTCTGAAATAAATCTCACCACTCTCTAGCTTACCCAAAAAAATTTGACGATGCTTCTCACACAATACATCCTTTCTCTTGCAAGATGCACTAGTGGTGGTCACAATCAATGTCACATACTTGAAGAAATCATGGGTAGACAAACAACAACTTGTGATAGAAAAAAAACTACCAACTATAATTGGTGAGCAAAGCAATAGACATAGAAAGCATATGTGTTCTCATCACGAATATGTTTTTGAAGGTCATTGAATTCACCTTACATATTTGAAGCCCAACCTACCCCTGCCCTCATAGTCTAGCAATAAGTAAGTCACGTCCAGTGAGCATCCCAACCAGCTCTCTCTTCAATGCATTTGATGTTACCTCTATGACATATTGGAGCCCCAAAAAACTTTCCATAACCTTACCTTTGTTGTTCACAAACCTGAAGGCCAATGATACAATTAGTTGAGTAGAACAATGTCGGACCCCGGGTGTGGAATACTTGAAGCCCTCGTGTGTACCTTAGTAGTCCCATGATCAGTGGCTAGTACACATATCCACAAAGTTGGCATACACATCCATACACAATATACCTACAATATGAAATAAATATGGTATCATGCTTAAGCGATTACATCACGAGTATAATACATGGTCACTGGCCAAATAAAATGACGAGTATCAGAAGTAGCAAGTTAAACAGTGGAAGCAAAAGTATTAAACCCAAAAGTCCAGCGGTATGCCCATCCAACCCTCAGGCAACCGATAAGAACAAGGCACGGAGGCCAGAGCGAGGCGGGAACAACAAAAAATTACCCTAGCCTATCAAAACTATGTCTCGAGGGGCAGTAGGGCGGAGAGTCACACCTTGTCTCCAGTGGTGGCCCCCTGACCACCGGCGTCCTCGGGAGCATCAGCTGTCTTGCTCTTCGCCTTCCGCTCTAGCACTCGGTGTAGCGAAGCCATCGCGGCCTCGCTTCCCTGCGGCGCCCAGAAGGCCTGAGCGAAGGTATGCGTCGCCCTCCGCACCAATCGTTCATCGGCGGCGACATCGGACGTCGAGGCTACGGGCAGGGAGCGCGCCCCGAGGGTGTCAACATGCCCACAACCGCCCTTCTACAGCAACAAGAAGGCTGCAGTCCAAGCGACCTTCGCGCAATGATCGCCGTAGGCTTGGGTGGTGGGCAGGAAAATCACGCCGCCCCGCCGGAGGCGGTCCAACGTCCGATCAACCTACGGGACGCGATGCGTTCTCAGCGGCAGCACGGCCCCCAGCGCAGTCACGGTGGTCTCCACCATTTCCATGGCCCGCTAGACGGCACGTGACACCGACTCGAACAGCTCCCGCTCCGCGGTGATCTCAACGTCCAGGTCCGCCTTATTACGACGAAGACCCTGCCGCTCCACCTCCAGCTCGACCACCTGCGCCTCCAGAGCCTTCGTCCTCTCCACGAGCTCGTCGCGCTCCGAGGAGAGCACCTGGCTGGCGCGAAGTGCGAATCAACCTACCCATGGATCTCCTCATACTCCCGTGTGATGTTCGCGTCGAGAACACGGGACATCATCAGTGTCTACAAGAACAAACCGTAAGAAATGTGCAACCACATCAAGCAAAAATAAATATGGACTCACCCTAGCGGAGTTCGCCTCGATTAGCCGAAGCATCTCGCCCATCGGCATTGTCGGTGTATTAGAACCGATCTTACGTAAAGATTATTTGATTTGGGGGGTCTCCTAGAAATGAAATCACGCAGAGTGGTTGACACGGGATGTTTAGACAGGTTCAGGCCTTCTCCGGAGAGAATAATAACCCTAATCCTGTGTGGTGTATGGTATTCTTGATGATCAAGTCAAAAGCTAAGACTATTACAGAGAATAGCACTTGTGTTTCTACTCGACTCTCTCTATTTCGCTGTTCCCCTCGTCTCCCTGATTGATGCCCTTATATAGTCGTGAAGGATTAGCCGTTTTGTCCTGTGGAAGAGGCGCCTTAATTGAGCCAGTAATGGGCGCATGATGGCAGTAATTACCGGCGCATTGGCTTCTCCACGCCGTATGGCAGTTATCATTCAGAGATAATGGGGTATTTAAGCACTATTACTACGCGGAATAGTAGTGCGTGCAGACCGTTCGGATTCCTTAATCAATTGGACCCACTTGCCTGTAGGTTTGATTATAAGGTGGTCGTGGTTTGCCTGGTCGTAGGAGGACTTACGACCAGGTAGTAGTCGTAAAGAGTCTTACGACTATGTAGTGATCTTAGAAGGACTTACGACCATGTAATGGTCGTGGAAAGACTTACGACCATGTAATGGTCGTAGAAAGACTTACGACTAGGTAGTAGTCGTAGTAAGACTTACGACTATGGGGGGTGATTGTAGAAGATCTTACAATCACTTGGTAGGCCTCTCCCTTATAAAAATAAGGGGTACTTCGGGAGACTACGTGACATCATATTTACCCATAATAAGAATTATAGATAAAAGATAAAATGAGGATTATTAGATCCTCGTCATCTAGCCCCCCAGCTTCAAGTGAAAGTAACTTACTTGGTGAAGGATTCGCAAATGGACTTGCGACTATGAAAAATGTCGTAGAACCATAGTCGAAGGAAAAACTTTTCGACACTTGAGTGTTACTTTGACCAGGGGTTTGCTTGGTCAGAAAGGTTGCTTACGACTATCAGAAAGTCATAAAAACCCCTACAACTGTGTAGTGGTCGTAGTAAGGCGATCGGAGAAAAAAACCCTTCCGATCGATACTTCCTTCGACCAGAAATACTTGGTCAAGAAAATAATTTTGCTTGGAGGTGACAAAACTAACCTAACTTTCCTGAACAGACCGTCTGGGGAATTGCAAATGAATTTCACAGATCTGTTGATAAAGCGTTTCCCGAAGCGATTGCAATCGTGAAGATTGCTTACGACTATTAAAAAGTCGTAAAAACCCCTCTGACCGTCTCGGTGGTCGTAGTAGAGAATCGGAGAAAAACCCTTCCGATTGATACTTCCTTCGACCGGAAAGACCTTGGTCAAGAAAGTAATTTTGCTTGGGGTAACAATCGCACCTAATTTTTCTCGAGCGGACCATCTGGGAATTGCAGCCGCTCTCACGGACTTGTCCGATGAAGCGGTTCGGCGGTACAACCAACTCCCATAAACCTATAGCGAGAGCGGTTTAAGAAGCGGCGGAGATCATCTTGATTATAAAAACTTACCAGAGGTAGACTTGGGTTTTACCTTTTCCTCAAATCACTCCGCTGTTCTTGAGCTCTTGCTTTCTCCGTCCTCGACTAGGTTTCATCTTCTCCCGCTAACCCAATCAAAAAACTGCTTACAGGCGAAATGGCCAAGAGAGTTTACGAATGGGAAGAATCGGAGATGGATGCGGCTAAGATCAAGATCTTGGTCGATCTGGGAAGATTCAGAGAAGGCTCGGTAAAGTGGATTCCGCTATCAGGCAAAGATCGCCATCGGGGAAAATGGGCAAATTCCGTCTTCAAGCGTATTGTGAGTGCGGCCTTCGATTGCTGCCCACCCCTTTCTTACTGATGAGTACTTGAACACTTTGGGGTGGGCCCGGTGAACTTAGGTCCCAATTCCATTACCATGTTGAGTGTGTTCGTGTATCTGTCGCGAGGCGTACACAGGAATTAGGCGGATCTCGATTTGTTCCAATATTATTATGGGATGGCTCGACAAAGCCGAATCGCGGAAGTGTGGTGCGAAACTCCACGACTCAAGTCGAAGGAGTATATTCGAGTTTCACCGGTCTTCGTGGCGGGTGGAGGAAGAGGTGGTTCTCTTTGGAAGGTCACCTCTGAAGACGACCTTTCTTTCGAGGGAAGGTCGTCGAAAAGAAATCTTCATGGGATTCGACCCTGAAGATATCAGTAGGATTAGCCCTTATATTCAAGCCATTAAGGACTTGAAGGAAGAAGGGTGACCGGATGGCATGTGGTGAAGGATTTCATCACACGCGAATTAGTCCTCTGAAGAAGCGAGCACCTCCTATGTGGAATGCTCGGGAAGAGAAACCCAACCGAGAGACTACGAGGAGGGTAAGTAATTGTCGACTTAGCTCTCGGTTTGGTCTTTCTCAACCTTGTCTAATATTCTTATCTGTTTACAGATCTTTCTCCGTGGTTGACTCTAGAGTCGACTCATCTGCGAGAAGTCTCCGCCACTCAGGCGGTTCCTCAAATCATTGCGGCTTTGTCGCAGATGAAAGGATAGGCGCCTAAAGGTAATCAAAAAGTTGATTCTTTCTTTAGGACTTTATAGTCGTAGAAGATACTTACGACTAATGGTGATCGTAGAATATCTTACGATCAAGAAAGAGTCGTAGAAAGACTTACGACTTGGCACTAGTCGTAGAAAAACTTACGACTAATTAGTGATTCTTCTTTTTCTGTTTTGCTTTACAGAAAGTAGGCATGGAAAATCGTCAGGACGACGAAGAAGTCGTCGATGACTATTAGTATTGGGTTGTCGAAGACAAAGGCTGGCTCCTCCCTCTAAGAGCGTCGACTTGTAAAATCTGCCGACAAGGGGAGCAAGCTCAAGCTCTCGACCGGACCCTCTACAAGGCTGCGGCGGTGTAGTCAGATGTTGAAGCCGAGGCCGCAGCCATCGAAGCCGAGGAGGTTGAGGTAGCTGAATCTCTTAAGCGCAAACCTCGCAAGGCTAAGGTACCCTTCTGTTATGACAAAGAATCTTTCACAGTTTCTGCCACTCCTAGTTTTGTTAGGCAACCTGAAAAGGAGAATTGGAAAGATTTTGTGTCTTTTATGAAGGACGATCTTTGCATCGGCACAACTGCGGTGAGCGATCTTTGCTCTTGGAATGGTCGAGACCGATCTCGGCCATCAGAGAATCGAGAAACAGGCTCGGTTCTGTCCAAACTCTGACGACCGGGCGTGGTCGCGTGGTAGAAGTGTTGAACCTCGACCATACGTGGTCGTGGAGAAGAAGAGGTCCTCCATTGGGAGGATTGCTCCAAAATTCTGGTTAAGACCGAGTGCGAGGTATGTGAAATTTACTAAAGTGTAAAACGACATTTACCTTTTTCTTTTCACAACTTTGATTTGCTTTTCTTTATTTCATCCGACTTCTTGACCCGGGAATGCTTCACGAGAAGTCCATTGCCATCCCTTCACTCGAGGAGGTAGCAATGGAGGTGGTCGAAGCATCACCCTTGCCCTGTGGCCGATGAAGTCGAGACTCCCAGAGTGACTCCACATCTGCTGAAGTCGTAGCTCGACCCTTGAAGTAGCGGTCACATTCGTTGAGGTGGCGCTCGACATCGAGGTCGTAGAAACAACAGGGCGGTGTGGAAGCCTCTGGTCAAGGTGTGACCAGCTTGTGCACCGCTACTGGGAAGGAAATTGTAGGGCGTTCCTTCCCTACCCAAAGAGAAATTCTGAGAACCGGAAGGAGAAAATTTCAACTTCGTGGTGACTTCTTTGGGCCTGCCTCCGTCGTAGGGTCTTCTGCTTACAGATCTCGTGACCGAGTCCCCCATCCCAAAGATATTCCCAATACGGAGAATACTTTTGATAACGAGCGCCTCGAGAAGGTGTGGTGGGACAAAGTTGCGAGGATAGATAAGGCTGCGAGAACCGGACCTTGTATATTCGATGTTTGCTAGGACGACTATGAATGTAAGTATCTTCAAAATACTTATATATGTGGCTTTCCTTCTCTTCTCACTGTTTTCTTTTTGCAGAAAGCTCTGGAGCAAATTGCTGTTGTCGGTGAGTACCATCGACAACTTTTAGAGCTAAGACAGAAGAAAGAACTACTATGTGCAGAGGCAGAGAGATGGTAAGTCACTTATCATTTATAGTTGTTTTCGACTTAAATACTCGTATAATGTTTTACGAGAATAGTCATGGAAGAAACTCATGACAAAGTACTAGTCGTAAAAGCTTACGACTACTTACGACCGAGTAGTGGTCGAGAAAGACTTACAACCATATCGTAGTCGTAGAAAAACTTACGACTAGGTCAGTGGTTGTAGAAGTACTTACAACCATTCGGCTGATGTTTATCTTCGTTTCTGTTCTTTGTAGGTTAAACAGTGACACAAAGACCTTAGCTGACTCACTCGATTACGAAAAAGAGGAGTCGAGAAAGCTAAGGGAGGAAATAATAGTTCTCTCGGATAGACTTGAGAGGTCTGTCTCTGCATCTAGAAGATTGCGGGGAAAAATAAACGAAGAAGTCTTGAACTTAAGACTGCTTTTGATCTTTAACCTTTACCTGACTCCCATTTCTTTTCCAGATAAAGAAAATGAGATGTGGAAGCTCCGGACGAAGTTCAAGAAAAAGCTTTGGTTATTGAGAGTTTTCGCATTACCAAGGATAAGGATCAAGAACTCGAAGTGCGAGAACTCAAGTAGTGAGTAAGTAATTCTTTACTGTTGTCCTTTTCGAGCATTTTCCTTTTCTAATGCCAATTTTTGTTGAAATTCTTTTGCCGAATTGAGAAGCCTCAATCTTTGAAATCCAAGAGAAAACCTTGATCTACAATGAGTCCGTCGCATCGCTAAGATGAATGAGAGGACATCGAGCATGGGAGAAAAAGCCTTTGAAACCATTGCTTCCCATCAAGAAGAGGTTAAGAAAATGGATTCTCAATTAGTAGGTAAGAAATGCTTTTACCTACAATTATCTTTGTGTTATATTCCTCTAGAAGTTTATTTTTGTTTGACCGGTTTTATTCTTTTCAGAACAAGTGGTCGAAAACAAGAAACTTCGCGAGGCTTCGACTTGTATCCAACAGGAGATGGAGTCGATGAAGACTAGTCTTCAAGGCAACATCACGCTCCATTGGGGAACAAGTCGGAAACTTGCAAGAAATGGTGACCACTCTGAAGGCTAATCAAGCTGAATCAATAAGGGAGGCAGTCGAAGCCGGAGTAAGTTACGCTTTGGCGAAACTTAAAGCTCAAGACCCCCACCTTAATGTGCAACCAATTGAAGCCGAGTTCGATTGCTCTGAATCAGAAGCAAATCGTCTGATTGAGGAAATGCAATCGGTTGGCAAAAAGGTGGCGGAGGAAATGCAGCTAGGCTCTCCCCCTTCAGAGTAATCTTGTAACTACCTTGTAAGGCAGACAATATCTGTTGATGAGTGATATATGATCCATCTTGTTTCCTGAAAATTATCTTGTCGAGTAGTTAGTAACTCATAAGATAATAAACGAATGAAAGACTAAGAATTGAAGTCAAATTAATAACTTTATCCTAGCCCCCGACTATTTGCTTAGCTTGTTTAGACAATCTAAGTAAATAGTGTTTGAAATGGGGTTTCTGAAAACAAAGAGAGGTTTGTTTAACTTATAGTTTTTGTTATGGTTGTCAAGCACTTGATCGAAAGAGTAGAAACGACTCGACACTAGGAAGTTCTTTCTAGTGGGCAGGACCACGTGCAGAGAGGAAAGGCTTCGACTAGGTGATGTTACCATCTCCGACCAGTTTAATCAAACCAAGAATAGCAACTTGAGTTAAGCAAACGTCTAGAGGACTTTAATAATTCGTTCGCCCTTTTCTGATGGACTCGATAAGTCTTTTCCAGTAGCAAAAAGTAGGAGACAGAGCAGCGCTAGGAAGTTCCTTCTAGTGGGCAGGACCACATGCAGAGAGGAAAAACTTCGACTAGGTGTGTCTCTTCCTTCGACCAGTCAAAACGAAACGAGTACATCAAAGGTGGTCGAATAAATATATCAAGTGCGCTCTACTTAGAATATTTTTTTGGAAATTACTGAAAAAATAAACTAAGATTGAGAGAGTTGGCTTTGAGAACATTTCAATTGGATAAAACCCGAGCTCTTTGTATTGGCGGCAAAAATGAGTAGCAGTCGATGCTAGGAAATTCCTTACGGTGGCGAACCACATGCAGAGAGGAGAAGTTTCGACTAGATGGCGTTACTCGCACCGACAGTGTAAAGAAAGCTGGGTGTTTTGTATCATAGTCGAAAGATTAAAAAGCACTACTCAAAAAATAAGGCAAGAGAAGTAGAAAGAACACGGACTTTTATTGCACGAGAAATTAGTCACACATAGAATTTGCGTGAATCGGTCGATGTTCCAAGAGTTTGAGAGAACTGTCCATCTTCCATCGCTAGTCGACCGGCCACTCGGCGAGTTACCCGACCATTGTGTAAGGACCTTCCCATTTGGGGAAAGTTTATTCCGATTAGACTTGGATTGGCGAGCCTCAATACCAAGTCACCTACAAAGAAGTCTGCGAGGTTGGACCTTCGATCATAGTATCTGCGTAGGGCTTGTTGGTATTGCGAGCAGTTAAGGCTAGGTTTCTCCTTTCTTGAGTAGGTTAATGTCATCTGCTCGAAGTTGTTCTGATACGAGTTGTTGAAAGTTTCAACTCGTGTCGACCGCATTTAAGCTCGGAGGAAGCATGGCTTCGACTCGAATACTAGAAAAAATGATGTTTCTCCTGTTGCTCATTGGTGGTTGTCTGAAGCGCCCATATCTGAAGGTAATTCTTGTACCCAAGCCCCGAGCGCTTAACAAGGTAGTCGAAGACTCGGGTTTTAATTCCTCGCATTATCGGCGTTTGCACGTTCGACCGCCCGTTGCTTTGGGGATGTGCAATGAAGCATAGCATAACTTGGTACCCAACTCGTGTAAAATTCACGAAATTTTGCACTTGCAAGTGTTTACCATTATGCGTAATTATCAGACTCGGAACTCCAAATCGGCTAATTCGCATCTCATCATGAACCTTTTGTTTGCTTCCGTTGTTATCGATTCTGAGTTCACTTGATCCATTTGTGAGCGTGTCAATAGCCACAAAAGGAATTGAAACCTCCTGGAGCTTTGGGAAGCGGTCCTAGGATATCGAGACCCAGTGCAAAAGGGCAAGAAAGAGGTATTATCTGTAATGCTTGAGCTGGTTGGTGTATCATCTACCATGGAATTGTACTGGACACACTTTTTAACCACCTCCTTAGCATCGTGCAGTCTTTGTAGGCGATAAAAACCTTGTCGAAGGCTTTACCAACCAATGTTCAGAGGAAGCATGTGTCCCACAGATGCCCTTGTGTATATCGTGAAGGAGTGTTATTCCTTCGTTTTGCGGAATACATCGCATGGGTATTCCTTGGGTTCCTCGTTTGTAGAGGACTCCTTCGACCAAAGTATACATTTTGGCTTTTGGGATAAGCGATCGCCTCAAGATCATCTTGGTCTGAACCCTTATAAAGATACTCGTAGATGGGAGTCATCCGGTATCCTCGTAGTCTAATGAGGCCATCTCAAGCGAGGAGGTGTCTCGGTTCTTGACGAGGCGGTTTTGGAGTTGTTCAAGAAAACTCCTCTTGATGCTGTAGATCGGAAGAAGCCATCCGAGCAAGTTGGTGCGAGAAATTATCCTTCAAGGGATGAATTGTACCTCGAAACCTAAAAAATGCTTTTCTAGCTTGCGTACCTCCGATAAGTACCGAGACATTGTCGAGCTAGAGCACTGGTACTCTTCTCCAACTTGATTCACGACTAGTTGAGAGTCTCCTCTCACGAGTAGTCGACGAATCGAGAGTACTTCGCAGCTCGTATGCCGACTAGCAAACCTTCGTACTCGCCACATTGTTAGTGGCACGAAAGTTTAGTTGTATGGCATACTTTAAGGTTTCTCGGTGGGAGATACGGGACCACCTGACCCAGAGCCACTTAAAGTAAGTGACCCGTCAAAGTACATCATCCTTTGGTCGTGGGAATCGTCTTGGGGATCTGAGCAGTTCGAGATTTGTCCATTCGGCGATAAAGTCCGCAAAGATCACGGGATTTTATGGCCGTTCGAGACACGAAATGGAGGTCGAACTCCCAAGTTCGGTGACCATTTTGCCATCGTCCATTGTTTCCTTATTATGGAGGATTGCTCCCAAAGGAAACTCGGGCAAGCCTGACTATTTTGTGCGCTGAAAATAATGCATGATTTCCTCGAAGACATGAGGAGGGCATATAAGTTTTTGGACACGAGGTAGCGCTCCTTAGGCCCGTGTAAAACCGCTAACGTAGTAAACGGTCGTTATGCGTTTTCACGTTCTACGACTAATCTGCGCTTCTTTGCTGTGGCGTGGCGGCTAGGTAAATTAAGGCGTCTCTTACGGCTTTGGAGAAAGCGAGCAGGAGCACTCGAAGATACCTCTTGACATCCTCAAAGCGCGTTTGCCTCGTTCGACCACTCAAAACCTTCATGTCTCTGAGAAGTTTAAAGAAAGGTAGTCCTTTTTCCCTACTCGTGCAATGAAAGCGACTTAAAGCCGCCATGCACCCGGTGAGTTTGGACTTCCTTTTTGTGTTTGGAGGACGCATCGGAGGATGGCCTTTATTTTTCGAGATTTGCTTGATTCCTCGTTCGGATACTAGGAATCCAAGCAATTTTCTGAAGAAATTCCAAACACACACTTCTGGATTGAGTTTTAAGCGGTGCTTTACGAGGTTGTCGAATGTTTCTTGTAGGTCGGTGATATGATTAAGTCTCTTAATGCTTTTCGACTAGATCATCAACATAGGCTTCCAAATTCGGCCTAATTGAGATGAAAAGTCGATTGCATTAGGCGTTGAAAAGAAGCAAGGCATTCTTTAGACCAAATGGCATTTTGACATAGCAAAAGGTACCAAATGGAGTAATGAATGCGGTCTTTTCTTCATCGTTTAAACACATATTGATCGGTGGTATCCAGTTATGCATCTAAAACTTAATATCTCACAACTGCGATAGAATCAACGGTGATCGATCGAGGTAAAGGAAATCATCTTTTGGACAAGCTTTATTAAGATCGGTAAAGTCTACGCACATCGCCATTTGCCGTTTGACTTTTGACCATTCTGAGGTTAGCCAACCACTCTGGGTGGTTGACTTCTCTTATAAAGCATGCTTTAAGTAGCTTATCAACTCGATTTAATAGCATCTCGTCGATCGGGGCAAATCTCCGTAATTTTTGTTTACGGTACTTTATCGGCCGTAAAGCTAGCTGTGCTCGATCACCTCCACAGGGACTCGGGCATGTCGGATGCTTGCCACGCAAAGACATCTGCGTTAGCTCGGAGGAAGGTAATGAGGCGTCTTCCTATTTGGGGTCGGAAGTCTCCCGTCTGAGCAGTCTTGAGGGCTCCTCTGCGTCCGGAGGAACCTCTTTGACTTAGTCGTTCGGCTTTGGTGCGACTTTAGGCCGACTTGCTAGTCGAAGGTGACTTTCATCTCGAGTTGGTATTTGACCAACCATCTCGAGGATCGACGGTCGTGACTATCGCCATCTTTTGTCACATTGAATGGTGATCACTCCTTTGGGACTGGCATCTTAAGACATTGATACCCATAATGAGTAGCCATTAAGAATTTTGCCAAAGTTGGTCGTCCGAGTATGGCGTTATATGCCGATCGAAATCGACCACATCAAAGGAGACTTTCTACGTCACGAAATTACTTGGTGAGCCAAATGTTAAAGGAGAGAAACTTGGCCAATAGGTTTGGCGAAGACCGATGCGATTCCATGAAAGGAGTATCGTCTGAAGCCTTACCTTTGTCTGGTACTTGCATCTCGTCAAGGCATTAGTAAATAATATGTTCAAAGAAGCGCCACAATCAACCAACACTCGATTGACCCGAGCGGTTGTTGATGGTGGGTTCGACCCTGTCGGATATCGACTGATCGACTCGTAGTGATTGGGCGATCATCCTTCTCAAAGAGATGGTAACTTCAGACCACTTGGTAATTTATTGACAAGAGGAGTATGTATGGAATTTACCTCTCGTCCGTGACTTTAAGTTGTCGTTTGGAGTAAATATCTCGATGATCCTCCGTAGATGTGCTCAACGGTATGTTGCGGATCTTGGAGCGACATCTCCTCATGATCCGCGACTTTTGGCCACTCGTATGTCCTACCCGCTCGAGAGTAGGGAGTGGTGCTTGTTGTAGTAGTCCTCGAGCTTTCTTTGGAAAACTTCGGCGATTCTGGAGGTCATGTCCTTCCTTTTTATGAAAGGACACCACCTTGGTTTGTCGTTCCTACGATCGGGCGCTTACCTTTGCCTTGATCGAGTGCGACTTGGTGGTTGGGGCTCTCTATCTTTCACGGCCAAAACCTCCTTGGAACCCTTTGGTTTGTGGTTTTGACTTTTATTTTCTTCTTGGACTTTTTGCTTTTTATCCTTACCAACTTCACGGCTCTCGAGGTGTACGTTTCTCGATCGATAGTGTTGTTCCACTCATTGCCTCGAAGCGATTGCATATCGATCGGCCATCTCGAAGAGCTTCGGCTTGATGTTGGGAGGATTCAAAGCAATGTCCTCCGCTATCCTTCTACTACGGACTCCTTGCTTAAAGCCACGATCACGGAGGAATCGAAATTTCCGAATTGAGTTACGAACTGACTAAAGCGTTTGATGAATTAGCGCAAAGTCTCGTTGTTGTTACATTTTATTGGTGCAAGTCGTCTTCCTTTCGGGCGGTTGTATGTGCCTTGGAAATTCTTTGTAGAAGATCGCAGAGGTGTTGCCAGAGTAGATCGACTCAGTGGTTGGTTTAATAACCACGATCGGCGGATCCTTGAGCACGATTGGAAGGTAATTCGCCATTACATGCTCTCCTCCTCCTGCTTTGCTCGGACGGTTGTTGTATAGATCGAAAAAATTCAATGGGATTTTGAGATCCATCAAATTTCTCCATGTTCCTTTGGTCGAAAATGAGGTGGCGTGGTGCTTTCGAAGGTTAAGCGAAAATGCGGCATCCGTAATCACTTCTTGGCGCCTTCTTTGTAGGAAAGAAGGGTTAATGTCACGGTGATCGTATCTGACGATACCCGTAACAGTGACTGTTACGTAGTAGGTCTCGGTTCTCTGAGGAATACTCCTCGTACTCCACCCGTTGTGAATTTCTTTGTCGAAGTGGTGAATGATCACCTCTCAGGGGCTTCTTGATCATCACCGATCGAAATGTATTTCTCGAATAGGGGATCGATTCGACTTATGGCGTGTCGATTTCTCGTGAGAAATATTCGATTGATAGTAGTGAGGAAGTCGCATTACTACGACTACACGAATGTTGTCGACGAGTACCTCCGATCTTGTCATCACGGATCGAAGTCTTTGCGTAATCTCTTGACAAAGAGATCGTACCACTGGCGTTCGAGCAAGCTCTTGGTAGGATTCTCGAGCAAGTCGTTGATGTCTGGAGTTCTTATACCTCCTCCGTGATGTTGAATGCGCCGAGCGAGTTCTTACGGTCGCAATTTTCTTTCTTGGACGACATCAAAATCCTCCTCATCGAGTCTTTGAGGCCTTCTCGGTGGAGTGCGAGAATGTCGAGGATTTCCTCGCGTTCATCAGTGTTGGTTCTCTCTCATCACCGGTGGTGCCCTTGCCATTACCACGAGGGGCGCGGTGTGTGATCTTGGGAGTGTTCTTATCCGGCCTCCATGAGGTTGACCACGATTTGAGGAAGGGCGAAGACCTCCGTTGATGATTCTCACTTGCGCTCGAGGCCTCCCGCTTGAGGAGTGCTCGAGAGACACCATCTGGCGACTTGGAGTAATCCCCTCCGGTAGGGAACTCGGGTTATAATCGTCTCCGTTCGCAAATGAGATCTGCGGGAGGCGGTGAATTTGCGGGAAAAGCATGCTTGATCCCACCCTCTCTGGAGTTACCACGAGAGAGGATCACTAGATGTTGGTGGAGTCTGGAATGGTGGCTCCCGAACTTGACTCACCGTCGGACCGTCTTAGGGGACTTGAACACTTGGAGGAAAAACTCTCGTCGTGTTGTGAGTCCTCACAGGTGCGGTTCGATCGAGTTGACCCTTGTCCTTTGAGGAATTGGCCCCTCTGTTGGGCGTATCGTTGTGGGGATAAGGATCCTCCTCAACTCCATTAATGGGATGGTTTTACGGAGAATAATCTCCGGAGGCAACATCACCATCGGCGGATGCATCACTCGGCTCGTAGTCGAAACCGGCATCCATGTCGGCGTCTGCGTGTCCGCCAAGTCAAACCAGTTCTCCTCGTTCCATCCTCCCGCCATGATTGCATGAGATTTGGAAAAAGAGAGTATGTTGACAAGAGATTACCGGAAGATCCCCACGGACGGCGCCAACTGTCGGTGTATTAGAACCGATCTTACGTAAAGATTATTTGATTTGGGGGGTCTCCTAGAAATAAAATCACGCAGTGGTTGACACGGGATGTTTAGGCGAGTTCGAGCCTTCTCGGAGAGAATAATAACCCTAATCTCTGTGGTGTATGGTATTCTTGATGATCAAGTCAAAAGCTAAGACTATTACTGAGAGAATAGCACTTGTGTTTCTACTCGACTCTCTCTATTTATTTGTTCCCCTCGTCTCACGATTGATGCCCTTATATAGTCGTGAAGGAGTAGCCGTTTTGTCTGCGGAAGAGGCGCCTTAATTGAGCGATAATGGGCGCATGATGGCGATAATTCTGGCGCATTGGCTTCTCCACGCCGTCTGGCGATTATCATTCGAGAGATAATGGGGTATTTAAGCACTATTACTACGCGGAATAGTAGTGCGTGCGGACCGTTCAGTTCCTTAATCAATTGGACCCACTTGCTGTAGGTTTGATTATAAGGTGGTCGTGGTTTGCCTGGTCGTAGGAGGACTTACGACCAGGTAGTAGTCGTAAAGAGTCTTACGACTATGTAGTGATCGTAGAAGGACTTACGACCATGTAATGGTCGTAGAAAGACTTACGACCATGTAATGGTCGTAGAAAGACTTACGACCAGGTAGTAGTCGTAGTAAGACTTACGACTATGGGGGGTGATTGTAGAAGATCTTACAATCACTTGGTAGGCCTCTCCCTTATAAAAATAAGGGGTACTTCGGGAGACTACGTGACATCATATTTACCCATAATAAGAATTATAGATAAAAGATAAAATGAGGATTATTAGATCCTCGTCAGGCATCTTCTCGAAGAGGCGGGACACAACGGGTGGGGCGGCAAAGCGGGCCACCTCCTCGCACACGGCGGCCGCACTAGAGCTGACCTTGAAGTCGTTGGTACACAATGGCCCAAGATCGACCGCAGGAGCGGCCCTGGAGGCGCCGGTGCCATTAGCAACATCGCACCCCTGGCACTAGAGTGCTCGGCGCCCACACCAGAACCCCCGCCTCCCGAGGCATCGTTGAGGGCTCCTTCGCTCCCTCCGTCTACAGTGCAAGTGTAATTAAGATACAAAAAAACTCACCAGGGGTCGGCGAAGCATCACCAAGAACACCCACCAGGGTCTCCTTGGTGCCTCGACCGTACACCCCCGAGGGAGTCCCACCGGAGGACCCCTCGAGGGCCAGACTCGCCACGCGAGCCCGTCGTACGGGCCGGCGGCGGCGAACCACTAGAGCCACCGCTCGTCGCCCGAAGAAGCGTGGGTGGCCTTGAGCACGGTCGGTGAGGCATCGACCAATCGTGGAGCACGAGGCTCCGCCGGCCCGCCGTATTGCAAGGGCACAATGTTGATGTGCCCGGGGGCATTCAGCTCTTCGGGCACATGACCCTTACGCCGCTTGTCGTCGTCAGGGTCGAGCTGCTCGTTAAGACTGATGGCCGGGTCCAACTACGCGCGGTTCAGCCGCACCTCACGCACAACTAGCCCCCGCCTCGCGTGCTCCTCGCCTGTATACGGACCAAGGAGCTGTTTCGCAGCACGGGTCACTTCGTCCACAGGGAGCACTGCAAAACCAAATAGACTATCACACGCGAACAACCTAACCATCCCACAATACCACCACAGCGGCACCTACCACTACGGCCCTCCAGCAAACCAAGCGCGTGGACCCCGTTAGCCTTAGCGCCAAGGCGGAGGTCCCAACCTTGCGCGAGCGGCCATACCCGGAGCGTGCAGAACTCCTCCACAAGATCGCAAGTGGAGGCACATGCGTTCTTGTCGGGAGAAGTTGCGGGCGACTCCTCCCTCGAGCTCAGCTCGATCTCCAGGGACGGGTTGAGCCGGATGGGCCTCCGGACGACCGCAACCCATCATTCGAGGGGACGCATGGTAGAACTATCGCCGGGGCCAGTCCGTCTCCCACCGATTGCGGGAGGCGGGAGCTGGCAGGTACCGAAGGTAGCGCGCCTTCGGTTGAAAATTGACGCTCCCAAAGTTGAGCATCTCATTGGTCTCCTTCTTCTTCTTGGTGGCGTGGCGTCGTGAAGATATGTGAAGAGCCGACCCTCCCAGCAGCCCGTGAGCACATCACCACTCGAAGACCAGAGCTTCACAAGTGAGTTCGGGGTCAGCTGGAACTAGCTCCACCCGGTAGAGTTGCATCACCACGGTGACCAACCCTCGTAGGAAGCGGAGACCCGACATCAAGAAAGAGCAGAACAAAATTGCCTCATCGTCCCGAGGCACCGGCAATCTCGACCGGGGGCTCACGCGAGAGACAGATCCATAATATTGCCCTCCTTCACAAGCACCCGCAACAATGCTAGGGTCACCGGCACCGACCGGCTCAAATGCAGTATGGGCGGCTGGAACCCCTCATCTCACGGGCGCTTCATCATCTACCAACAAGGTGATGAACAAAGGAGCAAAAGGAAAGGAAGCGTGATTTGGGCGCAACCCTCCTTATTTATATTGCGCGCGCTGCGAAGCGACGAGGCGTGGAAGTCGAAGAGGCGTGGTATCCGACCAAGCGACACGTATGCGTAGTGTCGCACACCATTAATGATGTGGCGCGGCACATTGATGGGCGTCGCGCTCCATTAATGAATGTCGCAGCGCAATAGATACACAATCAAGCGATACCGGCCAAGGCGGAAGCAGCGGGCAACCTCGTGGCGCTCAAGGAACAAGGCGGTGCAAGAGATCGCCGCCCGGTGAAAGGCGGTGTGCATGTACCCCGGGAAGAAGCGGTGCGATTTGACCATTGCGGCGGGACCTCGACGCGAGGGGCTTGTCGTGAGGCGGCCCACCGCCCCAACGCCTGCGAAGCAATTGTCAAAACCGGGTGGCGGACCCTAGGCTAAGCCTCCCGGAAGCGAGCCCTCGGGACTCCTCGGGGTGGACCCGCATCCGGAAGGGTCCCAAAGCCCGCGAGGCACGGAGGCGGCGAGTCCTCCGGGCCGCTTAGGTGGACCGAAACATCTCGAAGGGTCCCGGAGCCCTGGGCCGGAGCGGCGAGTCCTCGGGCAGCTTCAGGGTGGACTCGAATCATCCCGAAGGGTCCCGGAGCCCGTGGGCGCGGGCGACCAACCCTCGGTCGTCTCGGGGTAAACCAGGCGCTTACTAGCGCGGTTGGACCGGGGCACCAACAGGATAGACCCGGGCCGGGGCGCCCAACATGGACCAATGCCTAGGCGTAGGGGGTGAATGTCTCTCACCCCTCTGGCGCATAGTATTGTCGTAGGGGTAGAATGGTAATGTACAAGACCCCCACAGAAGGTTATAAATAGAGGGACCACCCCCCTCCTGTAAAGGGGGAGGAAAAATCAACCCGAATTTATCAGAATAATAACAGTCATCTCGTTCTTGTCACTGGCTAGTCCCTTCTTTCGAGGATCTCCGGAACTCTTATAGACCTGTCCGGGGTCCCCATTCTCTTACTGTATAGCTCATTTTTGCTACGACAATATAAAAAACTTACTTCACTACAAGTGAACTTACAGTCATGTTTGTGAGCCTACAGACATTTGAAATGATCACGAACATACTCCAGTACTTAGCAAGTCGCCTTTAGGATCTGGTGAGGGCACGGCTATGGTAGTAACCATGCGCCGAAGGGCAAGGTAGGAGCAAATGCTCATTGAAGTAATTCATAACTGGTAGTAGAATGACCGATAATTTGGCTGGCTGTTATATGCGTTGTACTGACTCTCCTTTACAATGCAAATATGTGCAAAGCTTTTGCACATTCTCAAAAAAAAAAAAAAAAAAAACAGAAGTCAGAATAGTACTACATAGTATGTATAGGCGAGTGGACTTAATCCAATCAGCAGCAGACAGTACTACATAGTAACATGCAAGGTCAGTCCACCAAAATAAATGATACACATTGTTTCAAGGAAGGGAGATATGGAAGGAGAAATGCTTCCACAAAATCAACTCCTGATCTATCAAAGAGTAAACAACACAGAAAGCTTGCATTAAATATCACAGCAGTCTTTCCTTTGCTCTAAATCCACGCAGCACCAGCTCACCAATGAGAATAGCATAACATAAAGACAGGGTTGTGGCCTTGCTTTCTCCTATCTCGGTACAACACCCATTGGTGGCAGTATTGAGTCCACCAGAAATGCAAGAGAGAGAGAGAGAGAGAGAGAGAGAGAGAGAGTAGGTGTCTCGTACAGCGGCAATGCCGATGGGAATAGGAGGAATTAGGAACGAAACAAGCTCCTGATGTTAAGCTCATAGCCTGCACTGCAAAGCATACACCGTGCCCAAAGGTGCGTAGCAGACGGCTGTAGTATGTTCAGGTTTTATGTATCGAGCCCAGCTCTTGGCAATGCAATGAACGTAGAGCGATGCCTATGAACCCGGCCTCCCTGTGTCACTGGAGTTAGTCTTCCGAGACGCTTCGGCGGCTGCATCCATAGGTGTGACTGTGTGGGCAGCACGTTCGGAGGAGAACCGCGTATTGCCCTTTCACTGCTGGACGAACAACAAGCGCAAGTGTATGAAGTACAGGACATCATCTTTGTTGCAGGCGAAACCTAGCGAGTGGTACGTGTCCAGTAGACGGTGTGCTAACCGAGGATACCATGCCATCTCTTGCCTAAATGCGAGGGAGCAACTCGTTGCACTGCGGTAAACGGCACTCCCTAAGTTCTTTTATAAGTTGTTTTCTTCAAATTTGTCCTTCCAAGTATGTCTGTGAAGTATCTATGTTGGTCTACTGACCACTGGCCACATGAAAATTGTATCACTGGTCGTGTCCTTAAAAATAGTTTTAAAATCCTTGCACACTGGTTTTTCCCCTAACCTATACTAATATACTCCCTTTGTTCAACAATATATATATATGGATTAATACTTTTTACTCCCAGGTGTAGTTACTCCCACCTCTGATATACCACCTAAAAGAATTTGGCACACTCCTTTATTACTTTGAGTATACTCATATACTAATTATAAAATACTTCAATACGAACCACATGAAAAAATTGCAAGAGAGTTTATAGGTTTTAGCATATTTTGTAAATACCTTCATATTCGCATATAAAAATGAGTATGTCTAAAAAATTGCATATACCACCACTAAAAATGTATAAATACCACATAAGTGGTCTTATATACTCGTATACTACACATACATACTGTCGGTTGCGCAAGATACTCTCTACATTGTGAGATACAAAATAAGGAGCATATATATATACACACACACACACGAGACATTTTGGCTATCGATACAATCTCTAACATGCAACATTGACCGTTAAACTAATAATATCATTTTAACATGACCAATATAAATATTTTTTTTTCATATATTAGTAGTCAAAGTTAAGGAAGTTTGTCTGCACACTTTCTAAAACGTCGTATATTTCTAAACGGGAGGGTAATATTATGGAATAAGTCCATCTTCACCGTTAAACTTCAAAACCAATTATTTAACACCGTCATCTTCTAAAACCGGATTAAATCACACTCCATGGTGGTTTTGCTCGGCTATTTTGCTGAGTTGGACTTTTGTTTGCATTATTTTGCCTCGTCGGTGCGCACATGTGGCAAAAGGGGCCACCGGGCGAGGCAAGGTCAGGACTCAGGACTAGGACGCAGGAGACTTAGCTGCATGGCGAGTATATCATGACTCATGTTGACTTTTCTGCCTGTATAGTCCTTTGAACTTGCATATTTTCTGCAAGCTACTTTGTTTGATCTATCTGAGGTTAACAAATCAAATATTCATATTTGATCTAGCGAAAAAAATAAAAACAAGATGACATGCAGATATCACTGTAAACTCTTACTACAAATCGGGATTTGGACGACGAACTCAGCGAAACTGCCAAGCAAAACCACCATAAGATGTGATTTAACCAGGTTTTAGAATATTATGGTGTTAAATAACCGATTTTGAAGTTGAGGGACTTACTTGGACCTTTTCAATAGTTCGGATGTGAACAATAGATTTATTCCTAATATTGTTGAATCAATTGTCAAAGTACCCTCTCAAGGACCATAAAAGGTTAACAATGTGAATTATAAACTAAGTAACATGCAAATCCGGCTAGTCTGCCTCAAGCTGTACCCACTTGCGTGTTTCTTAAAATTAACAAATAATTCAAGGAGTAAAGTTGTAGAAAGGTAATCACAGTGCAAATATACGGCTAGAATTTTTACTTTGACACCATGACACGTAGGATTTCTGTATTCGAAATGTGTTTGAGCATCTGATCAATTTCTCTGATATTAAGCTTCTGTTATTCGGCTCCCAGAATCCGAATGAGGCTTTCAGTTCCAACTCGGTGCACATTTTGATGCAATGGGCACTTATTTCACACTTTCACTAGATTAGATGCATATAAAATGTGAAATTGCTCAACAGGAAAAATTATGAATGTGATTCAAGGTAAGCTAGTAAACTTTAAATCTATATTAAAGCTGAGTGCAAAACAAGGCACAGGAGAGCATCACATCATCACATTCTCTTCCTATCATCATTGTCCAATTCAGTTACTACTACAAAACAGACTATAGAAAACGACTCTTGGAACCGTCTGTGATAAAATAATCTTGGAACCGTCTGTGATAGGTCTCTATCACGAGCGGTTCATAATCTGAACCGTCTGTGAAGTATCACAACCGTCTGTGATAAGCATCTCACCACAGACGGTTCTTAATACAAACCGTCTGTGATGAGTATCTCATCACGAGCGGTTTGTAATAGAACTCATCTGTGATTTTAGATTTACCATAGCTTGGAATTTTACCATGATTTTAGAATTTTCCTTACTCTCTGATTTTACTATGGCTTGAATTTTTACCATGGTTTGGAATTTTTCTTACTCTTTAATTTTACCATGGCAGCTAATACTCTACTATGGTAGGATTTTGGCAGCCAATCCTTTGCGCATGACACACAATCCTTTGCCCGCGATACACAATTGTGAGGATCTAATAATCCTCATTTTATCTTTTATCTATAATTCTTATTATGGGTAAATATGATGTCACATAGTCCCAGTAGTACCCCTTATATTTATAAGGGGGAGGCCTACCAAGTGATTGTAAGATCTTCTACAATCACCCCCATAGTCGTAAGTCTTACTACGACTATGTCATGGTCGTAAGTCCTTCTACGACCACTACGGTCGTAAGTCCTTCTCGACCATTACCCGATCGTAAGTCCTTCTACGACTATTGCCCGATCGTAAGTTCTACTACGACTTATACCCGATCGTAAGTCCTACTACGACCAAGTAAACCACGACCACCTTATAATCAAACCTACAAGCGAGTGGGTCCAATTGATTAAGGAATCGAGCGGTCCACACGCACTATTATTCCGCGTAGTAATAGTGCTTAAATACCCCATTATCTACGAAGATAAGCGCGGACGGCGTGAAGAAGCCAATGCGCCGGTAATTCGCCATCATCGCCCATTCTTCGGCTTAATTAGGCGCCTCTTCCGCAGGACAAAACGGCTACTCCTTCACGACTATATAAAGACATCAATCAGAGGGTGAAAGGGAGGGCGAAACAGAGCGAGTCAAGGAGAAACACAAGTACTGTTCTCTGTAATAGTCCTAGTTTCTTGCTTGATCATCGAGAATACAGTCAATACCATACACACACAGGAGTTTCTCCCGGAGAAGGTGCGAACTGTCTAAACATCCGTGTCAACCACTCTGCGTGATTTCATCTCTAGGAGACCCCCCGAATCAAATAATCTTTACGTAAGATCGGTTCTAATACACCGACAACAATCCTTTGCCGCAGCACACAATCCTCTGCCGATAAAAATCCAAGCTATAGTAAAATCAGAGAGTAAGGAAAATTCCAAACCCATAGTAAAATTCCAAGCTATGGTAAATCTAAAATCATAGATGGTTCTTAATACAAACAAATGCGTGATGAGTATCTCATCCTGAGCGGTTTGTATTAAAATAAATCTGTGATGAATGCTTATCACGAGCGGTTCATGATACGAACAAATGCGTGATATGTCATCCTGAGCGGTTTTGTATAAAACCGTCTATGATACTTTTGTTTTTTGGGCGGAAAACAAAATTTGCATAATGGGCGGATGTAGAAAATCTCTTTATATTATGAGTTCTCCATCTCCCCCTTTGCCATCTCCATCTCCTCTCGCCATTTATCCTCTGCCATCTCCGTCTCACCCTGGCCTTGCGCTCCGGCCTCCCCCGAGCTCATCGCCCGCGGCCTCCTCCACCTCGCCCCAGCCTCATTGTCGTCGGCCTCCCACGACCTCGTCGCCCGGCCTCCTCCACCGTCGCCCGTCCTCCCCTGAGCTCGTCGCCTGCGGCCTCCTCCACCTCGCCCCGGCCTCGTCGTCGTCGGCCTCCCACGACCTCGTCGCCCCAGCCTTCCACGACCTCACTCTCTCTACTCCCCCCTTTTTCTCTGTGATGTGGATTACTACTGTGATGTGTTAGTGCTCTGTGAATGGATTGAATTGATGCTACTGTGATGCGGGTGATGTTGTGTTGTTTTTAGTGCTCTGTGAATGAATTGAGTTGATGCTACTGTGATGCTATGGCTATTGTGGGAAAGCTAACGAAAAGTTCAATCCGAAAATCCATATTAGATCCATCCGCGAGGCTTGGGAGGCTCCAGACGAAGTGAAAACCTGTTTTCATTTTTTTTTTTGCAATAGAAAAAGCTATCACAAACGGTTCTTGTTCAGAACCGTCTATGAAAATAGACTATCACAGACGGCTCTATTCACGAACCGTCTGTGATAGTTCGTGAATAGAACCGTCTGTGATAGCCTTTTTTCACAGACGGTCCAAAACCGTCTGTGATGACCTTATGTCATCACAGACACATAAATTCAGATGATTCAAAAACCATCTGTGATGATGGTTTAAAACCGTCTGTGATGAGGTTTTGTGTAGTAGTGAGTGAACATAAATACATAGTAAAAACACTCAATAATAATGCTTAAACCACATCTTTAAATCATACAATGTCGGACCTGGATTTCACAAATCCAAATTCTCTGTGAAAATACTGTGTTATTTCCTGGATCAGCAGATAGCACTCACAGATACATTACTGAATCATTTCATACACGATGTAAACGGAATAAAATATTATATTACAAACATCAGTCACATAGACCGTATCAGTTAAGTTTTATAATAAGCGGCGAGCGGGGCAAATGATTACATTACAAAAGTAGCGAAAGCGATAAGCGGAATCAAAAGGGTAGAGCACATCTCTCCACATGTAGCGGAGGAAACTTCGTGTGTGTCGATGTTAACCAAAGACTTGGATAATATTGGATGCATGCAAGCAAGCGGAGTGATCGGCTAGGCCGAGGCGAGACCTAGACTATATGAACTAGACTACTCTTCATCATCTCTGGGCCTCCAACTTCTAGAACCTTGTAGAATGCATCATCCCAAGATTTTACGCTTTTGAGTGTGCAGGGAAAGAGGAGGATGAGCACAACTTCCGTGCTCATGAGCCAACACACCAGATGCAATAATAATACATGCAAGGCTTAATAAGGATGACTCAGGTTCTTTTATTTGCTAAAAGCAATATTTTCAATTACAATATTTACAAATTCCTATGACTTAGTATTTTAACCAACTTTCATTTTATTAAAAAGATATTGTGCAATATTTATAATAATGAAGATTACCTCCACCTATACTTAAATTTTGAGTGGAGTCACCTCCACTTATTAACATCACTGGGTACGACGATCCAAGAAAAATCCAAACCATGGGCTAGGTGAGCCTGACACAACAATTATCCTACCGATAAGGTTTTATAAATAGAACTAACTCTGGTAAGTTCTCATGTCCGCCTTTGACCATAGGCATGGTTGTTTAAATAGTTTAGACTCTGCAGAGATTATACACTATACCCACAAGAGACAATCATGCTCGTTGCCCCACATGATTTTTTAGTCATGCAGTTGAGAGATCATTATAGTAACCTTTCAAATTATCTCGCCCCTTTCGCCATCTCACCCATATGGGTCGCTCCCATTTGTGGTGGACCCCATAAGTTGTGTGGGATGTTCACCACAATGCTAACACATATAGACTACAATGCTCCACAACGACTAGCGTAGCTGGCAACTTCACTATCGGTGTCCTATTCAAGCCTACGCTTGCACTACTTCACTCCTCCACTGGTGAGATGACTTTCAGGGTCCAATAAATTTACTAAGCCAAGTTGTACTTTACAGACTTATGGTTGCACTTATTTTACAATGGGGGGTAATCACAAGATTAAGTCCTTAATCCATCCGGGTGGTTCATAACACATACCAACCACTCTCGTGCCCCAACGGCACCCACAACCATACCATCCGCCGAGATATAGTAACAACAATTTAATAGGGTTTTTTGGGGAACAAAATACATTATCATAACATTCCAGTCATTTACCCACAATGATAGCCCAAAACGAATTTCATGATTAAAAGATGATGATTAGGGCATGTAATGCCTTAGTACTTAAGCAAGACTAGCATGTCGCTTAAGTACAACCTATAACTTGTAATTACCACATAGTTACTAGGGTGACATGGAATAATAGATTCAATTGCTAAAGGATGGTATAATAATTAATTAATCATCAAATGGGTATTAACTACCTTAATATTTAACATGCATTTGCTTAAAGAATTAAAATATGCAATTTTGGTAATTTAAAGGAATATAATTTGCGTAAAATATAGGCTCAAAATGATCAATGTATTGACTCTTGAGTGAAGGTGAGAGAGTCTTGACGTCTTGTGCACGATCAAGCTGGAGATCTCGGCTTCTCTGAACTCTACTCGGATGAAACTACGGAAAAGAATCCCCAAGTAAATGAAGTCCAAATTAAACAAGACCGATTGCCATTAACAAGGTCTTGAATTTAGAAAAATTTAGAAGTAAAATTCACTAGAATCAGAGTTATAACGGAGCAGAACGGAGCTGCCGAAGTTTTGATTTCGAGTGTTGTTGGTTTTGAGTACTGTTGGCTTCAAGTACTATTGGCTTTGAGTACTACTCACCGTGTCTTGATGGCTTCAAGCACGGATGGTTTCAAATCTTTTCATTTTGAGAATTATTTGTTTGAGTACTAATCATTCGACTTGGCGTGGTCGGAAGGAGGTTATTGCACGCGTGGTCGGAAGAAGTTTCGACTACGGGTGGTCGGAAGGATTTTCGACTAAGCGTGGTCGGAAGAGTTTCGACAACATGTGGTCGGAATGAGTTTCGACTACGTGGTCGAAAGGAGTTTTGACAGCGGCGTGGTTGGAAGGAGGTTCGACAACGCGGCGTGGTCCGAAGGTGTTCGACAATGTGGTGCAGTCGGAAGGACATGAGGGAGAATCATGCACGGGGAAGGGGCTTACCAAGACTTAGAGAGAGGCCGGAGGAGGTTGGTGGACGGTGAACGGTGGTGGGGAACTCACAGTCAGAGGCGAAGGAAGACGGTGGTGAAGGGGTCAGACTGGACGAAAGGAGAAGAGGAAATGCGGCTGCTCTTGTGACACAAAACTAAAATTGAGTGAGGGGATTGTTTCAAGGAGCTCTGGGGCATGAATTGATAGGTAGAAGGGGAGTCGCACTGGTGTGGTAGCCACCGAAAGGAGGCGCACGACGGCTTGAACTCGGGGCTTCGGGCAAACCACTGCAACAAGAGCGAGAGAGGGGGAGTCGGGTGGGTGAAGGAGATGATGGGGCGGGGGGGGGGGGGGGCTGCTCGGGTTCTTTATAGCCCGGAGAAGGGGAGGAGAGCATTGAGAAACTCAGAGACGCGCGGGTCTCGAGGCGGCCATGAGAGCTCTGGGTAGTGAGGACGGGCAGGTGCGTGCAGTAGGTGCAGGTGTGCACATCGCGGGGAGGTGACAAGAGCGACGACTCTGGCGGGCCGAAGCAGCTGCCAGAGGTGACAAGGCGACGCGTCAGGTGGGCATAGGTGCGCGCGTGCATAACACAGTGCGTGGGCAAGGCGTGGGTGCTGATGCGGTGGTGAGACATGCAACAAGATGGGGTGGTGGCGGTGGGAGCTAACGGTGAGTGGCGGCGATCGTGCTGCGGTAGCCTGAGCATGGTCGGGAGAGAAGAAGGGCAAGGGGAGGAGTTGGGCCAGCTGGGCCAGGGTGGGGGAAGGAAATGGACCGGGCCAAGGGCGAGAAGGAGAGGTGGGCTGAGCCCAAAGAGAGGGGTTTTGAATTTGAGGTAGATGTTAGAGATTTTGAAAATACATCTTAAGCGTACATAAGGTTTTGAAACCAACTGACAAAGGCAAAAACTAATTACAATATGAAAACGGACTGTTACATACAATCTAGAACCTACTACATATTTCTAAGAAACAATAAAATTAAATAGTAAGTAAGATTTGTAATACAAATTTTTCATACTAAATTGTAAAAACAGAATAGAACTACGACAACATCGTGCTTGCTCAATCCTAGTGTTATCAAAGACTGGTTTGCAGATGTTTCTTAAGTACAACCTATAGCGTAACATAATAAATGTAATACCTCACTACTTAAGCAAGACTAGTATGTGGCTTAAGTACATCCTATAACTAGTAATTACCACATAGTTTCTAGGGTGACATGGAATAATGGATTCAATTGCTAAAGGATGGTATAATAATTAATTAATCATCAAATGGGTATTAACTACCTTAAGATTTAACATGCATTTGCTTAAAGAATTAAAACATGCAATTTTGGTAATTTAAAGGAATATAATTTCGTAAAATATAGGCACAAAATGATCAATGTATTGACTCGCCTAGAATGAAAGTGAGAGAGTCTTGAACGTCTTGTGCCCGATCAAACTGGAGATCTCCACCTTCTTTGAACTCTACTCGGACGAAACTACCAGAAAGAATCCCCAAGTAAATGAACTCCAAATTAAACAAGACCAGTGCCATTAGGAAGGTCTTAAATTTAGACAAATTTAGAAGTAAAATTCACTAGAATCAGAGTTATAACAGAGGAGAGCAGACTACAGAAGTTTTGGTTTGAGTCTTTGTTGGTTTCGAGTACGGTTGGATTCGAGTACTATTGGCTTTGAGTACTGCTCACTTCGAGTACTAACGGCTCTAAGTACTTATGGTTTCGAGTACTGTTCATTTCGAGAATTGTTTGTTTTGAGTACTATTTGTTTCGAGTACTGTTCGTTTCGAGTACTGATCATTCGACTTGACGTGGTCAGAAGGAGGTTCGACTGCACGACGTGATCGAAAGGAGTTTCGACTACGGTGGTCGAAGGAGTTTCGACAACACGTGGTTGGAATGATTTTCGACTACGTGGTGGGAAGGAGGTTCGAGCGTGGCGTGGTCGGAAGGAGTTTGATAGCGTGGTGCGGTCGGAAGGACATGAGGAGAACCGAGCACGGGAAGGGGCTTACCAAGGCGAGAGAGGGCAGGAGGTCGGTGAGCGGTGAGCAGCGGTGGGAAAACTCACGATCGGAGGCGAAGGAAGGCGGTGGTGAAGGGTCGGATAGGATGAAGGAGAAGAGGAAATGTGGCGGCTCCTTTGACACAAAACAAAAATTGAGTGAGGGATTGCTTCAAGGAGCTGCAGGGCATGAATAGGCGGGTAGAAGGGGTTGCACTGGTGCGGCGATCACCGAAAGGAGGCGCACGGCGGCTTGAAATTGGGGCTCGGGGCTTCGGGCAAACCACTACAACATGAGCGAGAGGGGGGGGAATGGGGTGGGGGAAGGAGATGATGGGCGGGGTGCTCGGGCTCTTTATATCCGGAGAAGGGAGGAGAGCGCCGAGATACTCGAGACGCAGCGGGCTCGAGGCGGTCATAAGAGCAGGTAGTGAGGGCGGTGCAGTCTTGCGATGGGCGCCGGTGTGCTCGGCACGGGGAGGTGACGGGAGCGACAACTCTGGCGGGCCGAAGCAGGTGGCGGAGGTGACGCGTCAGGTTGGCGCAGGTGCGCGTGTGCGTAACACATCGCATGGGCAAGGCGTGGAGTCTTGGCGTGGCGGTGAAACATGCAGCAGGATGGGGCGGTGAGTAGGTGGGGAAGCGGGCGCGTGGCGGCGATCTGCGATACTGCAGTGAGCACATCTTGGTCGGGAGAGAAGAAGGGCAAGGGAGGAGTTGGGCGGCTAGGCGAGGTTGGGGAGGAAATGGACCAAAGCGAAGGAGAGGAGGAGAGGTGGGTTGAGCCCAAAGAGGAGTTTTGAATTTGAGGTAGAAGTTAGAGATTTTGAAAATACATCTTAAGTGTACATAAGTTTTTGAAATCAACTGACAAAAGCAAAAACTAATTACAATATGAAGACGGACTGTTACATACAATCTAGAACCTACTACATATTTCTGAGAAACAATAAAATTAAATAGTAAGTAAGATTTATAATACAATTTTTTCATACTACATTGCAGAAACAGAATAGAACTATGGCAAGATCGTGCTTGCTCAATCCTAGTGTCATCAAAGAAGGGTTTGCAGATGTTGCGACGGTGTTCCGACAAGGTAGAATACAAAATATCTGTTTTAAATTTTCCTAACATACTGCTATACGAATTAGTACATTCATCATAAAAAATGATTTCATAATGCATATTTTTTTCCCCATATATTTAACCAACATGTTGCTATCGTAATAATCTGTGCTTTTTCAAAGTCGAGTTTCGGATATCAGGCAAATTTTAAAAACATTGACCCCACTAAAACAAATGTATGAAAACCCTGCAGCAGCACACAGCATGAAACATGCATGTACTGACGGGTATTTCTGGGTCGAACGCTATCAGTGGTGCTCAGACCTTCAGAAAAGAGAATGTAACACCCCAGGTCTTAGTACCGTGTTGCCAGTTTAAAATGAGTTATAACAATGTTTGTTGCCCAAAAACCTTCCGGGCGAAGTATGGTGTTACGCACGGATAGGCCCATCCTACGTGGGGGCAGAGCATTGAGTGAATTTTAAGCCATAGGGTACTGACAGTGCAGTAGTTTTAAGGGGCATTCATATACACTTGTACAGTCTCAAGTGCCATCGAGCTATTTAAGATGCCACGATCTTCCCAATTTCCCCCGACTCCCAACATCCGTCGCCCATTCAGTATTGGGATAGAACACAAACACAAACACACACACAGACACAGACACAAAAATAAAAAGAATGTGTGGGCAAGAGAAGATAGGGAAATGGAATATTTTAGTAGGAATGGAAGGTGTCGGAAACGGAGAAGACACCAAGTTACAGTAGTGTTGTTCACCCACATCCACATCATGGTGGCTGGAAACCGAAATTCCTACGAGCACGGTGCTAGTCTCCTCCACCGGTCTTCTTGCGTGATACTCCATGCTAGCAAATCAAGCAAACTATGGTGAAATTAGTCTTCTTGAGTAGTGCAGTGGATAGAACATAGATTGTAAAATAGAATGACATATAACGACGATACATTCAGAGTTATCAGTAATCACAATTGTCATAACTGAAAACTAGAGACTAGAGAAAGATACCCTCAAATTCCTGCAATGCGAAGGGGGAACCCTGGAGGTCCTTAGAGATAGGGAAACAATATTAAGGTGTGTTAAATGTGCCTTTTTATTACTTAAAAGTCCTCTCCCCAACCACATGGGGAAATCGGCTATTTATAGAGTTACATCCAGGGTACAGGAGATTCCAATTCTACCCCTAAAATGGTCCTATGCCAATAGGAGCTTCATGGTCTTTACAACTCCCTAAGTGTAGCTTCTGGTGCATGGTAGACCTTTGTGGGCTTGATCTACCGTGCCTGCACTGTCTCTATCCCCCTTCACTCCATGTGAGGTGGACCTGGAGCGAAGGCTCCCTCGACCCCGTTGCTCCATGCGAGGTGGCCTGAAGCGAGGAGTACCTGGACCCCCTTCGCTCTAGAGTATGTTGAACACTTCGGTTGAGGCTACATTCGGCGTTCTTTTTGTACCATTCGGTCGGTGCCCTTGGCTTGGAGTCCTCGCCAGGTCGTTGGGGCTGGTGGACTGCCCCTACGACACGAGCCCCTCACGGTAGAGGTCTTACTTCATCATGGCCGAAACCTCGCCATGTTACCCCAAAGGGTCTAGACACATCGTCCCCTTCGGCCTGGCGAAGCGTTATGTGATTTTTTTTTTAAAAAAAATTTATTTTAATAAATAATTAAAAAAATAAATTGTCACAAAAATTACAAAAAAAAGGGCTAATATCGCCATTTCAAGCAATGGTGGCATAGTGTTAGGACTCGAAAATGCATCTCAGGAACCCTCTGTGTATTCTGAGCTAGTCCCAGATCAGTAGCTAGCTCACACAGAAAACAGTGATGAAATACCATCTATTTATTCGATTTAACTAAAAAGATCTTAAAATAACAAATAGTAAAAATAACTGGACTTTATGGTCAACGTTTACTTAACTTGGCACGCATGGCTAAAGAAACAAATAACTCTTGCAGTGGAACGGGAAACTTAGAAAGGCCAATCAACATGCCCTTATGCAATCGAGTGGAGAACGCATCCTAATCCGCAAGACCTTCATAGTCCTCCTTCTGAAAGAACTCTTGAGCAGCTTGGTATTCCTCAACTGATCAACAAGGCGTAATGTGAGAACCCCGGGGTTAATTCCGCAAAATGAAGGTAACCCTGATCTTAAGGAAGTAACTCTAAGCCTCAGGTAAATGAATTCCAAGTTAACTCTATCTAAGTGGAGGCCCAACCGAAACTAGAGCCTCGATGATCATGCGTGCTGCTCCTCTGCGAGCCCCGCATGATGACCGGTTCTCCAACGGTTCAAACACACACTTAAACAAGTTAAAAGGGAATTCATCACAGCGATAATGAGACCACGTTGGCTCCCAAGATCAGCCACCAACATGCCCCCAAACTCACCTTCAACATCGATAACATCCATACAACATTCATACATTAATGGTTCAAAAGACATACAACGATAACAGTCAGGTTTACAGCTATTACAAGTGACCGACCGGCCAAATTCAAATAAGATCATAAAGTAGCAGCAGAAGCATTATAAATAAACCAAAAGACCAGCATGGTATGCCTCATAACCCTTGGCAACCAACTGGGGTTAAAAGACAACACTACTCGTCAGTGCCGCCCAAACCGGCACTGGCAAGCTCATCGGGCTCGATATCGTCCTCACCTGAAAGAGAAAAACAAAAGGCCATCAAACATCTGGCTGAGTACAAATGTACTCGCAAGTCTTACACAAAGGAAAATAGTTATGCATATTGGACAATCAAAGGATAGCATTAGTGGTTCTAGTTTTGCAGAAATCGCAACATCTTACATTCCTAGACCATCTAGTTTTCAAAGCCAAGTTGTAAATCATTTATTCAAAAGAAAGTTTCACAAGACATATGTACTAATATAGATCAATCGATACCAAAGTGGCTGCCCATTTTGATAAACTAAAGCACACGAACATCCCATTCGTGCCGTAACCAATTATAACCATGTCAACTTTTAATTCTCAAGTCTAACGATGAAGCATACTTAAACCAAGTGTTGTCTATAACCGTGAACACGGCTATTCGAATAGATTATCTCTGCAGAGGTGTACTACTTTACCCACATGACCCGACTAGCCCGTAAGCCTCCGGATGCCTTCGGAAAATAGCACACTTCTTTAGGTATGCCGGCCGGGGAGAATCAAGATAAAGTCATTTTTAGCAATAAAATCCTATTGAGATAGACCACCCATGTGAGAATGAATCCCGTCTTAGACATAAACATATAGCAAATGCTAAGCGGGCACACATGTTGTGCCGGAGGGGAGCTAGTGTGAGGTAGTTAGTATGTTGCATCCCACAACATAGGTAATCGTGCTCATTAAGCACAGTATATATCACATTGGGTTCCAAAGGAACACATGATTTTCACGGTCGCAATATCCTCACACTACCTGCGGTCCAAACCAATAAAACATTCCCCTTACTTAACCATACGGTACTGATATCCCGCATGTGATAGTACGCTCGTTACTTGGAGTGTAACGTCCATGGCTCGGTCCTTAATGGTCCAGACAAGACAACCACAAACCTAAGTCTCGTGCATAACAGCACCCACACTACAACCACTTGTTCGGACCCAAAAACCATTTAGCATAACCAAAGTTTGACTCAATAACTAGAAGTAACAATCTGTACAAAAAGAAAGGTAAGAGTTGTTATGTGTTTCCCACAATTGACGAACTAGTCCCGTCAATTGACCTACTGCGTTATTTAGACCCACAATGGCTAAGCATTCAACACACAATAATCTTATCATCACAACATCTATCTTAAGCATATGTGTATGGAAAATGTCAAGGACAATCAGCAAGTATAGGATATAACTAATCTACTCACAACATAACGGTATACCGAAAATAGCATGCAGACAATATCATTGCATTTCAAACACTAGTGTAATAAAACTGGGATCAATATGATACAAAAGAAAGTTCAAATGATGCTTGCATTGCTGGTATTCAAGTTGTTTGACCTCGGTGGCGTACGAGTCAATATAAATCGCTTCGGGATCTAAATAAAGATAATACCGAATAAACATCGAGAAAAAAGGCACAAAAAGCAAAATGCACAAAAATGTGTGATATTTTTACAGTGGTTAGATACTGA
The DNA here is from genome assembly GCA_036346395.1 of Hsuehochloa calcarea. Taxonomy (NCBI): domain Eukaryota; kingdom Viridiplantae; phylum Streptophyta; class Magnoliopsida; order Poales; family Poaceae; genus Hsuehochloa; species Hsuehochloa calcarea. Next base: position 5,366,052 of record CM070605.1, on the reverse strand, counting down.
CATTAGGTGAATTTAGGTGCAATAATTATTCCATTTTCATTTAGTATGTGAAAGTTATGGTCGTTTGAATTTTGTTTCTCACGAAAATGCATTTTATTTGATTTAGAGTTTTGGCCAAAATTTGTAGAGTAGTGAGGAGACCAATGATTACAAAGATAAATTAAGAATATTATTATATGTCTACTGCCACTTGGTTCATCTCATTAGGAGTTTCTATGCAAAAGTTATGAATTTTCCAAGTTATAGCCATTTTTCTATTGTAAAGACAATCAATTAAATGCTAATTTTCCCAAAACTACATTTTCTGCTACAGAGAAAAATGTGCAACCTATTTTGAAATAAGGTTCATCCAAAATTAAAATTACCAGCATTGGCTTCATCAATGGAGTTAAACTGAATTAGCTATGCATTTTTGAAGTTAATTATATTTTTCAGTTTACAAATAAATACATACTGATTTTCATTAATTGATTAAGACTTTTCTCACCGTGGCTTCACCTAGCCTTGCCAGCAATCGTGGGGCCGACCAGTGCCATTTCTTATTTACCCTCGAAATTTATTTTCCGATCGACAAGTGAGGCCTCACATCGATGACGAGGTCTCTTGCAGATGCATGGACCGCGAGTCCACGGCCGGCTCACGGACTGATGAGCGTGCGTTTAAGTGGCGAGCCCACCGTCGGCCATGATTTAACCATTCCAATTTCTGTGCATGGGCCCGCCACAGACTCATCACTTACTTAAGACATCATTTACCACAGTAAGCAATCATTAGCCATTAAATGACCGGATCAATGCCTTAATGGCTTTGCTACAGTGTCGGACGCATCCAACAACGTGTCTGCGCCCTTGCTCGGCGGCTCGTCGGCGCTACGCGCCACGACGGAGTTGGCCAAGAGCAGGGATGCGTGCGCATTAGCAATGCGCACCTAGGGGTGGTGGTGGCGACCCCTGAGGTGGCCTATTTCGGCGGCTCATCTCAGAGGAGCGGCGCAACAATACGACCAAAGTGTAGCAGCTAGTTAACGCTCAGAAGCGATTCAAACGCGGGTGCCCGAGCATCTAGGGACTACTGGGGAGCTACCTGAGCGTTGGAGAGAAAAGTGGATGGCCGGAGCTGGCTTGGCGACGATGAGGTCCACGGCAGCGATGTGGTTCAACTTGGAGAAGGCGCCCTGAGCAACAAGGAAGACATGGAAACTTTGGGATAGCTCAAAGATCCCTAGGTTGTGCTCTAGTAGTAGAGAATTGAAAAGTGCCTTGCCAGATCAAAGTGGGAGACGAAGAGTTTGGATTTCGACTGAAAATGGACCAACCTTCGAATTCACAAGCTCCTGTCGTGCATTGCCAAAATTGGGTGAGGGGAACTCATACTCGAGCTCAAAAACATGATATGACGTGCAAGAGTTAGCAAGTATCTCACCGGAGGCGAAGATAGCACAGAGGTGTCCTCGGGTGCAAGCTTTGGGCGTGAACCAGAGCCGAGGAAGACACGCAGGTGTTCCGGGAGCTACAAGTCAAGGTAAGCGTCGGCATTAGCCAAAATGGAGCCATCATTGATCCTGGAGAAGGAAGGCTGCATCGGTGAGAAGCTTACCCGAGCGTGGTACTCAAAGGAGATTCTCCCTTCTTAGCCCCGAGAGAAGGAATGGGCTGAAACCAAGCGAAGCAGGAGGTATTTAGCTCGGGGAGATGACGGAATAGAGACGGCGTTAAAGGGCGATGCCCAGGGATTGGCTATCGAGTGTGGTGGGGGCATGGCGTCGACGGAGCTCGGCAGAGGACGCGTGGCACTCGGCTTCTGCGTGAGCGCCAGCAGGAGGTTGACGACGACAACGACGCAGGGCCCACCAGCCAGTGACAGCGGCGCGACGTGGGAGGGCGATAGAGATCAGCCGTTCGATCTCGATCGGATGATGAGTGCATTTAGTGGGTTGGGCTGAATCGGGAGGTGCGGTCGGCTACTGTGCGTGTGACTCGGGCCTGAGGAATAGTAACCAGGTTTGACTGGTTTTGTATTTTAATTCTCCTAGTTTGACTGGCCTTCAAAATATAGTAATTAAATTCATAAAAATATGAAATTAATCAGAGGGGTTCCTGGGGTAACCTAGTACCCATATAAAAATTGGAAAACCAACTTTTCATGATTTATTTGGTATATCTTAAAAACACAAAAGTATAAGTTATTAATAGAGTTTGAATTTTCTGAGGTTCATATTGGGTTCCAAAAATTTGATAAAAATTATATTAATCCAAGATAATTATCATAGTATTTAAATAAATTGTTTCCAGAGGATGTTAAAATGGTTTTGTTACTATTTTATTTAGAATTTGTTTTTGGTAAGTGTATGTTTAAACATTTGGATAAGATTTTCCTTGTGCAATATATAATGCAAATGCTTGAAAATATGATGCATGCTAATGAGATGCATAGTAATCCTCTTAATTGATTTGGGGATGTGACACATAAAGTCATGAGTACATAAAGTACTCAGCAAGTAGTAGGGAAATGTATGCAAATAGTATTCATACAAAGCTTGCCAAAGGTTAGTTGTATGGTTCTTTTGCAAAAAGCAGTATTGACGATAAATACAATAAATAGATTGAAATGCGTAGTTGAAAAGAATAGTAAATAAGTAAACAATTGCTTTAAAATAACTAGTGAATTCCTCAATCACTTCCCAACCAAACCAATGATAAGTGAATCCCCAATTCACCAATCGACACAAATCACCAAGTGAATTACCCGTTCACCAAACAAACATTATATTCATCTAGTTTGAGCTTCCCATTCACACTAAGACATATTTTACAAGAAACACTATCTATCGTGTGAAATCCCCGAGCACGTCCATAATTGCGGTCACAACTATTCGAATAGTTTTACACTTTGTAGAGGTTGTACAGCTTGACCCACAAGACACGAATTCTCTAGTTTGTCTGGCATCCGTCAATACCACTACTCACTACCTTAGGTAAGCAGTATAGAGTACGTGACAAGACCTTTACAAAATTCTGTTTTGACTCGGTTTCAACACTAAATGTCTAACCGACAAGACAGGGCCCCCCTCTTGCGCCAAACACAACCCAAATAGAACCAAATGAAAAGATCGCTAATTAATTTGCCAGGTCCATCCCAACAGACATGTGGTTGTACTGTTAAGACTCAGTTCAATGGCGAAAAAGATTAAATCCTTGACAAGTTACTCAAGTGATCTTATTACAACGCACAACGTGTTATAATCACACCCTCAATCCACCATCCACTCGCTCGAGCGAAAACTATTTTGTTTAACTCAGACCAATGGCATACCCTGTCATGGTACATAAATTTTAACAAGAGTGGCTAACAACCACAATTCCATATAATCTTAAGTCAAGATTAATCATTATAACACCTGTGATAATGAACCATTTGTAACTAAGCATGACTAAGCATGTCCAACTAAAATTATTCATGCTAGGATGATAAATGATTTATGGCATTCAAATAATCAATGGAGGCATAATTACAAGTAGGTGACGACTAATCCTAAAATAATTTGTACAAAGATAGCATGCAGTTGTATAAAATAATATACTTTTGACATCATAGGTTCAATATGATCAAAAAAACTACAGCTTGCCTTGAATAGATCCTGGTACTGGTCTCGATCTTGGTGTACTCCTGCTCAAAATTCCTCGAAAAATCAACGTCTACTCGCAAATAAATGAAATAAATACAAAATAGAGAAAAAAACTAACTCCAAAAATTAAATAAAAATCTCAAATAACTAGATCTCGAATTTAGATGAATTCAAAAATTTGAATGGGATCAAACAGAGTTCGGATAAAGAAGATATGGCGTCTAGAATATCAAAACCCCAAGAAATACACAAAATTGGATTTTTTGGAATTTCTGAATTATTTCTCTATTGAGAATTCTGTATTATGATGTCATGCTTACATCAACCCTCAAAAACAGAATTAAAAGAAATCCCGAGAAAAATATACAAAGGCTGACATGTGGGCTTTCGATCCATGGACCAGGTCCATGGACCGAGTCCACACGATCGATTCACTGTTCTATGGGTTCATGGAACAGTCAACCTGACATGTGGGACCCACCAGTCAGGAACTTGGTGTACGTGGACTGTGTTCATCGAGGGTTGGATCTGGGTTTATGTGTGGACTGGCCACATGACGCTGACTGAACATTTACTAAGCAACATGTGGCCGACACAGGGATGGCACGCCTGCACCAGGGTTGATGTGGCACAAAGCTTGTGGCTGTGGTGGCTTCCACGTCGACTAAACATCGGCGAGGCTCCAGTGGACGAAGAGTTCGGCGAACTACAGCTCTCCGGCGATGGTGACCAGCTCATCCTGGCAAGAACGACCTGGCGAACCCGATGACACGGTCCACTCTCGTCGGCAACGACCACAGTGGCAGCAGTGGCAAGAAAAGCAGCGGAGCGGTGTGGTGAACTTGGCAAAGGGGAAGATTCGGGTGTGTGGTGCCTTTGGCGATTCGGTGACGCCCGATGAGAACCAAGGTGAGCATGATGATGGCGACGATGAGGGGAACCTGATGAGAAGCTCAGGGTGGCCGAAGGATGATGAGGAAAGCACAGCGACAATGTGGAATGGCGTCGAAGAAGATGAGCGGCGACGGAGTGGCATGGTGGCGAAGAGGCAAGAAGAAAGGTGGGGATCATATGAGAACAATGGGGAATGCGATATAACGCGCTAAGGAGGGCTAGAAGGCTCACTGTAAAATAGATCGACAAAGGTGTGGTGGTGGCCACATTTGATGATGAAGATGAAAACAACTGCTTGGCGATCTTCGGGAAAAGTACACATGATGATGCGATCCCATCGGCGGTGACATTGTGGCCGAAGAAGAACTGGCGGTGGTGAATTCTGGTGGTGAAGGAGCTTCAATGGCTGGCGATCCTTTGGGATTGGCAGTGCAACGAGGATGAACTCGGGAAAACCTAATTAGGGTTTTGGGAGAGGAGGAACGGGCGAACAAATTCACACGGTAGGAAGACCTTATATAGGACCGAAGGGGAGGACTCCAGGACGAGTTGGCGACGCTGTCGTTCGATCGAAGGACTTATGATGAGGCCCTAGGTGCATCTACTATGGTAGTCAATATCACTAAGTTGCAAGTGTGTACTAAACCTCAAGTTGAGCCTATTATGCATCAATGGAGAAAGTAACAAGAACCAGGTTCGGCAAAGAGCAAGGAGAGGGAGGTAGGCCGAACGGGGAGCTTGAGCGAACATGGGAAGACACAAGAACCAAGGGTTATGCATGTTGCAAAGTTTACAAGAGAATTCGGCCAAGAAAAGACAAAAGAACCAAATTCAAACTCAATTCCGAAATCAATACATTTTTAGCCTAAGAATCCTAAATGGGTTTGGATTGGAGCAATTCCAATTCAGATCTTTCTTTAAAATAAGTTAATTATAAATAACTTGTAATAGGTGTCGGGACCGGATTTCTGAATCCGAACCCTCTGTGTATTTCTGCACCAGTCCCAGATCAGTAGCAAGTGCACACAGTGGAAACATTGTTGATAACCAGTTCGAATCACGAAATAACATTAATAAATAACTAAGTACCGGCCTTATAGCCACTTATTACAAAAGAGGTCAAAATACCTTAAGTCTTACAGCAGCGGAAACAACAAAAAGAGAAAACTTCGAGAGGTGACCCATCAAATTGCCCACCGGCATTCAACTGGGGAAACGCAGCCTAGTACTCCGGGAAGCCTTCGTCGAAGCCACAGGCGAAGTAGTCGTAGTCATTATCGGCATCTTCGTAGACTTCTGAGATTGGTTGAGCGTAGCATGTGAGTACATAAAGTACTCCGCGAGTCTTGGGAAATGATGCATATGCATAGCTTTAACAATAGGGCATATAGGGTTCATTTGCACAAAGCAGCATTTTAAGTTTAAACATCTTTTTAAGAAGCTCATTTGACAAAAGGTGATTAAAAAGATAAAGTAAATTAAATTAAACTCTAATGTAGGTTCCAACTACCATACATTAGTAAAAGGCTCTAACCATCTGGTTTTCAAGAATTGAGGTCTAGCCGCTCAACTGGCTCTAACTGCCAGAACCATAATCCAAGAGTTCCAACTACTCTCAGATTCCCAAAATAAATCTTTTAAACCAAAACTGAAATCTACCATGTGTATACGCACCTTGCCCGCCCTTGACCGTGGGCACGGCTATTCGAATAGTTTTTAACACTCTGCAGAGGTTGTACAGCTTGACCCACACGAGACAATCAACTTATGTCGTTAAACACACACCGCTAGAAGGTGTGCGACTAAGCGATTGTCACATGACTTTTACAATACTTTATCCTAACACCGCCCGATGAGCTTAACCCCAAGTCATGGACGTCATTTACCATCGACCCGGAGCTCACCGTTGTGAGGGATAACCTGCCCGGACTTGGACGTCTTTTACCAACGTCCCGCAAAGCCCCTAACAGACATGGACGTCAATTACCATCGTCTGCACTACCAGGTAAAACCTACCATCTACAGCCTGCGGGCGTAATGTTAGAACATGGTAAATTATTCAGCCAGGTCCTTCCCATTTAGGACATGTGGTTGTACGGTAATGCTTGGTTTGAATAAACACAAGAGTCGGTCCTTAATCGACTAGGGTGAGACAAACCAGACTCATGCCACTCACCCTAGTCTAAAATAGTTTCCACCATTTTTATTTTGTTTCTAAATATTGACATTACCTAATGTCAAATATTTTTCAAAACTTAAAGCATAACAAATAGTAAATATTTTTCTCCCCCAAAGGTTCAACAAGAACAAAGCACGTCTAAGCAATTCTACCGTATCAAACTATTCTGCAACATTGTATTCAATATTACAGACTTTCTTACACTAGGGTTACAAAGATGTAGGATATCACATATCAAGGATGATAATAGCAAACTTTAGGTTTTTAACTAACAACCTACAATTTAACTTATCATTTAAATAAATTAGCAATGCATAATAATTTTTTAAAACTGAAAACATATTTTACAAGTCATAGGTTCAAAGTGGTCAAAGGAGACTCGCCTTCAACGTAGGTTGTGGTTGCCGCGTCCGGTTGGTCCAAACTGGTGCCGATGGCGTCAGATTCTATAAACGCGAAACGATACAAATAAGTAACAGAAAAACAAATAAATTATAAAAAAATATAAAATAAATATTGGAAGAAAGGGAATAAATTTATATGAATTTAGGACCAAGAATCGACGAATTTGAAGTTCGTACGAAGGAGAACGGACATAAGGAAGATTGATTAACACAAGAAACGAAATAAAATACAGAAATACACTATTAAGAAATTACTGTTCACCAAAAACAGAAAATAGAGGAAATATTGGCCGCTGGGGTTCGAACCTGGGACCTCACGTAGCAGGAAAGTACAACCCGCCTCCTCTAACCAAATGACCACAAGTGCTGTTATGATAATTTAACACGGCCAACTATATGAAGCAAAGTACTGACGTTCTTCAACCACCAGACAAACGAACGGAGCAGAAGCTCAAGGTCATGACAATGGCGCTAGTGAGAGAGGCGGCAACGTGGCTAGCCAAACCTAAAAATGGGAGCCCAAGGGGTCACTCTACCCCTAGGAGGCAGCGGCTCGGCCGGGGAACCATGGCAGCAGCGATGCGATAAGGAACGGCGGTGGCGACATGGTTGTGCACGGTGGCGGCAGCACTCGACGTGAAATTGAACAAACGGAGGTATGCACTAGGTAGAGTGGATGATGGAGATCATGCAGTAGCGAAGAATCGGATTTTAGCTCACCGAGGCGCATTTAATTCGACGATTTGGGTGAAACGACCGTCGTTCGGAAAAATGGAAATTTGATGCCTTCGGTGCTCCGGAGGTTATGAGACTTGGAGGGGATGCAAAGGGGTCAAAGAAGAGCTATCATGCCAATTTATAGCTTCTATCGTAAAACGAATCGCCGGAACAAGAGGAATCACAGGGGATGGTTTTAGCTCGCTTACGGAAACCGAAAGAAACGCCAAATTGATTGATGAGCTGTGGTTTAAGGGCCTTTGAATGCACAAGGATAATGGCGCGGTGATTACGGGGTCGCAATGCTTCAAACGGTTTTCAAATTGATTAACTGAGTGAAGAGAATGGGCAAGAAAATAAAAAAAAACGGATGTTTCGGACGGAGCACAGGACTCTTCGGCTGGAGCTAGAAGAAAGGGATTAAGGTAGGAATAAAAGGAAGGAGTGAGGGCTTTAGTAAAAGAAAGCCAAGTGGCTGGTTGGTAGCTTGTGCAATGGAACTCATGTTAACTGAGTCAAGCTTGGGAGGAATTAAAGGATGGGTGACCGACGGGAAGTCACATTTTTTTTAATTTAAATAACATTTTTTTAAGAAGAAAAGGAAAGAAGGGCAAAATAAATAAATAAATAAATAGTTTGGATCAAGAAATTAGGACGAATATTTTTCTGGAGATTTAAATTTGAATTTTCGGAATTAAGATTGGACATGCTGTTTTGAAATTTGACTTCCTTCCAGAACTACAAAAAAAAAATACAAATAAGATCCAAATAAATTTCAGATAATTTTAAATAATTAATTTAAAATTCAATTTTAGATAAAGCGAAATTTAGGATGTTACAAACCTACCCCCCTTAGAAGGAATCTCGACCCCGAGATTCGGATGAACAGGGAAAAAGGTTAGGGTACTCTACTCTTAAATCTTCTTCGCGTTCCCATGTTGCCTCCTTCTCTGTATGATTGCTCCACTTTGCACCTTATGAATTTGGTAGTCTTATACAGTCCGGCGTTACGCTTCTTGAGAATTCTAACAGGTACTCTGATAGGTGAGATCATCCTTCAACTCAACATCCTCTAGAGGCATGCTCTTCCTGGAACTCGAGGCATCTCTTCAATCGAGATCGTGAAAGACATCATGCACATCGATGGTGAGATGGAAGCTTTAACTTATGGCGACTTCTCCTCTTGACTAGTATTGGAAAAGGTCAAATGTATCTCGGTGCAAGTTTTCCACTCACTCTAAAGCGACGCATTCCCTTGAGAGGTGAAACCTTCAGATACACATAATCTCTGGTGCAAAAGCTAGATCTCATGGCGATTATCGGATAACTCTTCCGCTGGTTTGAGCTGTTTTCAAATTACGACGATCCTCAGAAACTGTTCTTGGCCTCCTTGAACATCGGCACGAACACTGCCGCTCTCGGTTTCATTCCAATACAAAGGAGTTCTGCACTTCCTTCCATAGAGTGCTTCAAAAGGCGACATTTGCAAACTAGTCTGATAGCTATTGTTATAAGAAAATTCTGCATATGGCAAACTTACATCCCAACTTGCGCTATTGGACAAAGCACAAGCTCTTAGCATATCTTCGAGAATTTGATTAACCCTTTCAGTTTGTCCGTCTGTCTGCGGATGGTAAGCTATACTGAAGTTCAAGTTGGTGCCTAAAATTCCTTGCAACTTTTGCCAAAATCTGGAGGTGAACTGAGGTCCTCGATCTGAAACAATCTTCTTAGGTACCCCATGCAGACATACTATTCTAGACATATACAACTCTGCGAGTCGGTCTCCCGAGTAGGTGGTCTTCACTGGAACAAAATGTGCAACCTTTGATAACCGATCCACAATAACCCAGATCGAATCATACCCAGATTTTGTTCTTGGCAGACCAGTGATAAAGTCCATTCTAATTTCTTCCCATTTCCATTCAGGTACCTTTAGAGGTTGAAGCAATCCAGCAGGTCTCTGATGTTCAGCTTTAATTCGCTGACACACATCACAAAATGATACGAACTCAGCAATTTCTCTTCTCATGCTTGACCACCAATATCTTTCGCGAAGATCTTGGTACATCTTCGTGCTTCCTGGATGAATCGAAAATGCAGATTCATGAGCTTCCTTTAGAATCAAATTTTTGATTTCCTTAATACTTGGTACAAATATTCTTTTTCCAAACCAAACAATGCCTCTCTCATCTTCTGAAAATCCAGGCGCTTTGCCTTTTCTCATATTAACCTTGATTTCCTTTACATCAGGTCTTCCTTACGAGCTTCCATGATCGATCTTCTAGAGTTGGTTGGACTTCAGCGGTGTTCACACAACCCTCCAAAACTAATTCAAGTTGAGTCATTGAAATTCCTCGCCTGCAGCGGTGACTTTCTTTTATCAACGTATTATTGCAATAGCTTTTTCTGCTCAAAGCATCAGCTACTACATTTGCTTTACCTGGATGAAAGTGTATTCCAACATCATAATCCTTGATAAGCTCTAACCATCTTCTTTGCCTTAAGTTAAGATCGGTGAGTGAAAATATACTTGAGACTCTTATGGTGGTATATATCTCACAACGATTCACGATAAGGTAATGCCTCCAAATCTTTAGAGCATGCACCAACGCGCTAACTCTAAATCATGGGTTGGATAGTTACGCTCATGCAGGCGCAATTGTCTTGAAGCATAAGCCACGACCTTGCCTTCTGCATTAACACACAACCAAGACCTTGTTTTGGCGCATCACGTAAAATCTCAAAGTCTTTAGAATGTCGGGAAAAATCACCACAGTGCGATGAGTTAACCGCTTCTTGACTCTTGAAAACTCGCTCACAAGCAAGTGTCCATTCAAACTTCTTTTCTTTCTTGAGCAACTTCGGTGAGGGTTTTGCAATCTTGAAAATCCTTCAATAAAACGCGATAGTAACTACTAAGCCAAGAAAACTTCGATTTGAACCGACTTAAGTTGTCTCGATTAAGAACATCCCTAACTTTTCTCGGATCCTTGCTACTCCTCCAGCAGAAATTACATGGCCCAAGAAAACAACTTCCTTTAACCAAAACTCACACTTACTGAATTTAGCATACAATTGATGATCTCTGAGTTTGTCCAGAACTAACCTCAGATGTTCCTCATGCTCATTCTTATTCTTAGAGTAAATAAGAATGTCATCTATGAATACCACTACAAATTTATCCAGGTAATCCATAAACACCTTGTTCATCAGGTTCATGAAGTATGCTGGTGCATTTGTTAGACCAAATGACATCACAGTACATTCATAAAGACCATAACGAGTGGTGAACGCTGTCTTAGGAATATCCGATGGTCTTATCTTCAGCTGATGATATCCAGAGCGTAGATCAATCTTGGAGAAGACACATGCTCCCTCTAACTGATCAAACAAATCATCAATTCGCAGCAAAGGATACTTGTTCTTGATTGTAACTTCATTCAGGGCCCTATAATCCACGCACATCCGTAAGTTGTCATCCTTCTTCTTCACAAAGATTACAGGTGCTCCCCATGGTGATGAACTGGTCGAATATAACCTTTTCAAGCAACTCTTCAATCATTTCTTCATCTCGGCTAGCTCATTTCTTTGGAAGCCTGTAAGGTCTCTTGGATAAAGGAGGCATGCAGTACTAAGTCAATGATGAACTCAATCTCTCGATGCCGTGGCATTCCAGGTAGTTCATCGGGAAATACATCTGGGTATTCCCGCACTACTGGCACACTTTCCAAAGATATACCCTTCATGCGATTTAGAACACAACTCTTCTTTGATGATTTATTGGACACAAACTCCACTCGAATACCTTCAGCATTGTAAGGGTGATGGCTCTGTTAGCAATCGATCCGTCCTTAAAGTTGGTTAACCAATCCATTCCAAGGATTACATCAATGCCTCTGGAATCTAATAAGATAAGGTTCTCTAGGAACCTAACCCCATTTATATCTATAGCCACTCCCGGGCATACTGTATTAGTCCTCATTTCCTTTCCAGGTGTTTGGACTACCATAGGGTTCTTAAGTTCAAAAATATCCCAGCAATGTTTTTCAGCAAAATTCTTCGAGATAAAAGAATCTAAGCTCGAGTCAAATAATCTTTGATGCAAATCTTGAATTAACAAGGAACTTACCCAGAACTACATCCGGTGCTTCCTGGGCTTCCTCTGCAGTCACGTGGTTAACACATCCTCTTCCAAAAGTTTGCGGAGTCCTTGGAGTCTGAGGGGCGCCACGTCCTTGTCCTGGAGCTGGTGCACGGGCTGGTGTAGTCCCCAAGTTGAAGCGTACTGGAGTCAAGTTCTGACGCTTCTGAGGGCAATTGCTAGCATAATGCCCCATCTCATGACAGTGAAAACATTGAACTCCAGCTGCAGAAGTCTTGTTTTCTTTGCTGGTGAGCACCGATGTTGTTCTTGGAATCCTTGCATGATCAGGCGAGGTCGACATTGGAGTCTTAGGAGCATTGGCCATTTGCTGTTGAAATGAATTTGGTTCATCCGAGACACAAGCTGTTGGCTCCATCTTTGCTCGAAAAGCCATTTTTCTCTTACGGGACTCATACAACTGACATTGAGCATCCTCCTGCACGAGAGCCTTGTTGACCATCTGCTGGAAGTTAGGGTAGTCAACTGACACCAACTGCACCTTAAGGCTAGGGTCAAGTCCTTCCATGAAGCGCCAAATCTTCGCTCCCTCATTAGCAACATCCTCTGGTGCATACCTTGGCGGTGTGTGAACTGTTAAGATACTCGACACCTTGAGATTGCCTGCTGCAGCTTATGGAACTCTCTCTTCTTCATTTCCATCATTCCCATAGGAATGTGAGTGTCTTGAAAAGCAGAAAACTCCTGCCAAGAAATAGCCTGCACATTCTGGTGAGCTGCGCAATAGTTTTCCCACCAAGTTCCTGCAGTTGCTTTCAGTTGGTGAGCAGCAAAGAGGACTTTCTCTTGGTCATTACACTGAGCCAAGATCAGCTTTTTCTCGACATCCTTTAACCAGTCATCAGCTTCAAGAGGATCAATCAAGCAGGTGAAGGTTGGCGATGCAGTTCTCATAAATTCCCCGACGCGAGGCCAATTTGGTAAGATGGAGCAGGGGTATTGCGAGTTGATTGATTTGATTATGAGCAAGTGCCTGAAGTAACTGCAGTTGCATTGCCATCATCTGCTCCAAATTCATCATCGGAGGTTGACCAGGAGGTGGTGGAGGTAAAGGTTCTTCCTCAAATAACTGCTCCGGTTGAACTTGAGGTTCTTGTGGTGCTTGAGGCAAAACTGGCTCCTCGAGAACCGGTTGACCATGATCTCTTCCAAGTCCACGGCCTCGGCCAACTGCACGGCCTCCTCCACGAGCTCCTCCACGAACTGCTGTGCGACCCCTTCCATGTCCTCTTGTAGGGTTCTCCATCTGAACGGTCTAGGGACAGCATGGAGAAAAGAGGGAAAAGCAAAGATAAGAGAACAGGGGTAAAACTAGCATCCCAAACAACAACCAACACAGGCTCAACAAGAAAGAACTCCAATTGAAATTATTAAAATGGAAATAGGTTTTAGATTGGCTGTATCACAAGTGCTTAAGGCTTGATACAGTCCAATCTATAAAAGCAACCAAAATAATCGTCTAAATTAGCAAGACCTTTATTGGACACTGGACTCAAGACCAAGGACTACTCCTCAAACTCAACCTCGTCGGGTCCTCCTCAAAGTCATTCTCAGCGCCATCCTCGGCGTCATCCTCAACGTCGACCTCGATGTCGCGCACCACAGGCTCGGGCTCCTCAGGCTGGTCCACTGAGTCACTAGCACCTCCAACGATGAGAGCATTAGAGGGGATTGCAGCGACAGCTGTACCAGAAGACTCTCCTCGAGTGGCGAGGGGTGAACAAGGCTGCGATACAGGTTGCGGTCATGCGGTCATCGGGACGATGCACCCTCTTGCGGCGTGCGATCGTGCGGATCACGGGAAGGACGGGATGGCTCCTTCAGCTAGACAAGCTCTCTCTCTGCAGCATCTAGCCTCTCATAAACACGCTCCAACTCATTGCCCAAAAACACGTAGGCCTCATCTTGTGCCTTGATCAGAGACGCCATGTGTGAGATGGTGGTGTCCTCCTCCCTCTCAGCAGCTCTAAACCTACTGAAGAATTCCCCCTTCTTGCGGTAGGGAAAGTAGCAAAGGTCGCCGAGGCTGTCTTGTAGTGGAACCCAGACGGATAATTGCTTCTCTGGCAGCATCTTGCATTCCAAGCTTATCAGTCTCTCTCTACCGTGAAGCGGTAGGGTCGATCTCCTCGTAGGTGACCCTTGGCGTAGATGGTGACGTTAACACGCCACATCTCCTTGTTGTACTTGCTGATGGTGAAACCGTGGTACTCTGGGCGATGGATGTAACCCAATCCCTGAAGAATGAACCACAGCTCAGCGCAGAATCCTCCTTCCTTCTCAGCGCAAGAGTTGATGAACCGCATCTACATAATTTTGCAAAACAAGAGAAGATCAGTAAACAATTTTAAATGATGAATACAAAGACAAGAAAAGAGATACTAAGACAGAAAAGAAAGTAGCAAAGAGACTTAAAAGTTTATAAATTAATTTTTAGGAAAATATAAATCCTTAAGGCTTGCCATTTCTAACTAGGTCACGTCCTACAGTCGACTTGGCTCTGATACCAACTCTGTCGGGACCGGATTTCTGAATCCGAACCCTCTGTGTATTTCTGCACCAGTCCCAGATCAGTAGCAAGTGCACACAGTGGAAACATTGTTGATAACTAGTTCGAATCACGAAATAACATTAATAAATAACTGGCACCTAGCCTTATGGCCACTTATTACAAAAGAGGTCAAAATACCTTAAGTCTTACAGCAGCGGAAACAACAAAAAGAGAAAACTTCGAGAGGTGACCCATCAAATTGCCCACCGGCATTCAACTGGGGAAACATAGCCTAGTACTCCGGGAAGCCTTCGTCGAAGCCACAGGCGAAGTAGTCGTAGTCATTCTCGGCATCTTCGTAGACTTCTGAGATTGGTTGAGCGTAGCATGTGAGTACATAAAGTACTCCGCGAGTCTTGGGAAATGATGCATATGCATAGCTTTAACAATAGGGCTGGGCCAAAAATAGGTGTTGTAGGCAAGTGAGGGGATCCCAATGCACTTGGTCTCATAATTTTTGGAGTCTCCGGTAAGAAGTTCTATTCGTTTTTAATTTCTAGAAGGTTTCGGAATTTGGGAGTATGAATTTCGGTTAAGTCCCATAGGTCCGACGGCTCACTCAGGAGCGGTCCGACCGCCATGGGTGATCCGACCGCTCACCTGGAGCGGTCAGACCGGTTTCTACTTGAACGTCGGCCAACTTCGTGGCGATGTTGATTGGTTAGGTCAAAGTCATTGGTGTCATGGCATATGATTTGCATGATGCATGTTTTGACTAACATGGGTCAAGTTGTGAAGAACTTGTTCCCGAATTCGTGTTTTCTTGTCTATGGTTTTGCAGGTTGCTTGGTGGTCAACGACGGTCAACGGCGAAGAGGATCGGGACTAGACTTGGAAAGTTGAGGTCCAGAACGATCGACGATGCTGGGTGAGGTCAACGACTCAAGCGTGACACAAGATGGACAATGGTGACCTATTGGCGAATCCATGGTGCATGGTGAAGCGGTTTAGGTCAAAAGGTTAAAGACGGCGCTTTGCGAAGCGTGCGTGTGTGACCCATTTGTTAGTGGGCCTTAACGGGAGCCCAATTAAGTCAAACCCTAAGAGTTTTAGGCCTCCACTATAAATAGGAGGAGATGGTGGTTGCACCTCTCTCTCTCGCCTTTTATGTTTCAAAACCCTAATTGTCTTTAGGGAGTTGAGGTGGAGGCAAGGGCTCTTGATGGTTTGTGGTGAATTTTGTGATCTTTGATTGTCCACGATCCATGATGGTGTGGATGTAATCCGGCAACAATCACGAAATCAATCTATGCAAGGTTTGCTTGAGATAAGTCTCTTTTCGTTTTTGCTTTCAATTTCGTGTTTTTAGGGCTTTCTTTGATCCGCGAAGTTTGTGATTGATTCTTTCACGTGAATTAGCTTGCTGTGATATGTGTGAATCTATCTAGCATCATCTTGATCATCAATCCTTCACGAACAAGCTTTAGGATTAAGTTTTCGTTCTTGCGGTTTTAGACCTTCATTAATCAATTGGCAATTGCTCAAGATCGCTCCAAGAATTATCATAATATTCGATTGAATAGGTCCTCAATAGCATATAGAAGGTGTGTGCAAAGTTTCATAAAGATTAGAGTTGAGAATCAAAAGTTTCACCTAATTGCAACTTCACATCGGTGATTTCTTGTTGCGGATCGGTTCTGCGATGGCCGGATCGGACGCCGTCATCACCGGTCCGACCGATTTTGGAGCGGTCCGACCGCCAAAGACAACGCCGGTCGATCCCCGCAATCGGTCCGACCGATTGGGTCCAGTGATCGACCGCCCGTCTTGTGAGTCTTTGCAATCTTAGTTGATTTTGTAGCATCGCTTAGGGGTTTAATTGGATTCAATACTAGTCTTCCACAGTCATTGGTATATTGATCTTCATAGCTTTCTAATAGCTACCGGAGTGAAATTGTATTGAGTTCATAATTTGTGAAAAGTGAGTGTGCTCCTATTCACTCCCCTCTAGTCGCCTTTTACGGTCCAACAAGTGGTATCAGAGCCAGGTTAGTTCAATCTTGATCTTAACCGGTCACTGAACTTTGGCGATGGATAAGTTTTCTACTAAACCGCATATCTTCGATGGGCACGACTATGCCTATTGGAAGAATCGCATGCGCGTCTTTCTTGAGAGCGAGGGACAAGCTATTTCGGATGTTGTTAGAGCCCATTGGTTATTCTGAAATTGCTACACCTGCTTCTGTAATTCTTTTGGCTAACAACAATAAGGCTAAGAATCTTTTATATGGTGCACTTGGTAGACAAGAATATGATCGAATTTGTAATCTTTCAACTGCGCATGAAATTTGGAACACTCTCGAAACATATCATGAGGGTTCGTCCCAAATCAAAAAGGTGCGCCAAACTGCATTTACAAGCGTGAATACAATAAATTCGAGATGCGTCTGGAGAGAGCATCGATGACATTTTCATCGCTTTAATAAGTAATTAATCAAATGAAAGTCGTTGATATTGAATATTCTCAATCTGAAAATGCCACCCATCTCTTGGCCGCAATCAACACCAAGGAGTGGGAGATGAAGGCTACCGCTATGGAGGAAAATGTTGATCTTTCAAGTCTTACTTTAGAATTGCTTTATAGTAAACTCAAGACTCATGAAATTAAAAGAGTTGATCATCCCAAGAAAGATAATTTAGCTTTGGTAGCGATCCTCTCAAAAAGGCTTTTGATGACTCTTTTGAATCTTCTTACTCGATTTTCATTTGCTTGTTTATCTCGCTATTCATGAAGAGGAGCTTGAAAGTATTCTCAAACAGAGTTAGCTCTTCTAGCTAAAAATTCACACGGGCCTACAATAATGTGAGAAACAAAAGAGAGGTGGTCGGTGACATGCTATGAATGTGGTGAGCTCAATCATATCCGCAAATTGCCCCAAGTCGAAAGGTAAGAGCAATCATAAGGAAGGAAAGCCGACTTGGAAGAAGCCTCCTTTCAACAAATCAAGGTATGAGGCTAATAAGCTTGTGAAGGTCGCCACCGGGTCCTTGCCGCTTTGAGGATCAATCCTTGAGCGATGTGGATACCGGGAGTGAGGAGGACAAGGAGGAGGAGATCCTCAAGGCAAAAAGAAAGGGAATGCCAAAGACTTCACCGGCATGTGCTTCATGGTCGACAATTTTGACGACATTGATGATAATGAGGTATCTTTTTCTTATGATGAGCTTTCGCTAAATATGATTCTATAGTTGAACAATTGCTTAGTCAAGATGAAGCGCTAGAATTTGTTATGACAAAAATAAGAAATTAGAGTCAAAGATTAGCAAACCGAAAGTAGAGCTTAAAATGCTAAGACTCTTGAACTCGATGAATGTTTATCTTGTCATGCTATGCATTCAGAGATTACCAAGTTACAATCTGCTCATAACATTTCTGTACAACAACTTGAGAATGCTAGATCTGAACTAAATGAAATTAAAAGTGCTCCTTGTGAAAAATGTTTAGAATCTAGTAAATTGATTGCTTTTGATGTATTTGATTCTAGCCCTTGCACTTCATGTTTAGAAAAGAACGTGAAATCAAAGATATCTTAGAAAAGTTGCTAGAGTCAAATATGCTAAGCTTAAGGACAATATTGAAAATACTACTTGTGCTTCTTGTTCCACTCTTAAGCTTGAAATTGCTTTGTATAAGGAAAAATCTATGAATAAAACTTGTAATGCTTGTGTTAACTTGAGAAAAGAAAATGCTTACCTTCATGATACATTAGAGAAATTTTCTAAAGGTAAGAAACAATTAAACATGATTCTTGACAAGTCTAAAACTCCTTATAAGAAGCAAGGTTTAGGATTCAATTCTTTTCAAGACAATTCAAACCCAAAAGTTATTCAAGTCTTGGAAAAGGTTTAATTGAATTCAAAACCCAACTTTGCAAAAACATCTTTTAAATCAAGAGCTTTGCCCAACCTTGTATTAATTCAAATGGTGCTTCTTCTAGTGGTACCAAGTACCATTGCACTTATTGCAAAAAGGTGGACATTTGATTGAATTTCTGTTGGCGAGGTTGAAAATGATAGGAAACATTTTGATAGAATTTCATTCATGCAACCTAGAGCTTCTATGAGACATGGTAGCATTGAAAAGAATAAACACGGATTAGGATTTTGTCTCATGCAAATCATTATGTTCCTAAATATCCTAATTTTAATGTTTATCGATCGGGCGGTCCGATCATGAGTGGTCACCGGTCCGACTGCTTTGGTCACGGTCGACCGCCACCAACGCCGATCGACCGCCCATGGACAGTTCAAGTCTCATTTTAATTTAAACATTGCTCATAACCGAATGTTAGATGAAATCAAGGATAGTACTTACGGTTTGTATACTCCTTGCGGGACGTGTGTCTCGAAGATCGATTCCTAAATCATGTTTATCTAACTTGATGATTGAGACACATCGTTCTTTTGTTCCTTGATTTTCGGATTATCGCGAAAGGGGAAGAACACGTGGTTCGTTGACTCGGATGTTCACGCCACATGACCGGAACTCAAAATGGTTCACCTCTTTCACGCGAGCAACGGTGATGACTTCATCACCTTTCGAGATGATACACAAGGGCGAATTGAAGGAACAGATCAATTAGGGTGAACAACAAATTCATTCTAAAGGATGTCGCTCTTGTGGACAAGCTTAGGTATAATCTCCTTTACGCTTTCACCTTCTTGATGATGGCTATGAGACGGTTTTAAGAAAAATGCTTGTCGTGTGGTTGATTCTCTTGGTGAGCTTGTGTTTGGAATCTCTAGAGTTGGTAGAATTTTTGAGCCGATTTTTCGTAATCTCTTGTCGGATCTCTTAAATGTTTGCTTACATCTTCTTGATTTACGGCTTTGGCATCGACGTTTGGGGCACATTGGTTTTGATCATCCGGCGAAAGTTAGCAACCTTGATCTTATGAGAGGTTTGCCCAAACTCAAAGTCACAAAGATGCGAGATGTGCGCTCAGTAGGCATGGCAAACAAGTTCTCGCCTCACCCATTCTGTGACTATGGTTATGACCGACGGACTGTGGGCGGTTGCTTCATATGGATCTTGTTGGTCCTGCTAGAGTCCTGGCCATTGGTGGAAAATGGTATATTCTAGTCATAGTCGATGATCTTTCAAGATATACTTGGGTGTTCTTTCTTACTTCAAAAGATGAAGCTTTTGGTTATTTTCATGACCTTGTTCTTCGTTTGGCTTCTGAGCTTCCTGGTGCTTTGAGAGCGATTAGCGATGATAATGGCACGGAGTTCAAAAATGCTTCTTTTGCTTCTTTTGTGCCGAGCGTGGTATTGAGCATCAGTTCTCCTCTCCACACGTCCCTCAACAAAATGGCGTGGTGGAAAGGAAGAATAGGACCTTGGTCGAAATGGCTAGGACGATGCTAGACGAGTATAACACACCGAGGAGATTTTGGGCGAAGCTATTGCTCTCGCTTGCCATATTGCCAATCGTGTCTTTTGAGACCTTCTTTAGGCAAGACTCCTTATGAGCTTCGTTTTGGTAGAAAACCCTGCTTCGCATTTTCGAGTTTTGGATCAAAATGTTTTATCCTTAAGACAGCAACTTAGATAAATTTGAATCAAGAACTTTTGATGGGGTATTTCGGGTTATCCCGCTCATTCGAGGGTTTTCGAGTTTTTAATATCGAGACTAACATTATTCAGAGACTTGTAATGTCACTTTTGATGAGACTAGCCTGAGCTAGATCAATTGCTCTGAGATGATTTACAGTGTGTGAGAGCATTTTGTGGAGGAAGATGAGGACGGTTAATGTCATTCCCTCATCTCTGCTGCCGAGGCGCCCATATTGATACAAGAACTCGCTACGCCTACTTCACCTTGAGTTGAGGCTCCTGTTTGCATCATCATCATCGCCAGCATACTGCGGAGGTCGAAGAAACGACATCTCACCCGGCGCTCCACTTCGCATTCAGAGACAAAGATCCTCCTAATGTATAATAGCTTTTCGACACTATGTCCAGGAATTCGAGATGAGTATGATGGGAGAGCTTAATTACTTTTTGGGACTTCAAATCAAGCAATGCAAGGAAGGAACTTTCATCCATCGACGAAGTACACTAAAGATCTACTCAAACGCTTCAACATGGGTGATCGCAAGCCAATTTCACTCCCATGGCAACTTCGATCGCTTTTGGATCCGGATGAGGAAGGAGAATTCGTGGATCAACGCGAGTACCGCAAACATGATCGGCTCCCTTCAGATTTGACGGCCTCGAGACCGAACATTCACTTCACGGTATGCCTTTGTGCAAGATTTCAGCGTCTCGAGAACTTCCTATCGCCAAGCCGTTAAGCGCATATTCGGTATTTACACTCTACCCTCTTATATGGCATTTGGTATTCTGCTCTTCACTTTGTCCATTAGAGGTTTTTGATTCGATTTTATGTCGTTTTAGATAGGAAGAGTACCTCGTGCACTGTCACTTCCTAGGCACTTCTCTTGTATCTTGGTCTTCTAGGAAGCGGTCTACATTGCACAATCCACTGCTCAAGCGGAGTATGTAGCTGCTTTGCTGAGTTCAGAGCTGATTTTGTGGATGACGCCCACTTTGAAAGATTATGGGTTAAACTTTGCTAGTGTTCCTCTTTTCTCGTGATAACACTTCGCTATTAATATTGCTAAAACCCAATTGCAACATTCTAGGACTAAACACATAGACATTCGCTTTCACTTCCTTAAAGATCATGTTGAAAAAGGTGATATTGTGATGCACTTAGTGAGAGTCCAAGCTCAATTGGCGGATATTCTTACCAAGCCTTTAGATCAAACCGATTTTCCTCCTTAAGAAGCGAGTTAGGCGTAATTTATCCTTATGGGTTGGTTTGAGGGGAGTTTGATCTTTTCTTATCTTTCCTTGTTCTTTTGATCTTTTATTGTTCTTTTTACGAACTTAGTGATCTTTTCAAGTTTTTAGGTTTTTAGGCTTTTAATTGCATCTCATTGTGCCATATTGCATTCATATGAAAATTTCAACAAGTGGTTACAACAAATGGTATGAAAAATTCAAAAAAATGCATTGTAATATAAGGTTTTTCGCTTTTTAAAAAAAAATTGATGAAGATTTGCCTATTACCCTTTAGAGCTTTTGTATTTCAATTCTTGCTCAATGTCATGTCTAGTTCTTTGACTTGCTAGAATTATCATGCTTTTACATGTGTAGCTAAGTCTTTGCTATATGAGCTAGAACCTTTAAACAACTCAAACTAAGAAATTGCAATTTGTGGATGTTTTAGCGAGTTGCATAATTAGTGCTCCTCTTGTGACATTGGCCTGCTGTAATTGCTTTGTTAGCTCTTTGATCTAAAATTGACCATTACTTGAGCTTTTGTGTTCTTGAGATTCTAAACCGCTCATGTGAAAAATGAAAATCAAGATTGTCTTATGCTTAAATTGTGCCAAACTATTCTTACGAGACCGCTTGTCAAATGACATGAACTTGGAGATAGTTTGATGAACAGACGATCTCATGGGGACCGCTTGTCGAAATGACATAAACCTCAAGATTTGTCACCCGGTAGAAGCTTAGAAAGAGTTTGTAGATGGCTCCTAGTCCAGGATCTTCTTTACTAAGATATACCTTTAATCAACTTTTGGTCAAGCTTAGGATGAGTTTGTGGATGGCTCCTAGTCCGGGATCTTGTCACTAAGTTAGATCATTAGTCAACTTCAATATTCAATGCAAATGAGAAAATGTTGACAAATGGGCGTTTATAAAATATTGAGCAAAATGATTCAATACGGGACTTGATTGACTCTTAATGTGGTCTTTGTTAGATTTTTGATCTCACTTGTGACATTTTGACATGGCCAATTTCACTTTTGGATCCCTGTTGATGAACTTGCTGAATTTGAAGCGTTGCTTAAATTGATCAAATCTACTGCTTTACTTTTGAGCCTTTGTGCTTAGCTTTGATATATATATGTCTTACCATGATCTTGCTAGCGCTGTCAGCTTGATATGTTTGTTTGTGCAATATTAGAGATACTAGCTTGTTCTTTTGGGTAATCTCCAAAGCTTCTTGTAATCAAAAATTGAAAAATACAAAATTGAAGCCACCCATTGCACTTCATGCATATTCCTCTTTATGCTTCTCTTGTTTGCTTCTTCCTTTATTTTCTATTTGTTATCTCTGGATGAGAGGAAGGCGTGATTCCTTGATGAATCTATTGTCAAAGGGGGAGAAGATGTGTTAATTAATGAGAAGATATTTCTTTGGGAGAAGATGTGTTATATCTCTTTGCTATTTTTATTTGGAGAAGATGTGTTAATGAGAATATATTTCTTTGTGGGGAGAAGTTGTTGGGGAGAAGTTTGTACAAAGGGAGGCGAAAATTTGAAAATTGAGGATCATAGTGAGGGGAGTTCTTGAGTTGCATTCTTATTGTCTTATTGTATATTATGAGCTTGAATTGCATTCTTTTATCCTCACAATGATCATAGGTCAATTGAACAATTGTTCTTTCATATGGACCTTATGTGAGATTTTGACCCTTTTCTCGAAATCAAATTTTTATGCTTTCTTTGCCTTGTCTCACATGCCTATACTATTTCGATGCCGCTTGGTCATGTTCATTGCTTTTCTTGCTTATGGACCAAGTTGTGCCTTTGTGCGAAAATCATGAGTAAACTCGCTTTCAAACCTCTTACTTACATTTTCGGATAATTGCCAATGTGTTCATCAAGGGGAGATTGTGGATTTCATGGGGATATGCTCCAGATCTTATGATGATGTGACAATTGGCAATGGCGTTTACGGTTTGTCGTTTCACGCGTTTTCGACAAAGTGTCGCTTTACGGATGTAGTCCGACCGGTGCTTGCACCAAGGTCCGATCGGTCCTAAATCTGGCCGGACCATGTGGGATCGGTCGGACGCGTGACCAAAGTGGTCAAAACGAGTGGGCCAAAAATAGGTGTTGTAGGCAAGTGAGGGGATCCAAATGCACTTGGTCTCATAATTTTTGCGATCCAAGAAGAAGTTCTATTCGTTTTAATTTCGAAGGTTTCGGAATTTAGGAGTATGAATTTGGTTAAGTCCCATAGGCGGTCCGACCGCTCATTGTGGAGCGGTCCGACCGCCATGGCGGTCCGACAAACTCACCTGAGCGGTCGACCGTTTCTACTTGAACGTCGGCCAACTTCGTGGCGATGTTGATTGGTTAGGTCAAAGTCATTGGTTTCATGGCATATGATTTGCATGATGCATGTTTTGACTAACATGGGTCAAGTTGTGAAGAACTTGTTCCGAATTCGTGTTTTCTTGTCTATGGTTGTGCGGGTTGCTTGGTGGTCAACGACGGTCAGCGGCGAAGAGGATCGGACTAGACTTGGAAAGTTGAGGTCCGTAACGATCGACGATCTTCGGGTGAGGTCAACGACTCAAGCGTGACACAAGATGGACAATGGTGACCTATTGTCGAATCCATGGTGCATGGTGAAGCGGTTTAGGTCAAAAGGTTAAAGACGGCGCTTATGCGAGCGTGCGTGTGTGACCCGCTTGTTAGTGGGCCTTAACGGAGCCCAATTAAGTCAAACCCTAAGAGTTTTAGGTCTCCACTATAAATAGGAGGAGATGGTGTTGCACCTCTCTCTCTCGCCTTTTATGTTTCAAAACCCTAATTGTCTTTAGGGAGTTGAGGTGGAGGCAAGGGCTCTTGATGGTTTGTGGTGAATTTCGTGATCTTTGATTGTCCATCGATCCATGATGGTGTGGATGTAATCCAAAGAACAATCACGTAAATCAATCTATGCAAGGTTTGCTTGAGATAAGTCTCTTTTCGCTCTTGCTTTCAATTTCGTGTTTTTAGGGCTTTCTTTGATCCGCGAGTTTGTGATTGATTCTTTCACGTGAATTAGCTTGTCGTGATATGTGTGAATCTATCTAGCATCATCTTGATCATCAATCCTTCACGAACAAGCTTTAGGATTAAGTTTTCGTTCTTGCCCAGGTTTTAGACCTTCGTTAATCAATTGGCAATTGCTCAAGATCGCTCCAAGAATTATCATAATATTCGATTGGAATAGGTCCTCAATAGCATATAGAAGGTGTGTGCAAAGTTTCATAAAGATTAGAGTTGAGAATCAAAAGTTTCACCTAATTGCAACTTCGTCATCGGCCGATTTCTTATTTGCGGATCGGTTCGTTAGTCGTCGGTCAGACCGCCGTCATCACCGGCCGACCGATTTTGAGCGGTCCGACCACAAGATAACGCCGGCCGACCGCCCGACAATCGGTCCGACCGATTGGGTCCATGGTCGATCGCCACTGCGTCTTTGAGTCTTTGCAATCTTAGTTGATTTTTGTAGCATCGCTTAGGGTTTAATTGGATTCAATACTAGTCTTCCACAGATCGTATATTGATCTTCATAGCTTTCTAATAGCTACCGGAGTGAAATTGTATTGAGTTCATAATTTGTGAAAAAGTGAGTGTGCTCCTATTCACCCCCTCTAGTCGCCTTTTACTGGTCCAACAAGGGCATATAGGGTTCATTTGCACAAAGCAAAGATTTTAAGTTTAAACATCTTTTTAAGAAGCTCATTTGACAAAAGGTGATTAAAAGATAAAGTAAATTAAATTAACCTCTAATGCAGTTCCAACTACCATACATTAGTAAAAGGCTCTAACCATCCGGTTTTCAAGAATTGAGGTCTAGTCGCTCAACTGCTCTAACTACGTAACCATAATCCAAGAGTTCCAACTACTCTCGATTCCCAAAATAAATCTTTTAAACCAAAACTGGACTCTACCATGTGTATACGCACCTTGCCCGCCTTGACCGTAGGCACGCTATTCGAATAGTTTTTACACTCGCAGAGGTTGTACAAAGCTTGACCCACACGAGACAATCAACTTATACCGTTCGCTACACACCGCCAAGGTGTGCGACTGCGATTGTCACATGACTTTTACAATACTTTATCCTAACACTAGCCCGCCTCGATGAGCTTAACCCCAAGTCATGGACGCCATTTACCATCGACCGAGCTCACCTTTGTGTGGGATAACTCGCCGGACTTGGACGCCTTTTACCAACGTCCCCAGAAGCCCCAATGCATATGGACGCCAATTACCATCGCCCTGCACTACGTGATAAAACCTACCATCTACAAACTGCATGCGTAATGTTAGAACATGGTAAATTATTCACCTGTGTCCTTCCCATTTAGGACATGTGGTTGTACTAAGAATGCTTGGTTTGAGTAAACACAAGAGTTTGTCCTTAATCGACTAGCGAGACAAACCGCACTCATGCCACTCACCCTAGTCTAAAATAGTTTCCACCATTTTTATTTTGTTTCTAAATATTGACATTACCTAATGTCAAATATTTTTCAAAACTTAAAGCATAACAAATAGTAAATGTTTTCTCCCCAAAGGTTGAACAAGAACAAAGCACGCCTAAGCAATTCTATCAGATCAAACTATTCTCGCAACATTGTATTCAATATTACGCACTTTCTTACACTAGGGTTACAAAGATGTAGGATATCACATATCAAGGATGATAATAGCAAACTTTAGGTTTTTAACTAACAACCTACTGCTTTAACTTATTATTTAAATAAATTAGCAATGCATAATAATTTTTTAAAATCAAAACATATTTTACAAGTCATAGGTTCAAAGTGGTCAAAGGAGACTCGCTTCAACGTAGGTTGTGGTTGCCGCGTCCGGTTGGTCCAAATCTGGTGTCGATGGCGCTGATTCTATAAACGCAAAACGATACAAATAAGTAATGTAAAAACAAATAAATTATAAAATAAATATAAAATAAATATTGGAAGAAAGAGAATAAATTTATATGAATTTAGGATCAAAAATCGACGAATTTGAAGTTCGTACGAAGGAGAACGGACATAAGGAAGATTGATTAACACAAGAAACGAAATAAAATACAGAAATACACTATTCAAAAATTACTGTTCACCAAAACAGAAAATGGAGGAAATATTGGCCGCTGGGGTTCGAACCTGGGACCTCACGCAGTAGGAAAGTACAACCCGCCTCCTCTAACCAAATGACCACAAGTGCTGTTATGATAAATTAACACGACAAACTATACGAAGCAAAGTACTGACGTTCTTCAACCACCAGACAAACGAACGGAGCAGAAGCTCAAGGTCATGACAATGACGCTAGTGAGAGAGGCGGCAAGGTGGCTAGCCAAACCTAAAATGGGAGCCCAAGGGGTCACTCTACCCTAGGAGGCAGCTCTACCGGGAACCATGGCAAAGAATGATGCAAGCGATAGGAACGGCTAAGGCAAAGACTCGACGTGAAATTGAACAAACGAGGTATGCACTAGGTAGAGTGGATGATGGAGATCATGCAAGAGCGAAGAATCGGATTTTAGCTCACCGGAGGCTATTTAATTCGACGATTTAAAGTGAAACGACCGCTCGGAAAAATGGAAATTTGATGCCTTCTGCGTTCGGAGGTTATGAGACTTGAGGAGATGCAAAGGGGTCAAAGAAGAGCTATCATGCCAATTTATAGCTTCTATCAGAAACGAATCGCCGAACAAGAGGAATCACGGAGATGCTTTAGCTCGCTATTTGAACCGAAAAGAAACGCCAAATTGATTGATGTGTCATGTTTAAGGGCCTTTGAATGCACAAGGATAATGGCGCGGTGATTACGGGTCGAATGCTTCAAACGGTTTTCAAATTGATTAACCGAGTGAAGAGAATTGGCAAGAAAATAAAAAAACTGATGTTTCTGGACGGAGCATGTGACTCTTCTACCGAGCTAGAAGAAAGGGATTAAGGTGGGAATAAAAGGAAGGAGTGAGGGCTTTAGTCCAAGAAAGCCAAATGGCTTTGGTAGCTTGTACAATGGAACTCACGTTAATCGAGTCAAGCTCTGAGGAATTAAAGGATGGGTGACTGACGGAAGTCACATTTTTTTAATTTAAATAACATTTTTTAAGAAGAAAAGAAAGAAGGACAAAATAAATAAATAAATAGTTTGATCAAGAAATTAGGACTAATATTTTTCCGAGATTTAAATTTGAATTTTCGTAATTAAGATTGACATGTTGCTTTGAAATTTGACTTCCTTCCGTAACTACAAAAAAAATACAAATAAGATCCAAATAAATTTCAGATAATTTTAAATAATTAATTTAAAATTCAATTTTAGATAAAGCTTAAATTTAGGATGTTACAATAGGATAGTTTAATCTATTTTCAAGAATTAGAGTAGTTTAAATTTTGAATTAAAGTAGTTTGCAAATAGGATTACTATTCATAGTTACTATTTTGACTTGATTACTGCTTATTGCCATACCAAGCTTGTTATGCTCATTAGGCTATATATTTAGGGTAGAGCCCTATTGTAAGCAAGTTAGAGTTGAAGAAAATACGTAAAAATCACAGTTTATGTGGCGCAAAATGAATACATGTGTTTCGAAATTTCATCTAGGATTTTGTGATTGTGTCAATATTGGAGGGAGGTTGTTCTTTAAGATCTGTGATTCCTTGTGATCATCTCATCAATTCGTAGCATCCTCAATTGCTTACTAGCTTGGTGTTATTCTTCCGGTTTGATTTTATTTCTTCTGATTGATTCAATATCCACCAAGTATTACTCGCTTGGAGATACACGTGTTCTTTTTCCACCGAATCAAGAAGGAGGAAAATGGGTTTGTTTCAAACAAGATTGAAGTACAAGCATCGTGAAAGAATGGGCCATATTACGCATCAACACACGCTGATCCGTATCAACTTAAAGTCCGGAATGGCCATAGGATGATGAAGATGCGCACTGTGCAAGCCGGGCCCATGGTCGAGAAATGCAAAGTGGGGAAAGGAAAGAGAAACGAGTGTCCGATCCCGTCCGCTTGGGTTGTATTGATGGGGTAGTGACATTGCCTCGTGAGTCGTAGACGATAGTGAGTGTATGATAAATTGACCGCTTTCTCTCGTCACCACCGCCATGGTGTTGATGTGTGAAATTACGAGAATGCACGCCTTGCCCTTTGCGGCCGGGCGATGTGCATATGGTATTATCTGCAAACTATAAATGTTAAAATGCTCAGAATAAACACAAAATAAACTAATTTTCATTAAAACATGTGTTAGTCAAAATGCTAGGTCTCGTGAATTGTCCACTATTTAGTCTAACTCAAATGCAACTTTGTGCAAATGAAAGAACCATAAGCATTTCCTCGATTAGCACATATATATTATAAATTGCATTATGTGTGCCGCTCGCTAAGTACTGGGTTGTGTATTCATACTCACTAATATGATCATTCAAGAAGAAAAGGAAGAAGACTTTGTGAGCTCTTAATGATGATCATCAAGACCGAAAGTCGAGAAGGCCCGTTGGATCAAAACATCGCGCGGTCGAGATTAAGTGGCGTTCGAATCGTTGGATTAATCGAGCCGATCTATTTGCAATGGATGCCGTCCGATTAAATCCAGCGGTCGTCGTTCGTCGTCTTCCTCCGCTCGCTCGCGAATTGGCGAAGTCAGCGGTGATGGCGTGCGCGATGCGCTTTGGCAGAGCCCGTCGCGTCTCCTTTTGGCCAGCGGCTCTGCGCATTATTGCTCCCGTCCGGCCGCCCCACGATCGCCGTCTCCCTGCGGTCACCGCCCCGTCGCCCTCGGCGACCTCAACACAGCGCAAAGCCATTTTCTTGCCGTTGCTCCCCTCTTGCTCCTCCGCCTATAAGACTCTGCAGAGGCTTCCTTAGCATCCTTTGAACACCCTTGAGCTTGGTACCTTCGCTAGTGCGAGTGAGCTCCTTCGTGAATTTTCTCTCGGCGCCATTGTTGGAGCTCCAACCTCTTGGTGAAAGTGGTGTTAGGGCATTCTCTCTCAAAGCCTTTGCTTTCTCAATTACTTGGCATCTCGTAGAGTATTAACCCTCTGTCAATTTGGCTTTTGTGAGAGAAGCACTCAATTTGGATTGTCCCGTTTGGCCGAAGCCGCTTCTCTTCTTCACCCGAGCCGATTCGACTCTCCTCTGCGCCTTCTTTGGACTCGGGTAACCTCTCTTTAGTCCCTAGTTGATTGCTTTCGCTCCCTTGGACCTTGGTGAGCCGTTTGCATTTTTCGTTTCGGTCATTTTGCTCACCTCGGTTCTCTCGGCTGCGGCGTTGCTGACCACCGCACCTAACGCCTTTGGTACCATTGTGTGCGCAAGAGTGTTAAGGACTCATTTTAGGCGTTTGCTCGCACCGCGCGCGGCGAGCGGGCCGGCGGCCGTCGTTCTTCCGTCGTTTGTTTTGCCGGACAGGGGCGGAGTTTGAGCGCGCGTCATTATGGACCGTCGATCCTAAGATCTGCGGCTCGGGATCGCGCCGAAGATTTGAGTCTGCCGCGCCTCGTTACGTAGTCCGTTGGATCCAAGATCAGCGAGTGCGGTCGGAATGAGCGTTCGGACCACCGAACCCGGATCCGTGGACCGTCGGATCCTAGATCCACGGCTTCGCGTCGCGCGTGAGCGTTCGGACCACCGAGCGCTGCGGGCCACGTGAACCGTTGGATCGAATCCAACGGTTGGCGTTTGAGGTTTAGCGTCTTGTGGCGTGTCAGCCGAGCTTGGGCCGTCGGATCCGAGATCGGCGCTCCTCGTTCGCCACGTCTTTTCTAAATTTCGAATTTCGAAAGGATTTATTTATCAAGCGAAAAAT